>CM076583.1:948798315-949247013 GCA_034641835.2 Pinus albicaulis
GCCGATTGGGCTGGCGGTGTGGTGGATCGTAAGAGCACATCGGGATGCTGCTTCAATCTTGGTTCTGCTTCGATCTCATGGATGAGCAGGAAGCAGAAGTCGGTGGCTTTGAGCACCGCTGAGGCAGAATACATTGCAGCAAGTATGGCCTGTTGTGAAGCAGTTTGGTTGCGAAAGCTCTTTAGTGAGCTGTTTGGACATGTGCTAGATACCACCGTGATACTCTGTGATAACCAGAGTGGGATTCGCTTGTCCAAGAATCCAGTGTTCCACGATTGATCCAAGCATATTGATATCTGGTACCACTATATCTGGGATATGGTACAACGAGGCGCCGTAAGGCTCAATCATATAGGAACTAATGAGCAGGTCACGGATATTCTCACAAAGCCCCTGGGGACAGTCAAGTTCCTAACCTTCCATGAGAGTCTTGGTATTGTGGAACGACCCTATGATGTGGGTCATGTTGGACGATGAGCTCTGGGAGCTCTGGGGGGATTTGGGGATAGCTTCTCGGAGCTATAAGCACTCACGGGGCTAGGCTTGCTGAACCTTGTAGTGCTTCTGCCCCACCTTTATGATGTTTGAGTTGGTTCACCTTTCATTATCTATGCCCCGTATGCATCCTACCCATTGAGTTAAGGGATCATGGGAAGTACCTCTCATTTGGCCAATGAGGTGGGAAAAGCTAGAGACTAGTAGCAAAGACTGATGGACACATCAGAGATTGCCATACTCTCTATCTAGGATGGCACGGTCCAACCACTTGATATGGGATCAAGTATAGTGAGGTTTCGAACCTCCAACTGACTTCGGGTCAAGTAAACCAACCTCGGGTTGGGATGAGACTCTTTGAGTCTAATAGAGGTTTTGGACCTCTACGCTGAATCTGTCAGCCGAGCGATGATGTCTTTGTGACTGACCCACTACTGTTCTGAAATAAAGAGGCCAACAAAGCAAGTTATGGCGGGATGACGCACGATGTTTGATTGCACTGGTGGATGGAGTTCTCCCTAGTTGAGAGGGAGTGTTAAATTTGGACAACTAGGTCCAAACTCCATCTTGTGATGCTCAGATGAAGATTCCAATATTTGTATTGGATTCCTCTTTCAGAGAGATGTAAAATCGATCTAAAATTGATTTTAATTCGATGAGCAGAACATTTATTTTGAATTATTATTTATAATAAATTTAAGTGTAGGTCGGCCTTAAGGTTTTTACCCCCAGCAGATGTGTCACACACCTCTCATGATTGGTATTTATAGGGTCAACGTTGGAGCATTTTTCCACTCATCTCATCACTCATCTCCTCCTCTTATACGAGCATCTGAGAAGCAGGTTCATCTCACACGTGGGAAAGAATATCGAAGTTTACCACAGCAAGAAGGACGAAATTCACTACAGCCAGAAATCTTCGGTTAGGGTTTCCGGGGAAGTTTGACCAGCGTTGACTTTGGTCAACGCATGGTCCGATTGGGCTGAATTTGGGAGGAGACTTCGATCTAAGGAGGCCGTACTCTTTGGCACAGAAATCGAAGTCAAAGGTTGACCAAAAGTTGAGCTGCGTTTACTTTTAGTGTTGCTGCCCTGTGTTGCCTTTTCTGGGCAGCGTTGACTTTTCTGAGGTTGACTTCTGAGTTGACCGTGTGACTGTTTTGAGGGCTGTTGTGACAAATGCTGGGTTGGCTGACCATGAAGTCTTTGTTGGTTGAAGCATCCTGTTGACCGCGGTAATGCACCATCACCTTTATCAGTTTCTGACTTGTCTTCTAAAGGATCACTAGTATGTTCTATCTGCATTTTACTTGTAAATTCATGTGATTGTTGTTGATAAAAGTAAAGTTGCATCAAGCATAGAACATCTACATAAATTTACATTAAGACTAATTCCTCTAATTGTCATTGTTCATCCATAAGTAAGCTAACTACGAGGTGGACTTGAACCATTATTAACACGCTAGTGTAGTGCTACTTAATTGTGTTTAAGAAGCATAAGGGGCAGGGTTGGTACAAGGCCAACTTTGCTATCGTCTAATGCCATGCCCACTACTACGTTTTCATCCTCTTTTGGCCTTAGGATATGGTTTCCCATTAGTTCATTTGATTCTTTCTCATCCACAATCTCATCCTACATTGCATCCAACCTGCTACTTTGTAATCACATATCTCTCGTAACCCCTCTCCAGTGTGTTCATTAGACCTCATTGATGTGCCTTGACTACTACTCTTTATTGAGCTATATTTTATCATCAACCCTTTGTTTCACAACCATCCGCTCGCCAACTCACCTTTCCCATTGAAATTCTCCAACTCTCTCATCCTCACTTCACTACTCTCTTCCTCGTTAATCTCATTTTGAACTCCTCATTGCCTTCTTCATTTGCTCACATCTAGTTCAACCACCACTCATTAGTTATCTCTACTTCCTCAAAACTTATTCAACTTGCTCTTTAGCTTTTGTGTCCTTCATGATCATTTAATCCTTTGAGCTATCCTATTTTCCAACCCCATTATAACCCATTACTTAATACAAAGTTATACACCACCATGATGAAAATGTCAATAGGAAATAACTTTTCCTTCGTTAACAATTCTTGTACGGTTTGTATTCACTAATGTCTCTCAAAACCCCTTCTCCTTAGCTTTTGAGGACAACTAGTAAAATTCATGGGATTTATGTTTTTCGAATATCAAATTTTTTCGTTTCTCTCCCTCTATTTCCCTCGTTGCAGGGTTTTTCCAAGAAAGGAGGAGGAAGGGCGCGTCCATGCTGCAGTAGGTCTGATCCGATACACTTGATTGAACTCAAGAAATTAGATTCGGTTGAACTCAAGAAATTGGATTCACAGTGCATAATCGTGGTGATTTCATTTTACATATGCAATTTTCAGTTGAACTCAGGAAATTAGATTCCTGGTGCCTCCAATTGTTCGGAATTCATTTTACAGAAGAAATCTATCACTTAAAAACTCTCTAGACCAGCCCAATGAGGCACTCAAGGGGTTGTATGTTCAAGATTTCACGGAGGAAGAAGAAGCTAAAGGCATGGGCGATAATATGTTGAATATTCTGTTGATTCTCCTCTGTTCATGAGCTATTCCTACGGAAAACATGCCATCTTGCAGCATGTCTACCATGCCCAGAATTCAAAAGTTGATGCTAAGCCAAATGAAATGGTAATTGTCCAACACGTTTTAGCGATTTGTAAGAACCGTGGGATAATTATCACCAACCAGTGAATTGATACCGATTAGAAAGAATTTATGCACATTTTAAACCCTTTCGCGATTACAACCTAAGATGTCATTGGTGTGGGTGCCTCTGCTACTTTGCTGGTATTTAACAATGAATTGGGATTCACCAACCGCAACATAGAATCTCTCTGTAGCGTTGGACGATCTACCAAGAAGGGCAAAAGACAAGGAGGCTACATTGGCGATAAAGGTATTCATTTCTTAAAACCTGTACTCATAAAACAAAAGGAAATTGGGGTGATAGGGAGGTTTTTCAATCCTTGACTATCTACTGTTTAGATCAAATGTAATATCTATTTCTAAATTTGCAGAGACTGGGTTTAAAAACTTCGGGCTGGCGCCCTTGCAGTTTACACCCTGGCTGCTTGATCTGCTTACGCTGGTGGATCAACTTCAATTGCTGAATCAACGAATTCAATTGAATTTCCATCTTGATCCGTTGCGGGTGAACCTGCTTATGGCTATAGAACAAGGAGGGCCACGCCTGGAACCGTTACTTGCACGGGAATGGGCGTTTATGCTACTGGTACTTGATAAGATGTGGGGTAACCTGGTGAAAGTGAATTGACTCAATCAACTCGATCAACTGCAATGACTAGACTGGGTTTAAAAACTTTAGGGATGGCTGCTCATATGCAACATGTTATGCAAACAATATAAATTGGGGTGATCGGGAGCTTTTTCTAGCCCTGACTGTTAAGATAAAATTTGCACTAGGTATATAAATTTGAAGAGTTTGGCTTTAACTGCTTTGGCTCATGGCTGTTTAGATGAAATACAGTATTAGCTGAGATAACATCAGATGAGCTCATATACGATGCAAATTATATATGTTGAATAAAAGAATTTGGACTTTTGGACATATAGAATTGGTTTGCAAATTGGATGCAAATATGTTTCCAATTTTTCTTGTTAGTTGTTTTGAAGAAAATTATTCATATTGATAATATCCTTGCATTAATATGTATGAACTGAATTCCTTTGTATACAATTTTAGACCTTTTTGATCCGTCCATTAAATAGTTAGAAAAGCTAGAGTTTTAAAAAAAAAGGTAGCTGTCTAGTTAGTCTAGATACTAGAACATGCAATTTCCATTGTAAGAGATGGAAAGTCTTCATGATGAGTCATATTTACTATTGACCTTGCACTTTAATGGATGTGCACTATTCTAAAATGCAAATTGTGCAATGCTATGTAAGTAGAGTTGGATTTGTTTCTTAGTTGCAATCAATATGCAGTCATGTTGTTGTCCTATACTACTTGAGATGAAACATTGCTTGGACAATGGCATTCGTGGAATTCAATATAAATTGAAAAAGTAACTGAATATGCAACAGAGTTATTTTCTGTGGAAAAACTTCAAATAAAATGACCATTCTTTTAGAAATGGATCAGGACAATGCATGTGTGAATGTTTATAATGAAAAAAATGGTACAAGAATCAGTGTGAGGGCTTGTTCAGAACTTGGGAGATGTTTGAAATGTAAATTTTGGGCTTCACTTCTCTTTTGTGTTAGTATGCCTATTTTGATTGAGGTATGATTGACCTAATCGATGGAAAGGAAAGTGGAAATTTTCAAGTTACAGTTATATGGATATAGTTTCTTATGTTATAGGGAAGGACTTCATTTTCCTTTATCTGTGTACCTGGAAGTGTGTGTTTGATTTCATAGAAAAAATCAAATCTTAAAGGTAAGACTGTTGTCAATATCTAGTGATTCAATTGGAGTGAGGCGTGACTTAATATCAGTGATTCAATAATTTGCATTATAAGTTAGTCTAGATACTAGAACATGCAATTTCCATTGTAAGAGATGGCAAGTCTTCACGATGAGTCATATTTACTATTGAACTTGCACTTTAATGGATGTGCACTATTCTAAAATGCAAATTGTGCAATGCTATGTAAGTAGAGTTGGATTTGTTTCTTAGTTGCAATCAATATGCAGTCATGTTGTTGTCCTATACTACTTGAGATGAACATTGCTTGGACAATGGCATTCGTGGAATTCAATATAAATTGACAAAGTAACTGAATATGAAACAGAGTTATTTTCTGTGGAAAAACTTCAAAGAAAATGACCATTCTTTTAGAAATGGATCAGGACAATGCATGTGTGAATGTTTATAATGAAAAAAATGGTACAAGAATCAGTGTTGAGGGCTTGTTCACGACTTGGGAGATGTTTGAAATGTAAATTTTTGGCTTCACTGCTCTTTTGTGTTAGTATGCCTGTATGTGATTGAGGCATGATTGACCTAATCGAGGGAAAGGAAAGTGGAAATTTTCAAGTTACAGTTATATGGATATAGTTTCTTATGTTATAGGGAAGGAATTCATTTTCCTTTATCTGTGTACCTGGAAATGTGTGTCTGATTTCATAGGAAAAATCAAATATTAAAGGTAATACTGTTGTCATTATCTAGTTATTCAATTGGAGTGAGGCGTAACTTAAGATCAGTGATTCAATAATTTGCATTATAAGTTGGGAAAACTTGGAACGACTCAACAACAAATCAGCAAGCAGGGAGAATAAATCAGGAAAAATTTGATAGTTCCTAATTTCTTAATCTTTTTCATACTGATTTGCAAGCTTCTTACCTTATACACTATTCTTCTTTTTTGTTTGTCCACGGATTCCTATATTATTCATATGTTTAGTTTTTCTTAATCGCCTGTGTTGGGATTGTAACATGATTGCTACTATCATAACTCTTTAATTCCCCGTATTGATGGGTGGTTTTGGATTGCAATGCAATGAAGAAAAGTATCAGCAATTCCAAGAAAATGGAAATTTGTATTACAGATGTGTTGCATGTCGTGGAGGCTATTACTAGGTTTTCCTGGTCAAATGGTTATGTAGATCATTAATTCAAGTGGTTTTTTTATTACATTCAATTACATATCTGTTTCATACTTTTGGAGAACAGGTTAATGATCTTGGTGATGTTGTTCAAGAGCTGTGGAGGAGGAGGGATGAAACAGAGCAGGAGCAGATGACTAAACTCAGGGCTGCTGCTGGACTCCCTTCACAATAAAAAATGGTACGCCTTTGCCCTTAATCAGATGATGATGAAGAATTCTCGTCCATTCAGCCAAAAGATTCCAAATCCATATCCAAGGGTTTAGTTGAAAAGACATTTAAAAGTGGAAAGGATAAAATGATGAAACCAAAGGAATATGGAAAAAAGGCCTCAAAAAATGCATTAGTAAATAAAAAAATTATTAAGAAAGGATTACAAGTTCAGTCAAATGGTAAAACGGGGGCATTGAATAAGATTTTGCATATATTTCAGTCTGAAATGAAAGTAGAAGAGGATTCAACACCAAGTCAGGACCAAAATAGTTTGATATATGAAAACAATGAAGAGGAGTGGTCTCAAAAATCAGATGGGAATAAATTATATTCTCCTCCCAAAACAAGAAGTTGAGTTAAAGATGGGATATCAGTGGAGGCTGATGACACGATTTTTTAAAGCAACATAGTTGAAAGTGGTTTACTTAGTGGCAAAAAGAATGTTAAAGGTCATTAAAGTAAAAGCAGTTCCAAGTCATCTCATAGTCAAATACATGAGAAAGTGAATACACAAACTGAAATGTTTGCTAGCAAGTCTGAGAGCAGCAAGAGGACAAAGATTATTATACATCTCCCAGCAATAGATAAGAACAATAAGGATAAATGGAAATCATTCCACCGTTCAGCATCAGAGGCTCATAGTAGTCAAAGGGAACAAGGTTCACAAGGTGGGTATCTTAATCAGCTTCTAATTTGATAGGACATATTAGTACATGTATATTCTTTAACTGCAGTTGTTTGCTTCAAAAGAATGTGAATTATGGTTCACCCTCAATAGAAGTGGTCTTCCAGGGCACTGAAAGATTGATAGCTATAGGAAAACCGATATCTCCGTGTTGTGGTTATGAGAAGCACTGTTGTATTTACATGAATAATTAGCCGTATTAGCTTATTGTTCCAATTTTGAATGTTTTTGTTGAAAAATTAACATTACAAGGAAAGCAATCATGATCTCTGTCTGCTGTTGAATGACTTCCTGGGTTCGTTGTGGATTAGAGATGAGAAAGTTAGGTTCTGTAATTATTGAAACTAAATTAGGCTGGAATGAAAAAGTTGCAGGCATTTTTGTGGAGGTTAGACCATCTGGCATCGACATTTCTGGTAGAACCTATTCAGCGTTATCCTCACCTTTTTACACATTATTTTTTATGGGATGAGAGTTTGGACTATTGGAATTGGAATTCCTCCAATCTAGATGAGGGAAGTTTTGAATTATTTTGTTGAAAATGCCACATATATGATATATAATGTGCACATATCAAGGCCACAGAGGGAGATGTATGTTCACTTAGATCATTACAACCAGGAGCCAAAAATGGGTCAGACAAGAGCTCCCCGCTGACATGAGAAAGGAAGGGGAATCCTGTTTGCTTCATTGTTATTAGAACCAGACCAGTGGACCTCTAAAACTGGAAACTGGTGTCAACCAGAAAAAAATGTATGACCCAAAAATAAATAAAATATTCAAATTTTGATTAAAAAATAAATATTCATGTACATCCATATGAATCCAAACCATTATACACAAATATGAAAATTTCTCTCATGTGTATAGCTAGTAAGGATGCATATAATCAAAATAGAGCACTAAATACAATCCATATCTGAACCAAAATAGTAAAACCAAAATAGTTTTTCTCAAGGATTTCACCATGGCTTCCTGATGCTTAGCTTTTCTTTGCCATATGCAAGTTTCCAGTTTCAGCTGTTTGACCTTCTCCTCTAGTTCTCTGTTTCTAAGATTGAACTTCTCCATCTCCGAATATTTTTCCCGTATTTGCCTCAAGACGCTTTCCTCAATCATAGAAAGCATAGATAGATGCCTCTACCTCTTCTCTTCAAGAGATTGCCTCAACTGATCCGCCTTTGCCCTCACAAATTGATCAAGCTCTTCTTTCTGTTTTTGCAACTGTGATGCTATATGCGCTGTTAGAAAATGAAGGGTAGAAGCTGCATCGCCTCTCGTTGCAGATGGTATTGAAGAATTGACTTGTTCATCCTCAAATGCCAGACGGAGACCAGTTGATACAGTACCCACTGAGTGTGGTACATTCCCTGGTCCTGCAGCTGGGGCTTGCTGATGAAGGTTGCACAAATTTATTAACAAGGGTCTCTGATGTTGCAAAGAAATAATATCCACAGCCTCCCTTGGTCTCTTTCGCGATGGAGGGTCCTCTGGCATATGGAACATTGCTCCATTCTGCTGACCATGCACAGAATTAGGAACTGCATTGATATTTAGAAAAGCATAAAATATAATGCATTCATGTTATATGGTTTTTGGATATGATAACCTGTGGAATGGCAATCGTCATAAGAACACTTTCCATGAGATTAGTTTCTTATCTAACATGGTTTCCAGGGGTGTCCCCAAAGCTTTGGAAACCACTCAGTGCCACCCATTATATCTTTTGGTGATTCTCAAAAGAAGAGGTTTCACTAATGGAAGCATCACAAAAGGAGATAGAGACAAATGTAAACCTTATTCTTATGATGTTTATTTTCTTTTCAAAACCACTCCCTCCCCCAAACTCATGATTTTACAAGATTTTCTACCAGAGTTAAGGAGTCAGCAAACAAATGGTGAGCGAACAGTGAAGGATGTAGCAAACAGTGGAGTAAATAGTTTCTAATATCACTACATTATAGATTATGCATCTACAAATTTGATTTTAATTTCTGGTTCATTGTTTGTAGAATGTTTGCAATTGAATTTGTGATTAAAAGTGTGAGTTTTTAATGGTATCTGAGATTTAATCAATATTTAGAAGGGTGATACTAATATGCATTGATGAATCTTATTGGAAACGCGTATGAAGATATGGTGCAGATATTTCTCATGGTGTTGCAGAGCTTTATGCAGCAGGTGTCTCGTGTATGAATCTCAAACCATCCAACCTTCTTTTGGATGCAAGAGGGCGAGCAGTAGTTTCTGATGTTGGTCTTCCAGAATTTTTGAAGAAACCTCAATGCAGAAGACCTCGCTCAACCCCGGAGGATGATGTGACAAGGACACATTCATGTGTTGAGTGTACTATGTTGAATCCTCATTATACAGCCCCCGAAGCTTGGGAACCACTCAAGAAGTCTTCTTTGAACCGAAGCTTGGGAACCACTCAAGAAGTCTTCTTTGAACATTTTTTGGGATGAAGGAAATGGAATTTCTTCAGAATCTGATGCCTGGAGTTTTGGTTGCACCTTGGTTGAGATGTGCACTGGAGCAATTCCATAAGTTATATTGTGTCTACCCTTGTGTTTGTAGTTGAGAAGTCCAATCTTCAATTCCCTTTTTCTTATGTAATCTGCAAACATGGTACCCTCTATATGAAACACACTTGCTAGATATTTAATGAGATTTGTCATGCAGGTGGAATAACCTAAGTTCAGAGGAGATCTCTTGGGCTGTTTTCAAGGCTCAAAGGCAGCCACCTGAATATGCTAGTGTTGTTGGTGTTGGAATCCCAAGAGAGCTGTGGAAGATGATTGGTGAATGTTAACAGTT
Organism: Pinus albicaulis; assembly: GCA_034641835.2. NCBI lineage: Eukaryota > Viridiplantae > Streptophyta > Pinopsida > Pinales > Pinaceae > Pinus > Pinus albicaulis. Next base: position 948,808,150 of record CM076583.1, read on the forward strand.
CAAGATTTCAAGGAGATCCACTCTTCATGCAATGCTGCCCATATTTTTACGCCATTTGCAGGAGATTCCTCTTAGCCCTCCTGCAAGTCTAGACAAGTAAGAATATAGGAGGAAGCTTTATGTTGCTATTTGAAATGTAAGGCTTTCTTTGATTAGTTTAATTTTAACTTATGGTATATTTGCTTGATGCAACTGATGTGAAGTGTATTTAGTCTGTACATATGCAGTTTTCTCACAGATTTGTTATTTCCTATGTTGCTTGCTAGTTAATATACTGCTAAGATGGCACAATTAAAAACAGTTGTGACTTTCACCATAGAATGTGGAAAATGCGCTGCATGACTTTCCATCAATGTTAAACAAAATAAGTAGATCAGTCAGGTGAGGAAATATTTCTTCCATAAATATGATTACTGATTAATGATGGACCAAATTTTACTGGGATATTGTACTATTTTTGTCATGCCCGGCTTGAGTACTGTGTAACCACTTTTTAGAAGAGGCATACTTCTTTTGTCAAAAAACTTAATTGCAACAGGATTATCATTATTTTCCATTGAGCTGAGCCTGAGAGTAAGACTGAAATCTATAATTTTTTTGTGGGTAAAAACTCATAGATTTCATGGTTGCTCATGGCAGTGATCCATCAAAAGTTCTAAGATTACATGGATAGAGCCATCTCCTTCATCTGTCTTGGAATTTGTATAGGATACTCAAATGTTCTTCATCATATGGTCTCAGAAGGGGATGTGGAAGGTGTTAGGTGATTTTCTTTACTCCAAATTTTTTGTTGTTTTCATGAATTTTTGTTCAAATAGATTTCTCAGTTACATGGCTATAGTTTTATCTTTGACAAGCAATGATTTTCATTTACGCTATGCAGAGATTTACTTGCAAGAGCTTCATTTGGAAAGACTGGAAACTCAGTTGCCCCCCTAACAATGCTGCACACCCTTCTATAGAGTGTACTTGGGCTGATCCAATCTACTCTAGGCTAGCAAACACCCGAGCTCCAATCTACCAAGCTAGCAACAAATCTTGTACATCAGAGTGTTGCACTTCGGCACCGTCCTTCATCCAACCTTAAACTACTCTTCGTCCTTCAAGATAGCTTGTCTAGGGCTACTTTGGGTAGCCAATCTTGCTGCCCTCAAACAACTCTATGACACCCAACCATCCACTGCGGAATCTGCCACCACTTGAAGTGCTCTCGACACCCTTGTCTACTTCACTGCTTGGCTTCCACAGTCAACAACCAAAATAATCCGATCCGGTCACTTCTTGACCAAAAACACCTCCAAAAACACTACTGTTACAATACTGTAGTACTGATGTCCTGGTTAGGGCACTTTGCAGGCTGCACTAACCACTAACCAGCCATTGGACAACCTGCTCCTAGCTGCGGCCTAGGCAAGACGAGGTGCCCTATGTATGGGCTGTTGTTGTGGCCATGTGGCATCCTTTAAAGACTCCACGCTGGCCTGTTTGGAGTGGCTAGGCCTACGGCTTACCACATTCCATTGCGGCTCCCTTACAACATACCCAATCCACCTTCCTTCTCCACGTGCAGCCCTCAAAACAATGTGCAAAGAGCTCCTCTTCCAACGGCCTCTGTTCCAGCAAGTCCGAGCTTGGGAAAGATCTTAAATGAGGCCTAAAATAGACCTAGAAGAGGCATTGTACCTACAGCAACTTGGCCTCTCCTCTACGCAGATAAGCCTCCTCCACACTGTGGCAATATGCTCCTTACAAGGCCTCTTCCAACTGTGGCTAAACCTAAACAAATTCAGAGATGTACTTGCCCAATTAAGATGCTCAAACAATACTAACTCGTCCTCCTTTTATAGACAAGTCATCCTCCATGAAATCATGATGAAGAGACACCTCCAAATTCTTTCAAGTCGGCCTACTTGACGAATTAATAATTATGTCATCTTCAAAAATTCATATCTCCCAAACGACAACTCAGAATCGGACGATTCTTGATGCGTTAGAATCGTATTGCCGAACACTATCATCCTCATCCATCACATGTTGTGTCTTCTTCTTGGTTTTTCCCCAAAACTCTATGGGTGCCAAAACCCCACACTTGGGTTCCAAGCCCACAATTTGCCCTTGTGGCACTTTGTCCTCCAAACCCAGAACCCCTAGGCTTGGAGTACCTCCAAAGCTACACAATTCAACACTCCCTCTTAGCGAGGGAGGTACCTCCATGCCAAGGAAGTACTTCGTCTTCATCATCACTGCTCGCAACACTTGCCCAACTCTTATTGCTCACAATTGCAGCAATCCTTGTAGCATGCACTATGCTTTTCTCGGAAGTGTCGTTGTTACTGGAAGCCTCCTGCTTCTTCTTCTACTCTTGAATCGCTTTCCAATATAGCCACGATTCCTTCTTGCTGGATGTGGAAACACCCTTGCTCCCCGCTGACCAAGCACTCTTCTTGGGTTGCAGAGTCTCCTCTATATCTGCAAACTCCCTCTAGAACTTGACTCCCTCTGAGCCTCTGGAACTTGGACCTTCTTGGAAAAGTGTACCTTCTTCTCGAGAACATGTACCTTCTCCTCTGAAACCTGCACCTGTACCTGCACCTGCACCTGCACCTGCTGCTGCTTTTCTAGAACCTATACCTGTCCCTGCTTCTTCCCATGATCCTCAGGCTTTCCCGTCAACCTGTAGAGACCATGCACCCTAACTCCAAGAACAATCCCATCAGAATTAGAGCCTCTAGGCTCGAGTCTTACCTTCCCATCCTGGAACAAGACCTCAAACCCCTTCCTCTCCATCATTGAGACAAAGATCACACTATATCTGAGTCTGGGTACAAACAATACATCCTGGACCTGCATCATACATCCCCTCTCCATCCTGAATGGCACCACCATCAATCCTCGGATCTCCAACTGACTCTTGTTGTCCAGCACCATGTGCAACTTCGAGTCCCATTCAACAAGAGTCTCAAATAAATCCCGTGATCCAGTCATATGCTTCATCGCACCACTGTCCATGCACCATCCATCCTCTCGGATAGTACCCTGCGAGAAATGAGAAATCATAGCAATGTCTTCTTCTTCTTCTTCCAATCTTCTAGTGAGCTCATCATTCTTTGCTTTATTGACAAGAAAAGTAACCTGCTTCCCTTTCTTCTTTTCTCTCTCCTTTTCTTTCTTCGGACAATTCGAAGAAAAATAACCCATTTCACCACAATGAAAACACTTGATTTTAGTCAAGTCCTTCTTTCACTTACCCTTCATTCTATTTGCAAGTTCCATGTCCTCATCTTCCTTCTTGGAAGAATGAAGATCCTCGTCTTGCAATTTAACCTGAATGAAGTCGTCCCATAATCTATTCTAGTCTAGCAACTTCTCCTGGGCAATGATTCCTTTGATGAAATGTTTCCATTTCGAGGTGAACCCTTCCAAGGCAATCCTCACCATCTCTTCATCTGAAACATTGACCCCAATGACAACAAGCTCATCTCAAACCTGAGACAACCTCGTCAAATACGAAGTCGTTCCTTCACCCTGTATCATCTTGGTGGACTTAAACTTATCCTCCACTACCAGCACCTAGTTCTCGTTCTTGTTCTAGAAGAAATTTTGAAGAGTCATCCACATCTCATGTGCATTGTTCTTCCCGGACACATGCGGTATCAAGGAATCCTTCACATTGTCAAGGATGATCAACCTTGCCTTCGTATCCAAATCTTCCCATACATCCAACTCCTTAGGGTCTGTTGGTTTCTCGATTTCCTTCTCGACAAACTCCCAGATCCTGTTGACCTGCAAGACTAGCTTGATCATTTCCTTCCAAAGAGTATAGTTGGACAACCCTTCCAACCTATCCTCATACTGGGGACTTTCCTGCAACTTCGACATTGTAGTGACTTCTTTAACTCACAATGCAACCAACTCCCTCTCACACTGTACTTCGTTGCGTAAACTCTGATTTACTAGCTTCCAAATTAGTTCAGATACGCTCTGATACCATGTTGAATTTTCGTGACTTGGATCTAGGTTAGAGTCTTAAATCACATACGCTAACAAACCAAGAATCTCAACCATAAACTACTTTGCACAATGGAAAATATAAAGCAGTAAATCACGTATGCACAATAGACATAGTTTTAAACAAAATTGTATAATAATGTACAATCCCCAATCTTCATTATATTAGATCAAATCTGAATAATACAATAGTATATGGTAAACAAGATACACTGACAAACACAATGTCGTATTTCGTCCTGCTGGTCCTTCGCTTCCATTCTGCTCATTAGCAGTGCCTTAGGCCATCAAGGCATCTACACATCGAGACTCCAGGAGGGTTTCCCCCTACCACTACTGCACATCCTTCTGTAGAGTGAACTTGGCATGATCCAATCTGCTTCTCTAGGTTGGCCAACACCCGAGCTCCAATCTGCCAGGCTAGCAACAACTCTTACACATCAGAGTGTTGCACTTTGGCCCTGTCCTTCACCCAACCTTCAACTTCTCTTCGTCCTTCAAGATAGCTTGTCTAGGGCTACTTTAGGTAGCCAATATTTCTACCCTCCAACAACTCTATGACACCCAACCATCCACTGCGGATTCTGCCACCACTTGAAGTGCTCTCGACACCCTTGTCCACTTCACTACTTGGCTTCCACAGTCAACAACCAAACTAATCCGATTCAGTCACTTCTTGACCCAATACACCTCCACAAACACTGTTGTTACAATACTGTAGTATTGCTGTCCTGGTTAGGGCACTTTGCAGGCTGTAACAACCACTAACCAGCCACTGGACAACCTCCTTCTAGCTGTGACCTAGGCAAGACAAGGTGCCCTATGTATGGGTTGTTGTTGTGGGCATGTTGCAGCCTTTAAAGACTCCACGCTGCCCTGTTTGGAGTGGCTAGGCTTGCGGCCTACCACAATCCACTGTGGCTCCCTTACATCATACCCAATCCACCTTCCTTCTCCACGTGCAGCCCTCAAAACAGTCCGCAAACAGCTCATCTTCCTGCGGCCTCTGTTCCAGCAAGTCCAAGCTTGGGACAGACCTTAAATGAGGTCTATAAAAATCCTAGAAGAGGCACGATGTACCTACAACAACTCGACCTCTCCTCTATGCAAATAAGCCTCCTCCACGTTATCCTAATTTTCTCCTTACAAGGCCTCTTCCAACTGCGGCTAAACCCAAACAAATTCAGAGATGTACTTGCCCAATTCGGATGCTCAAATAGTACTAACTCATTCTCCTTTTATAGAAAAGTCATCCTCCATGAAATCATGATGAAGAGACATCTCCAAATTCCTTCAAGTCAGCCTACTTGGCGAATTAATAATTATGTCATCTTCAAAAATTCATATCTCCCAAACGACAACTCGGAATCAGAAGATTTTCAATGTGTTAGAATCGTATCGCCGAGCACTATCATCCTTGTCCATCATATGCTATGTCTTATTCTTGGTTGTGTCCCAAAACTCATTGGGTGCCAAAATCCCACACTTGGGTTCCAAGCCCATAAGCTACCCTTGTGGCACTTTTTCCTCCAAACCCCGAACCCTTGGGCTTGAAGTACCTCCCAAGCTACACAATTCAACACTAACCACCCGATGCCTCTGACACTGCAGAGACTATGGCTTTGACGACTGCAAGGTCATTGTGTTAATCACTAAAGAGGTGCTAAGTCTTTCAAGCTAAATTTAGAAAAGAGGTCCTATTGTTTCTATCAACCAAGCTTATGCTTGGAAGTAAGTTATTATATGCAATAGTAGCTTAGAATGCTATGCAAGGTGAATGAGTGTGTATTTAGGTGAGATTACTCAAATGTACTTGGTTAGGATTTGCTTTAAGATATCAAGTACTTTACAATGCTTATAAAGGGTAATCTCAACCACAAGACAAGTTCCAATTTAACAAGTGACAGTAATAAACAAGAGATGTTAATGATACAATTACTCAATAACTACAAGATGCAAGATAATAAATGCTAGCGTTAAATAAAAATTTAGAGCACTTGCCTTCTTAGAACAATTAGCCATTGATTATTAGACAATAAGAAATCTTCCAAGATGTTTCAACCAATGTTTTAAAATTCCGCCAAGTTGCCTGAGCCAACCCCCCGATTGGGTCAGGTTGGTACAAAAATTGGGCCAAAAGCCAGTTTGTTACCGAATCGACCAATTCGGTCACTAACTCGGCCGGTTCGGTAACAAACCGGCCGGCTCGATAAAGTCCGTCTTGGCTCGGCCGAGCCAGTCAAACTCGATCGCGACCCACCAAAACGACGAATTTCAGACCCCAAATTAGATTTAAGTTGGCTTTTAGGGTTTTGGTATGCCCTCTAACCCGTCTCAAATCTATAAAAGCTACCCAACCCCTCTCATTTCCTCACAACTACCTCATTACATTAGTGTGAGCATTTGTGAGGAATTTGTGAAGGTGGAGTTGGTTTTTGGAGAAACATTAAGGAGTCTCTTGGGAAATCTTTGGAGCAACAGTGAGGAGCTTCTTGGGCAGTCATTGGAGAAACATTGAGGAGTTGGTTTTTTGTAGTGTCTCTTATACGTAACTATTTTTCCCTCAACCCACTTTTCATAACTTCCATAACCATTAGGTAGGGACATGCAACTTCGATGATGTTTTTCTTGTTTAGTAAAAGATTGTAAAGACTTTAATTTATTGAAAGTTGTAGAATTTACAATCTATAGAGTTTCAAGATATAATTTTTAAAATTCTAATTCTTTAAAGGGTGCTAGCTTAATGGAAGAGCACCTGCTTTACAAGCAGAAGGTTGGTGGTTCGATTCCATCGTGCCCTGATATTCATATGGAATGGCAACGATTAGTTTTTGGTGACGAACGCTGTTATGACTATCACCAATGAGCTTATGGTGACATTTTTCGACCCTCACCAAAATATGAAATGGTGACGGTCAATGAACGCTACCATATATACACATCAATAGTGACGACCATAAAGGTTCTATCACCTTAAATCGTTTTTGTTGATATGAAATGGTGAGGGTCATTGTTTGTCATTATAGTGATTATTCGTGACAGACCTTGATGTCACCAATGAGTTTATGGTGACGGTCAATGAACGTCGCCATATATATGCACCAATAGTGACAGCCATGAAAGGTCCATCACAAAAAATCGTTGTTGTTCATATGAAATGGTGACGGTCACTATCCGTCATTATAATCAATATTTGTGATGGACCTTGAATGTCACCACAACACATACTTTCGGTGACGCCACCTTTGGTGATGTTCATTTTTTTGGTGATGGAGGCTATTGTCCGTCACCATTGCTCATATGAAATAGTGACGGTCATTATCCATCACTATAAATCAATATTCGTGACGGACCTTGAATGTCACCACAACACATACTTTCGGTGACGCCACCTTTGGTGATGTTCAGTTTTTTGGTGACGGAGGCTATTGTCCGTCACCATTGCTCATATGAAATGGTGACGGTCACTATCCGTCACTATAAATCATTATTGGTGACAGACCTTGAATTTCACCACAACACCTATACTCTCGGCGACGCCACCTTTGGTGACGTTCAATTTTTGGTGACGAAGACTCTTTTGACCCTCACCAATGAGCTTATGGTGACCATTTTCACCCCTCACCAATGTCCTTTTTTCTTGTAGTGCCACAGTATCAGTGCCAAAGGTAGTTGCTGACTATAAGAAAGTTGATATGGAAGTAGCTACAGACAAATTCCATGAATTAGATCAAATTGAATTTCATAGGCAAACCTCAGAGATGTTGTATTCCACAGTCACAACAAAAGCTATGAGTGCTCATAAGCTTCAAAATACCATCTCTAATATGAAATATCAAATGAAGATGGATAAAGCTTCATTATATGCAAAGGATCTAAGGATAAAAGCCTTAGAATATTTAGTATTGCAGGTAGGATATAATCTTACAAACATCAAATCAGCAGAAGCCTTGGTAAAGAAGAAAAATGAGGATATAACTGCCTTGAGGAAACAGCTCAAACTTCCTCAAGGTGAGCATCCTTAGACAAAGGAAGTCTTACAGGAACAAAAGGAAAAATATGAAATGATGAGTTTAATACTTCAACCAACAACTCAGATTAAGAAAATGGAAGTACAGATGGACCAACTTGTCCAAGAAAAGGAGACAGTTAAAAAACCAATGATTCCTACAGTCATCCCAGTCATCACTGCAGCAGTGCCTTCAACTTTAGGAGAAAATTTGGCACCCAAAGAACCACTGGCCACTGTAGTGCCAGTGAATTCTTCAACAACTTCAGCAACTGAATCCTATACAACAATGTTTCCACCTACAGATGAAAGCAGTCAACTAGTCTTTGAAGACAAATGAAATTAACAGGTTGACAAAGATGATTGAAAATCTTGAGAAGAAAAATAAATCAACTCAAGTAAATGCTAAAATACATGAACAAAATTCCCACATATTGAGTGAAGAGGTAAAGAAGTTACAAAAATAATTAACTCTCAAGGATTAGATATCATACATTAAAAATTACCTATGGAATAATGTAATTGAAGCCATCCATGATGTTTGGCCTTCAATTTAGGTAATTTTTTAGCAAATACAGTTGTTATTGGCAACCCAAGCAGAAATCCAAAAGACACAAACTGATTTGGCTGATAAACCAGAATAGGCTGCAAGATTAATCAATTTCCTCAACAGCAAGAATAGACAGGAATTGGAAGAACGAAAAATCAATTACAAGACAACAACTATCCTAGAAATTAGGAAAGTTGCCACCAAAATAAATTTGATGAGGCAGCTGGAAGAAAAATGTGAAGGTATGAAGACTACTATAACTAGATTCATGGTTAAGTTCACCAATTTAAGGCAAAAAGGACTTCCTGATATCATGGTTATTAATGACAAGTTAATGCCTCAGAATGATTATGACAAGAAGATAAGAGAATATGCCAAGGAACATGTGAATAAACCAACATGTCAAGGCATTCCCACAGGAAAGGTGTTACTGAAAATTTTTGAAGGTTTATTTTACTTGCAGTATGAGATCAAACACCTATTTGTCATCAAGCCAACCTTTGCTAGGTATACTGAAGCTGATGAGAATTTTAGGAAACTAAAAAATATCCAAATTCCTAAAAATGAGCATTGGCAAGCATTGATTGATTTATTATGAAGAATGAAAGACAAACAAATAAAAAAGAAAAAATTTGTTTGTTGATTTCACTATCAAAACATATTTTACAGTAGTAAAGCAGTTTGACTAAAGGTTAAAGAGTATCTGAAATGAAAGAGTATCAGTAAGAAAGAGTATCGGTGAGAAAGAGTATCAGTGAAGGCATGGTTAGATTCTAAAAAATATCTAAAAATTTAGCAAAGAGGACACATAAGCAGCCAACTGCTTCTTATCCTAAAACAGTTTCTATTTCTTTGAATAAAATAGGATAGCTTGCTGATTTGTTAAAGCAGTTGTCACTATTATTGTTGTAAGATATCTTATTTTCCTAATTTAATTCCTAGAAGTCATCTAGGATATTTTGTAAAACATTATGTATAAATACTTCACTCTTTTGATGTATTTTGTGTGGAATAAAATTGTTGGAGATTACTATAGATATTTTGTTGACTTGAAGGCTTTGGATTTCAATTTTGAGTAGCAGACTGGCTCAACTATTTGGCATCATACTTCAGGATCCCTGTGATAAGCTATCTGGAGTGAAGTACTCTCTAAAACTTTTCATTGTTATTCTTCTTTGTTACATGCATACATCTGTGTTTTAATTCTAAATCTAAATGTATAACTATGAGTATTACTACAGGACATGTTAGTAGCACCCTGTTTTTAACTAGTTATCATTTTTTTGTTTTCTTCTAATTTCCGGTGTAGGAAACCCTTAATTGCTCTCTCTCCTGTTTTACCTCTATCTACTACTTCCCTTTTCCGGATCAAGGGATCCTTAAGTGCCCTTTATCCTGATCATACCATCTCACAAAACCAATTTTCCAATATCTCCAAGGATTATCTATCTTTCCCTAAAGACATTTGACCTTTTAGGCCTTGATCCCAGTTCTGGTAGCTTGACTTGGACTCCATAGCCCAATGGATAAGTATATTTCCCTCTATCTATCCCTCCAAGTGAAATTTTCCCACCAAATCCAACAAAACCAAACCAAAATTTCACTTTCATAGCTAGCCTAAAATTCACAAATTAAAACAAAGTTAAACTTGAAAGAGAGAGCCCTTTCTGAACCTTAGGAAGGCTAGATCCTAGAGTTTGAAGTAGGTTTGTGGTTACCTCTAGTATTCTTTGACTAAAAACCGAAATCCCACAACTTAAGAATTTACTAGAGTGATAACATTACTAGTGACCATACTGGGGACATAACCAACTCTCGGTCATAAAATTAGTCTTAAAGGAATCATTTAATTCATATTTTTACTTTACGATTGCTTTTATAGGTTGTGGGTATTGAAAAATTGTAATTCTGGCTTCTAGGAAAACCTACTATACCAGGTCTAACCCGGATCCTAAGCCTGCTATTATAGTAGATAACCCAGATTGAATTGGTAAAAAGAAAAAACAAACAGAAAACTTAGAGGCTGAAATCTCATTAATAAGAGTCAATTCATTACCAAGAGAATTAATGAGTCTGTAAGATATTGATTTTGATCTAAAATTTGAGCATTCCTTATTTAAAAGTAAATCTGAAATTGATTTGAAAACTGTTGTTTTAGACCCGGATTTTATTTCATTTTTTAATGCAAAACAGAAATCTATTGCAATAAGTTCTAAATATAAGAAAGTTGAATATCAAACTAAAGTTGAAGAAATTAATGTTACTATTCTAAAGGATATTGATGAAGCTATTGAATTAGCTCAGTTTTTTACTTATGCAAACAGACCTCCAGTTTCTCAATTACACACCACAATAATACCAGCCAGAGATTCTTCTCTGTATGCTATTACATCATTCATAAATTCTACTACCAACTCATCTATAGATCCATTTATCCCTAAACTACCTCTAGAACCTAGAGTATTATTTCCACCAATCACTTCATCTACTATATCCATCAGTTCACCTTTTGATTTCTCAAATACATCATCCTCCTTTCCCAGCACTTCAAATACAATCTTTAGTTCATCCACCATCATTTCCAGTACAACTCCAAGCAGTTCTACTTTACATCCTAGCCAAGCTAAGCTTCAAGCTATGGCTACCAGATATGCTCCCCTAGTTTTACCACAACAACTTCATGATATGCCTCAAGATTATCAAAATAAAATACCACTGTTTGATGGCACTACCCAATATACTGCTCAGCAACATATTACTAAGATGACAGACTTCTTTGAAATTTATGAAATTGATGATTCAGGTGTTCAAATGAGGTTGTTTGCACAACTTTAACAGGAGCAGTTAAGAAGTGGTTTAAAGATTTAGCTTTTGGTAGTGTAATTGATTTAGCTATCTTTTTTACTTTGTTTTTAAATAAATGGGAAAAGAAAAAGAATCCCCTCCAAATTTTTTCTGAATTTGATTCCATGAAAAGAGCCCCAAATGAGTCAATCCAAGACTACTGCACCAGATATAATAGTGTCTATAATTCTATCCCTACAAATCTTAAACCTACTCCCTATTCAGTTCTGCTCAAATTCCCTAATGGATTTGATACAGATATGGCTTACCAATTAAGGGAAAGAGATGCAGACACCTTAGAAAAAATGTAAACATATGCAGTTAGTGTAGAAGTGAACATTTTAGCCAGAAAAGCTAGACTTAGAAATGAAAGAAGAGTGACCATCAAAGAATAAAATCCCAATTTAGACACAAAAATAGATGTGATAGTTAAAACCTTAGATAGGGTGATGGATAGATTAGATCACATAAAGAGAAGACCTCAGTGGGGTAACCAACAACAGATCAGAAATACCAATTTTAGAAAAAGTATAAATTCTAGAAAATCAAAAGAAACAGCTCTAGACCAAACAATAAGGCCACCATTCCAAGAGAACTATGCTGAAAGTTCTCAGAATAATAATGGTGATGATGGGGATACAATTAATCTAATGGGAATAGATGACAATAATACCATTTTCCTAACTCAGGAAGATCAGGAATTATTTGAACTTCAACAACTCAAATTAGATTCAACTGAATCCTTTGATTATAAGCAAGGTTATGACTATGCTATAAATGAAATACACAGCCAATATAACCTTAGAAATAAGAAAAATAATGAGCCTTCTACCAAAAAAGCTTCCCAAACCCAAAAATAAGAAAACAATAGAAGCTCTAAAAACAAAAGTTCTGCAAATTCTCCCAAGGAAAAATAAGCAAAACTTCACCTCTTCCCAAAACATTACCAGTCATAAAAAAGCATCAAGCCCTAAAATTGTTGACATTATTGATGAAGTTTCTCAAACTAAAAAAGATTCACAAAAATCTATTGCTGCTAAAGCTTCTAATTCTGTAAAAACAGCAAATTTAGATCCCAAAAAAACCTATTGCTGATCCTAAATCAGTAGATCCAAAAATTACTACATCTAAAACACCTGCTGATAATTATAAACTTGACAAAACATCTACTGCTTCACAAACAATCCCTGAAAAGAACGTTAGAAGCAGTAAAACTCAAGAAACACAAAAAGAGAATGTCAAACCAATTGAAGATGAAAACATAACTGTGGAAAAACAAGATAAATCAACACAAATCACAGTTACTAAGGAAGAATTAATGCAAATTACTAAACCTCAACCTTCTTTTAATATTCAAACTGAGATTTCTAAGTTAAAGATACCAATTCCTTTGACATAATTGGTAAAACATAACTTATACAAATCAACTATTACTGAGACATTAAACTTAAATGATGGAGAAGATTCCATAAACTTAAATGATGACCAGCTAGAGTTGATTTTTAGCCCAGATGTGAATGGAAAACATGTATATGGTGCAGTTCCTCCATTTTATATCAGTCTTACCATTCATGATTAGATTCTACATAATACAATGCTAGATTCAGGAGCTTCCCATAATCTAATGCCTAAAGCCATCATGGAAACTCTGAATCTAGAAATCACAAAGCCATACAAGGATTTGTTTTCCTTTGATTCAAGTAAAGTTAAATGCCTAGGTTTAATAAAATATTTATGTCTAACTCTAGTTCAATACCCTGGTAAGATTATATTAATGGACATTGTAGTAGCTGATATCCCACCAAAATATGGAATGTTATTTTCTCGCTCATGGGGAGCAAAGTTAAAGGGATCTCTACAATTGGACATGTCTTATGCTACTATATCAGTTTTTGGCAAGCCTAAAAAGTTATATAGGGAAACATTAATGAAGTACATGGTCAGCAGTGTTGAAAGATCTATAAATTATCCAATTTATTCTACACCAACTTACCTTGATTCTTTTATCTTATGTAACTCTGAAACAAATGAAATCCAAACTGAACTAGTAGATAAAAAAAGAGCACCAAACGATGATAATATTTTTCATGAATCTCTATGGCATTTAGACTTTGATGGTTCAATGAATAAGTTAGGAGTAGGAGCAGGAGTTTGGATAACAAATATGGAAACTAATCACTTAGAAGTTCATGCTTTCAGGCTCAATTTTAAATGTACAAATAATATGGCCGAATATGAAGCCCTCATCCTAGGACTTCAAATCATTAGGAACTCAGGAGGAAAAATAATTTTAATCATGGGAGATTCAGATTTGATCATAAAACAAGTAAATGGAATTTATTCTATTTATAATCCTATACTAAGCAGATATAGAGACATTGTCATAGATTTAACTAATGATTTACTGGAATGTAAGTTTGTTGCTATACCTAGAAAACAAAATAGACAAGCTCATTGTCTTACAACTTTTTCTAGTACATGCAATTTACCATTCCAACCTAATCACAGATATACTACTGAAGTCAAACATAGGCCAATAATTCCAGACAATCTTAAGTATTGGCAATTTTTTTCTCAGGATGAACATATTTACAAGTTTATGAACAATGAAGGAGAATTTCAGAATTGTAATATAGATACAGATTGTACTATAAATCATGATTTGGATTGTGAAATAGATTTAAATAACTTAGATGTAAATAGAATAAAGTTTGATAAACCAACTAGATTTAGTCAAGCTAATATAGATAGCTTAGAAAAAGTAGAGATTGAAGAAATTATTGAAGATGAATCAGACATATTGAATCTTAAGGATAATTTCTTACCTAAAGGTTTAACCCTCTTAGAAGATCTTTTTTACTCCAACGATGTAGCTAGAAAACCAAAAATGGAGCCAGTTAGATCTGATATAGAGGAATGCAACATTAGAACAGAGTTAAAACCAAAAATAATCAAACTATCCAAAATTTTACCTCAATAAGAAAAAAGAGAAATATATTGAGCTTTTAAAGGAATATCAAGATGTGTTTGCTTGGAGTTATGAATATTTGAAATCTTATGATACAAATCAGATATATTGAATCTTAAGGATAATTTCTTACCTAAAGGTTTAACCCTCTTAGAAGATCTTTTTGACTCCAACGATGTAGCTAGAAAACCAAAAATGGAGCCAGTTAGATCTGATATAGAGGAATGCAACATTGGAACAGAGTTAATACCAAAAATAATCAAACTATCCAAAATTTTACCTTAATAAGAAAAAGAGAAATATATTGAGCTTTTAAAGGAATATCAAGATGTGTTTGCTTGGAGTTATGAATATTTGAAATCTTATTATACAAACATAATCCAACATAAAATTCCAATAAAAGAAGATCAAAATCCATTCAAACAAAAGTTGAGAAGAATTAATCCTTTGCTATTACCTTTGATTGAAAAAGAAGTTAAAAGAATGTATGATGCCCAGATCATTGCACCAATTAGATATTCTGATTGGGTTTCAAACCTAGTTCCTACAAGAAAGAAAACAGGAGAAATTATATTGTGTGTTGACTTTAAAAATCTTAACAAAGTATCCTTAAAGGATAATTACCCTTTACCTAAAATGGACCACATTTTACAAAGGGTAGTAGGTTCTTCAAGGATTTCGTTGTTAGATGGTTTTTCAGGATACAACCGGATCCTAGTCCAACAAGAAGATCAAGCTAAAACAACATTTACTACTCCTTGGGGCACTTTTATGTATGTAAAAATGCCTTTTAGCCTAATGAATGCAGGAGAAACCTTTCAAAGGGCTATGGACATAGATTTTGCAAAGGAAATACATGATTTCTTAGTAATTTACTTAGATGACATTACTGTGTTTTCCAAAATAGATAATGAACACTTGGATCATCTGAAACAAGTATTTACTAAATGTAGGAAATATGGCATCTCTTTAAATCCTAAGAAAATTCTATTTGGATTAGAATAAGGTAAGTTACTAGGACACATAATCTCAAAAGAAGGAATTAGGATAGATCCTGCTAGGATAGAAGCAATTCTGAACATCATTCCACCAAGAAATATCAAAGAATTACAGGCCTTTTTAGGTAAGATAAATTTTTTAAGAAGATTCATATCTAACTTAGCTAAGATAATTAGAGAATTGAATAACATGCTCAAAAAATATTCAGTTCTCAAATGGACTGTTGAGGCTAAAAAATCATTTGACTCTATCAAACAAGCCTTAACCAAAACTCCAGTCCTAATAAGTCCTGATTTTAAGAAAGATTTCATATTTTTTTCATTTTCTTTAGAACACACCATTGCTGCAGTTTTACTGTAGAAAAATGACCAAGGATTTGAATAGCCTATAGCTTTCTTTAGTAAGGCCCTTATAGATGCCCCTTTGTAGTACAACATTATGGAAAAACAAGCCCTAGCTTTAGTAAAGGCTATTAAAGACTTCAGAGTTTATATTCTTTATTCACAGATTATTGTCTATGTCCCAAATTCTGTAGTTAAAGACATTCTTACTCAGGATGGTCCTGATGGAAGAAGAGGTAAGTGGATTTCCACTATATTAGAATATGACATAGAGATAAAATCCACCAATCTCATTAAAGGTCAAGGATTAGCCAAAATTATGGTTGAATCCAATTGTAATGCCCTGGATATAAATTTTATTGCTCAAGTAGATGATCAGGAAGAGATGGCGACTCCAAATATCAGTGAAGCCTTCTCAGATTCACCTTGGTATACAGATATTATATTTGTATTACAAAACTTATAAGCTCCTCCTGGATTGTTAAGAACCAAAACTAGATTTTTAAAACTTAAAGCAGTATAATTTTGTCTCTTAGATAATGTACTTTTTTGGAGAGATCATAGTGGGATTTTATTAAATTGTTTACTAAAGGAAGAAGCTGACCAAATACTTGAATAATTTCATGCAGGTGACTATGGAGGACACTTATATTGGAAAACTACATCAGATAAGAACCTGAGAGCTGGTTTTTACTGGCCTACCTTGTTTGCTGATGTCAAAAAATATGTTACTTCATGTCATAAGTGCCAAATTTTTTAGGGTAAGAAGAAATTATTACCCCTCCCTTTAAAGCCTATTTCAACTGAAATGTCATTTCAACAATGGGGTTTACACTTCATTGGTGAAATTCACCCTCCCTCTTCAGACCAACATAAGTGGATTTTGACAGCAACTGATTATTTTACCAAGTGGATTGAAGCCATACCATCCAAACAATCCACAGATACTGTCATTATTTCATTCCTAGAAAACAACATTCTTTCAAGATTTGGATTCCCCCAAAAGATAATTAATGGCAATGCAGCAACATTCAAATCCAAGAAAATGATTGACTTTTGCCACAAATACCATATTACCCTAGGCCACTCTACTGCATATTACCCCCAGGGTAATGGCCTAGTTGAATCCTCAAACAAAACCCTAGTAAATATCATCAAAAAGTTACTTGAAGAAAATAAAAAGACTTGGAATAAGAAGTTAGTCAATTCCTTATGGGCAGATAGTCTTACTACTAAAAAATCCATTGGTACTTCACCTTACCAACTAGTTTATGGAATGGATGTTGTTTTTCCATCCTCCCTAGGTGTACCAGTGATGAAAATTATCCAAGAATTACAGGTTGAAACAAATGACATCCAAAGAAGAATCAATAAAACTATTCACTTGCAACAAACAAGGGAAGAATTTTATGTCAAATCTCAAGTCATTCAGGATAAGATCAAGAAAATATATGATAAAAATACTAAAGAAGATGATTTTTACATAGGAGATAAAGTGCTAAAATGGGATTCTAGAAGAAAAGAAAAAGGAAAACATGGAAAATTTGATTTTGTATGGAAAGGACCTTATGTAATTTATGGATATAGAGGTAATAATGCTTTCTTTCTGAAAGAATTGGATGGAACAGATCTACAAGAAAGACCAGTTAATGGTAGAATGTTGAAGCACTACGACTCCCCCGAGTTAACAAATAGTTAGTTTTTTTTTACTTTGATCATTGTACATATACATTGCAAAGTTTATATTGGATTGGATGTTTCCTTACCAAATTTAAAGCCCGAAGAGAAATCCCTAAGCCTTGAGAGGTGAATATCATAAATATGAATAAGTTGTAGATATCAGAAGACATTTATAGGGTCATCACAGTTAAATTTCAAAGGCTACTAGTCTCAGAGTTCTTGATATTTCACCAGGAAATGTCATCCCCATGTGGAGCCACTGTTAGGGTCCTATAATAATAGGGTTCATATAATTTTGAATTGAATTTGATAGTCTTGTAAATATGTACATGCCTTGCTTTCTGCAAAAAAATTTCCCATATTTTGAAAAAATGAAAAATAATAAAAAGTCAAAAAGAGGGTAAAAAGTCCTAAAAGAAAAATCGAAGGGCTTAGAAAAATATATACCCCAAAAGAAAAAGGAAATAAGACCTAAAATTGAGCAAATCCAAATGCCACTACTTTTACTTTTACTGCAAAGAATAATGATTATGTGTAGAGTGTTAATAAATGCCATAATCCATGATCAGTTAAACAATTTAATCTTAACTTTTTAGGCTTACAATTTCATGTTTTAGATAGAGAATAAAGATTTGTCAAACAATTTAAACTTGAAAAATCAGTAGATAAGTAGAGAATAATGAGGTGTTCAACAGTTTAATCTGAGCCCTTAGATGAAATAAGGTAGATTTAGATAGTTTTATGCTTTAAAAGAAAATGTTTTAAGGTTGCAAGCCTAAATGCACCTACAAAATGAAGAAAAAAATGTTAGAAATAAAAGTTGGGTAGGTAGAAAGCAGTGGAGAAATCATGTAAATAATACATCATCGAACAAAATCTCTAATTTCCCCTCCCCTGTGAGTATTCAGTATTCTAAGCTATCAGTGAAACAGGCTCAGAGCATTTCTCTAACTTTTGTTGGGACCGCATCCAAGGCTCTATGACTGGCTAGTTAAAAATATTGAGTTTTTATGTTAAATCCACATTTATCAACATTTACCCTTCATTCATACATCCAACCCCCTTTTTCCTAAGTAAAAACACATTTTTACTTAGTAAAATTAAAAACCCTAAAATAATTAACTTCATCCCTTCATAAGCATTTCTAAAAACCCACAAAATTACATTTATCGTAAGTATTAGTGAAAGAAATATAAAGATGAGAAATGCTTGATTTTATACTATACTTAGAGATAATATGTATTTTGATATTATTACACTACCATTTCATATTAACCTTTAACATACTTTTATTAAATCCCTAAGAAATACCCTCCCTTAGTTATTAATTCCATTATGTCTAAATACCCCAAAAAACCCACTATTATAATGTTTTGACCAAAGTCTATTATCCCATGTGCACAAATAAAAACCCCAAATTATAAACCCTTTGGTCTAAAAAAAATCATTATTGAAATATCCCACCCCTATGGTTTGAAAAATGTAGAAGGTTTAAAAAACTATATAATATAATTAAACCCGCCCGCATATGTTTTATTAAAACAATTCGCAAAGGTTTTAAATGAAAAGCATTAACCCTGCCCATACCATGACTAAAAGATTTCATATATGTTTTATACCATTTAACCCTCTGCAATATTATAAAGGTTATTTTAACCCTTCCGCTGCATATAACCAATCCTAGTCCCACATCCCATTTCAATGCAACTTTCGAAGCAATCCTGTTCGTTCGCGTTCAACCTCTTGATCTGACGGTCTGAGAACGATATCGTGTGAAAAACATGCCCAACCCTTCAAACACCATATCCGCACGAAATGGGTGGTTTCACCCATTTCTCTCCCATCCACGTGGCCTTCCCTCGTTCGATCGCGTTCGATGAGGTTAAAACAGCTTACCACCCAAAGCCTACGTGATAACCACTCGCGGTTTTCGTCCATTGCATTCCAAAACCACCTTTATGCCAGACAAGACCTGCATTCAATGCAAATTGACATGTTTTGATCAAACCTTTGGTTAATGCGTTAATTCATTTATCTTGCGCGCTTAACCTCTATGTTTGCTTTCCTGACTGTATAAACTTGTTAAAAACTTGTTTCTGCCATTTTTTATGACCAAAACGTGCGAAACCTTTCCCTGAAACTCGTGAAGACTTTTGAGGAGCTACACCTTGCTCTAGATGAACTGCTCAAGCCATCAATTCGACCAGAAGATATAAAAACCCTTTCAGAGCCGATACCTACATTGAAACATGTATTTTTCTCAGAATTCAACCTGCAACCAAATTGAAAACCTTTTTAAAGAAAGAGAAGCATTTCAAAGTTAAGAAATTGATTAATCCAATTTCCTCAAAAGTCCCAAAAACAAACCAAACTCTTGCAAAATTTACCTGGAAACCCTATTTGTCTACTGTGTGCTTTTTCAAGTAATTTTTTCAATTTTTCACAATTAAATGATCCATTTCAAGCTCTAAAAGGCCAGAAAACCTCTACAGGTATCCTGAAACCCTTTGTAATCCTTTTCAACAGAGTTTTTTAGCCCATTTCTCAGTCAAGAAACTCAGAAAACCCTTGTTTTCTGTTTTATATCAGTTTTTAAGCCTCGGAACTTCTTTAATAAACCTAATTGGGCAGAAAACCCAAAAAGAGACTTTATTTTGCCAAATTTGCCCAATTAAGCCTCTTCTATACTAAAATTATCTCTGCAAACTGTTTAAACTTGTAGAAGCAAAAAAAGATGCCTAAAAAATAGAGTGTAAGCAAGACTGAAGGTTCAAAAGCTCCTAAACCTACTCCTAACATAACTCCAAATACTGCAATTGTGGTCAATCCATTACAACCCATAGTTGTTGATATTGAACACATTCCCCTTGCTGATATTGACTACAAAATAAATGATCCCATAGTTGAATTCAATCTCCTAGATATCCATAACTAGTGTTTTGAGAAGTCTTTAGATGATCATGAAGAAGTTCATATTTGGGAATCCAATTTGCCCAAATATGTAGTCCCTCTGACTCACCCTTGTCAAGAAATTATTAGATTATGTCACCAGTACTATATTCCTGAACACAGAGCTATTGTGAATGCTAATAAAGAAGTCCTATTTACCATCACTTTAGAGTCAATAAATCAAATGTTGCAGCTTCAACCAGACCCCCAAGCAGTCCCGTTGTCTATTTTTTCCTAACTAAGCTATACATTGGCCTAGACTTTCCTAAAAGGTTTATGATTTTTCAGACTTTTATGCCTCTGCATGTTTAAATTCCCAAGTTAAAACCTCCATATTCTACTACTAAATTCCTTGAACGTTCAAGGCATGTAATCTCCATGCTTTCCTTTATCCTTGGGTATTTCATTGATGAGCATACTGATGAGTCTATCTTGGGATTTTTTTCCACCTTTTCTCCAGGTCAACCACCTTCAGTTATCTTTGACTATGTTCGTTCCATTGCTGATAGTATTCACTATCAACTGACTAATTTACAGCTGGAAGGAGTATTCAGATATACCTCCTATATTTTCCACATGTTTCTTTACTTCCAATTAGATAGCTTTCCAATTTCACTTCAAAAGTTGGATATAGAAAAAACCTCTATCTGTCATCTTTTGGACATCCATACTTAGAAAATAAGGCATAGATTTCAGTTATTCAGAGTTTTCAGAGTTTTTTTTACATCCATTGATCACCATGTTGACCAAAATGGAGCAGCCTATAATAAGTGAGGAAATGAAGAAAATATTGCAGCTATCAGAGCAGAGCAAAGTTTGTGATTGGTATTTATATGAGAAGTATACTAAAATTAGAGTTTTTGGGTCAAACTTGTTGCCTTACAAGTTACCCAAACATCCATCAATGAGGATCCTTGCCTTGGAGTACATCAGGCAGATCCTAAATTCAAATTCAATTAATTTCATGGCAGCTAAGAAAAAGACCCAATTCAAACTGAAAAATCAAATTGGGCCATTCATATGTAATCACAAAGATGCAGAAAAGGAATCAACAAATCAACTACTGGAATATAAATTAGAAGAAAGTTTCCCATGGAATTATGATCCACAAAGGATCTTATGTAAACTAAGGCTAAAATGTAAATTGACACCCTTTATCCATGAAACAAAACCAGAAATAGAGAAGTTTGCTAATCAAATTGTGTGGGTTGAAAACACTTTAACAGGGGTAGTTAACCAAAGGGATACTAGTCACACTTTGGAAATTGCTAAATAGCCAGAGACATCCACTAAGAGAATCAGAGAAGAAGGAGCTTATACTGCAAATACTACCATAGAAACAAAGTTCAAAATAATTTACAACAAGAGGCCAAAATTAGATACAGCAGCTTAAGGTAAAGTGACAATAGATGTTGAAGAAACAGAGCCCTTGAATACTAACACTGATTTTCCAGATACAAATGTAGCTGCTGTAGTTATTAGTGAGCCGAATCAGAATGAAGAACAAGTGAATAATGAAGATGCACAGATGAAGGAAAGGAAACAAAGTAAAGAGGCTTCTTCCTCACATTCAGCTAAGGAAAAGGACTTGGATATAAAGGAGAAATACAAGCAAATCAAGTTGAAGAATGAGGAAATCAAAACTAAAATTTACTCTTAGTTTTTGAAATAAAAGCTAGGTAATAAAAATAGACTCCTATCAGCATTTGATTACTCAAGTAAAAAATTGATTATGTTAGTATTACAGCACACAGTATCAATGTGAAAGACAGTTTCTGACTATAAGAAAGTTGATATGGAAGTAGCTGTAGACAAAATCCATGAACTAGATCAAATTAAATTTCATAGGCAAACCTCAGAGATGTTGTATTCCACAGTCACAAAAAAAGCTATGAGTGCTCATAAGCTTCAAAATACCATCTCTAATATGCAAGATCAAATGAAGATGGATAAAGCTTCATTATATGCAAAGGATCTAAGGACAAAATCCTTAGAAGATTTAGTATTGCGGGTAGGATATGATCCTAAAAACATCAAAGCAGCAAAGCATTGGTAAAGAAGAAAAATGAGGATATAGCTGCCTTGAGGAAACAACTCAAACTTCCTCAAGGTGAGCATCCTCAAACAAAGGAAGTCTTACAGGAACAAAAGGAAAAATATGAATTGATGAGTTTAATACTTCAACTAACAGCTCAGATTAAGGAAATGGAAGTACAAATGGACCAACTTGTCCAAGAAAAGGAGACAGTTAAAGAACCAGTGATTGCTACAGTCATCCCAGTCATCACTGTAGTAGTGCCTTCAACTTTAGGAGAAAAGTTGGCACACAAAGAACCACTGGCCATTGCAGTGCCAATGACTTCTTCAACAACTTCAGCAATTGAATCCTCTACAACAGTGTTGCCACCTATAGATGAAAGCAGTCAACTAGTAAAAGCAATGGAAGAGATGTCTTTGAAGACAAATGAAATTAACAGGTTGACAAAGATGGTTGAAAATCATGAGAAGACAAATGAATCAACTCAAGTAAATGCTAAAATACATGAACAAAAATCCCATAGATTGAGTGAAGAGGTAAAGAAGTTACAAAAAGAATTAACTCTCAAGGATCAGATATCATACATTAAAAATTACCTATGGAATAATGTAATTGAAGCCATCCATGATGTTTGGCCTTCAATTCAGGTAATTTTTTAGCAAAGAGAGTTGTTATTGGCAGCCCAAGTAGAAATCCAAAAGACACAAACTGATTTGGTTGATAAACCAGAACAGGCTGTAAGATTAATCAATTTCCTCAACAACAAGAATAGACAGGAATTGGAAGAACTAAAAATCAATGACAGGACAACAACTTGTTGGGCATTGGATAAGCCAACACTCCCCTTGTGTTTCACGACATGGGCTAACTGCCTCTCGTGGATCTTTATCTCTGGCAATGCGATCATTGACTAAAACCTGCGAGTTTTGGTCTAACGACAATTGTGATTCCCAACAAGTGGTATCAGAGGGTAAGTCACGAGTTCGATACACACCCAGCTCGCGTTGGGGGGGATATTGTTGGTCATTGGATAAACCAATGCTCCCCATGTGTTTCACGACATGGACTAATCGCCTCTCGTGGATCTTTATCTCTGGCGATGTGATCATTGACTAAAACCTACGGGTTTTGGTCTAATGGAAATTGTGATTCCCAACACAACTATCCTAGAAATTAGGAAAATTACCACCAAAATAAATTTGATGAGGCAGCTTGAAGAAAAATGTGAAGGTATGAATACTGCTATAACTAGATTCATGGTTAAGTTCACCAATTTAAGGCAAAAAGGACTTCCTGATATCATGGTTATTAATGACAAGTTAATGCCTCATAATGATTATGACAAGAAGATAATAGAATATGCCAAGGAACAGGTGAATAAGCCAACAAGTCAAGGCATTCCCACAGGAAAGGTGTTACTAAAATTTTTTGAAGATTTATTTTACTTGCAGTATGAGATCAAACACCTATTTGTCATCAAGCCAACCTTTGCTAGGTATACTGAAGCTGGTGAGAATTTTAGGAAACTAAAAAATATCCAAATTCCTAAAAATGAGGATTGGCAAGCATTGACTTATTTATTATGAAGAATGAAAGACAAACAAATAAAAAAGAAAAAATTTGTTTGTTGATTTCACTGTCAAAACAGATTTTACAGTAGTAAAGCAGTTTGACTAAAGGTTAAAGAGTATCGGAAATGAAAGAGTATAAATCAGAAAGAGTATCAGTGAAGGCATGGTTAGATTCTAAAAAATATCTAAAGAGCCAGCAAAGAGGACACATAAGTAGCCAGCTGCTTCTTATCCTAAGACAGTTCTTTTTATTTTGAATAAAATAGGACAGCTTGCTAATTTGTTAAGCAGTTGTCACTATTATTGTTGTAAGATATTTTATTTTCCTAAGTTAATTCCTAGAAGTCATCTAGGATATTTTGTAAAACATTATGTATAAATACTTCACTCTTTTGAAGTATTTTTGTGTGGAATAAAATTGTTGGAGATTACTATAGATATTTTGTTGACTTGAAGGCTTTGGATTTCAATTTTGAGTAGCAGATTGGATCAACTATTTGGCATCATACTTTAGGATCCCTATGATAAGCTATCTAGAGTGAAGTACTCTCTAAAACTTGTCATTCTTATCTTTTTTTGTTACATGCACACATCTTTGTTTTAATTCTAAATCTGAATGTATAACTAGGGGTATTACTACTGGACATGTTAATAGCACCCTGTTTTTAACTAGTTATCATTTCTTTGTTTTCTTCTGATTTTCGGTGTAGGGAACCCTTAATTTCTTCCTCTCCCATTTTACCTCTATCTATTACTTCCCTTTTCCGGATCAAAGGATCCTTAAGTGCCCTTTATCCCGATCATACCATCTCAAAAACCAATTTTCGAAGATCTCCAAGGGTTATCTATCTTTCCCTAAAGACATTTGACCTTTTAAGCCTTGATCCCAGTTCTGTTAGCTTGACATAGACTCCATAGCCCAATGGACAAGTAGATTTCCCTCTATCTACCCTCCAAGTGAAATTTTCCCACCAAATCCAACAAAACCAAACCAAAATTGCACTTTCATAGCTAGCCTAATATTCACAAATTAAAACAAAGTTAAACTTGAAAGAGAGAGCCCTCTCTGAACCTTAGGAATGCTAGATCCTAGAGTTTGAAGTAGGTTTTTGGTTACCTCTAGCATTCTTTAACTAAAAACCAAAATCCCACAATTTAAGAATTTACTAGAGTGATAACATGATGAAAATGTGGAAGATCCTTTTGGATTTCCCATTCAAGAAACTGATGTCAATGGTCATATGAAGACCATCCCTCCATCTGTACTTCCTAAGTTCAGAGGTATGAGATTAGAAGACCCGGAAACCTTTCTTTTTGAAATTGAAATAATTTGTAGACCTTATGGCTACTCATTACACATTCAAAAATTAAATTTATTTTCGGCAACATTGAAGGATAGAGCTCTTATATGGTTCATGACTTAGGAAAAAATTATATAAGGACATGGGATGATATGAAAAGAGTATTTTTGGGAAAATATAAATATTATTACACATGCCATGACCTTAGAAATGAAGTCTTTAAGATGAACCAAAACGAGGATGAAAACCTAGAATATTTAGTGGATAGAATTACTTATAATTCCAAAATATCTAAATTGCATAATTTAGGATCAGACACATTAAAAACACTCCTACTAAAATCTATAAGGGATGAATGTACTGATCTTCTTAACCTGTAGGGAAAAGGAGATGTCTCTCAATTGTCCTTTCAAGGTATTTGTGAACTGTGCAAGAACATATCACGAGGAAAAGCAAAGTATGGAAGATCCTCTCAAGATCCAGTTACGGCAAGAGTAAGTAAGTAGACATCATGATTGTTAAGTCAATATGAACTTAACAATTTGCTAGACATTATTGGTAATTTAAATGAACAAATTGATATTCTAAGAATGCAAAACCAACAAAATTTTGAGAATTCTACTTCATTTATATTTTTCCCTAAATGTAGAAAGAAACATGCTTTGCATGAATGTCCACTTGACAACATTAAAATTTGTGAAATATGTGCAGGATCACATACTACTAAAGATTTCCCATCATTACCAAGGTTAAATGAATTTTACCAAGGAGCAAATAAAACATTGGGACAATCATTTTATGCAGTTCCAAGAAGATCATGGAAGCCTCATCAACCTAGTATGATGCAAGATCTTAATTCTCAATTTCAGTGTTATGCACAACAATCTCAAAGTAATTGGCAAACACCCTTGCCTTGGCAACCTTGTCCATCTCAATTCAAACCTCAAAACCAATCTTGGAAACAAGGTTGGCAAGGGCCTTACAGAATAAATCCATTGTATCCTCAATGTTATCCTCATTGTCTTCAATACTAATCTCAATGCTATCCATACCATTCACCTCCACCACAACATCAAATTCACCATCAGTTGACCTCAATTCAATATTTCCCATTACCACCCACACAAGCACCCCAAAGATCCATCCCCACTCCACTACTTGCACAACCATTTCGAATCCCCAACAATAAAACACCTTAATCCACTTACAATTTTGAGGTATTTCAAAATGATTCACCAATTGTCATTGAAGAACAAAACCTAGAAGAAGAAGATTCAGATAAGCTCCAAGAATCATGGATGCCCGTTGAAGAAGAGATATTGTTGGAACCTGAGATTGAAAATTTTGTTGCATGCTTATCACTAGATTATATGAATGGAGATCACATCTCTGAATACTTTCATGACATGATAGCAGGAAGCCAAGGAAGACAAGATTGCATCAAATCTTGGTTTAAGACAGTCATTGGATCCCAATACTCAGCTCTTTAGTATTTTATGACATCATCTCAATCAAGGCAGTTGGTCTCTCATATACTCGTACATATCAAAGAGTATATTTCAAACCTGCTTATGAGTTTATCTATCATATTGTTACACATATGGTTCCATTGGAAGTATTAATATACTTGAACGAGATTTATTTTTCAAGTAGAGTAGTAAATTAAAAGAAAAATTAAAGAGAAAAATAAGTCCTATTGTGAAAACCAGCTTGCTGATGCAATTGGACATGAGCTTTGCTTGAAAACTAAGCAACTGGTGAGAAAAGTTCACAATAAGTTCTACAATTTTATGATGGTTTCAATCTTTTCTTATGGTTTTTCAAATAATTTTTTGTTCTATGCTCGAGTTGGATGATGTGGGATTCCTTAAGGCCCGCCTTCCAATAGATATTGTCCCATTGACCTCAACACCTTATCTGGGATCAAGATCAGAGAATATTTGGAGTGCCTTGGAACTTGCATAAATCAATGGAAATCCTCCTCATTGACAAAAATGGGAATACAACAATGTCTCTTGATTGTCAGCTCTTGGAGGAGACTCGACTTCAACACATTAATTCATCCCTGTCAAGATGCACTCAGGTACCTTGACACTCATTTACATTATCAGTGAGTTGTCTCACATTTGTTAACGATTTTCATCATTGATCGGTAATCCAATTATTTCTTCCCATTCTTGACTTCGACACATTCATTTGCATGGTAAGAATTGTACCATGAATCTTTTCTTTGATGAAGACTAATGGTTTTATGGAATCAACAACAACTTACAGCAATACATTTTATTGATTTATTGTAGCAACATGTTCATATTTTTGTCATTCAACAACAGCAGATGGCACCATTACACTTTTTTCATTCATTTCATTTTCAAGAAAAACAATAAATTTGGGTCTATTTCAGTCAATACACATTATGTTTCATGGTTTCTACTTCAGCATGCAATACACAATCCAAACCAGCAGTTCAAACTTGGAGAGAACAATTTTATGCAAAAATTGACATTTTTTGCAACAACTACGGAAAGTTGTAGTTTCTGCAGCTATTGCTATAACAACCTGTTTTGCTAAAGCATCTTGTTCTAGAGGTAGTTTTGACACAAATATTGCAAGATATTGGAGCAGAAATAAAAAACTATGAGCTTATGGGTTTTCTCATAATATATTAAATTGAGTACAATGTGGGAAAAATTCAAAAAAAGTGTGATTTTCCAGGACTTTTCAATGGGTTTTTAAGGCGGATTTTCATTTTTCACCATTGTGGACAGATTAGACTAGATTTCAGTATTTTTGCACAACATTGTCTTTTCTTCATCAAAATGGGATTCTGAAGTCATGTGGTAGTATAAAAGGTAAAAATACACAGTTTCCCTTTTAAATCACTCAATTTGGCCTTAAAATGTGTTCATGACATGTGTTTATGTTGCAACATTGGGCAACGTGAAAGGTGAAACAAGGCAGAAATTGATTTGATAATAACTTACAAACCGTGTATCCATTGGGCCTAAAATTTTTATGGTAAATGCATTGAGGTAGGTTAAATGAACACAAAAAATTGAAGAAAATTCTTGTATGCATTTTTCAATAAATTGGCCAGTTTCACCTATAGCCATTTCTCATTTTCCTTGAGATCCGTGAACCCATTGGCTGAGATTTGTTGTGGGAAGATGCATAATATTAATAGTAACAACCTCGAAAAATTTCAAGAGAATATAATTTAGTATTTGAGATAAATTATAAAAAAAAAACTGCTACATGAAAAAGATACATTTTGTGGAGCAGGGTCAAAGTGGAGGTCAACGCATCATGGAGCAGAGTACCTGAGCCAAATCAACACAAAAAGGTAAACTTGAGGTAAAATTAGCCTTAAAACTTTTAATTTGTTAAAAATTCTAGAAATTTTGTTGAAAAACTATTGTAAACATGTAATTCCAAATTTTCTCCCATTATATTTTGGCATACCTTTTAACAACCAATCCCACAAGTTATGATTGATTCTTTATCAAAAAATTCCTTCCACCCATGCAATCATCTCATTTTTTTCCATGGTCATAATGATGTTCTTCTATGATTTCACTGCTCTCTTGTTTAAACTTTCTCTTCTTGTTAATCCATGCTTTCCTTAATGGTCTATCAACATGATGTTCTTGAGAAAAATAATTATTTTACAAATAGAAAAACTTGACTTCATGGTACATGTTTGTAACACATGATCAAAAATTACATGGAGCACTTAAATTATGTGTCATATTGCTCATCTTCATATTTTTAATGGAAGCCAAAAAATGATGAGTACAAAGCCACAAGAAGAAGATTGCAACAAGGCTTTGTTCACACACTCTTGAAATCACTTGGAACCATATTTTAGGCTTTGATAAGTTGTATAAATCTCAACAAAAAATCTTATTTTGTGTTATGTGCAACTCATGTTGTCAAAAGCTTCACATTGGGAAGTCTTCTTTATTTATTAGTTTGTGAGTTCTTGAAGAAACCCTTTGATAACATTGTTGAAATATGATTGGTTGCTACGCATGGATGATAAGAAGACAAACATTATGGGCTGCAATCTATGACCATTTCTAGCCATATTAATGGGATGAACTTCACAAGGATGGAAAGCACATTCTATAGATGGAGTAAAGGTCTTGATATTTTATTCACAATATGGTATTCTACCAAGGCTTGAACAATTTGAGCACGATTAAAATAGTGACAAGTACTTGGATATGCTACTATGTGGGCATCCTTTATTTTCACACAAGTTGCATATAATAAATAATGAAGGGTTGTTTTTATTAAGAAAAGAACAAATCAGTAGGTATCACTTCTACCTCTATAGTATCCATGAGCAGCCTCGTATGTGAAGACTTCAAGTTGTTTGACTTTCAAAGGAGGATGGGTAACTCTTATTTCTTACTCTAATGACACAAAAAGAAAGTGTAGAAACAAAGAGTTATGCTACTAGATTAGTTATATTGAAAACAAAAGAGAGAAAAATGCATCTTATTGAGATAGAGGGTCAATATTGCTCTCTTGGAGCTTTGGTCAAAGATTTAGTTGAAATGACAGAATAAAGGAACACAAGGAACCGGTTGGATTATGAAACTTTGCAATGTTTTGTTTGCAAGAGGACATGCAAAATATCTGGTGTGGGGGGATGTTGGGCCTTCAATTTTTCATAATTTTGTTGATGAAACCATCCATTTTCGCATAATTCCATTCACCCATTGTCATCATTTTTAACCATATTTCTTCATAAACACACCAAATTCCTGCATACATTTTTACATGGTTTATTATTATTCTTTCCATTATTTGTAATGAATTAAAGAGACTTATGCATGGTTTTACTAAATATAGCTTGACAGTTCAAGTTTCTATAGTTTCCGTAATTATCTCCATGGTTGAGGTAGTAGCACCACTCTAGAATGACATCCGACACATAGACATTGTTTCTAGAAGCTCCAATATGGATTATTGTTGGTAAAATTCCACCCAACTCGCACATGTGGACCTCCAGGCAAATATCAAGGGAAAATCATAGCAGTTTTGACCAGTGAACTTCAAATGCGTTTTCTGAGAAAACGAAAGCGAATATTGCAAAAAAAAACAGGTTTTGTTCAACATGGGTCCAATTAAGTTCTTAAGTAAAAATTTTCCCAAATTCATTATCATTTGGGAGATATTCCAGGTTCTTTGGAGCCATATTTTGCAGTTGCGTGAGCAAACATTGCGCTCATGTGTCAATAAACGCCCAATCAAGTAAACAGAGGTTGGAATGGATTTTGCTTCATCAAATTCATGGCAACTAGGTGTCCATTCAGTTTTGATCTTTAGCCATATGAATCTCCATGAAGTTACATTGTAAACCCTATATAAACACTCCATTGAAACAAAGAGGAGAGGTTAATTTTCTGAAGCATACAGTGAATTGTTAAAACTCTATTTTACATATTTTTTAATGAAGAGTACCTTAAATATTTGATGTGTATATGATTGTTCACATGAATCTTTGATACCACTTGTTTGTGGAGAGCCCCTGCAAACAGTGAAGGTTCTGCATTTTATGTTTTTAATGTAGTTGTTTTCATGCTTTCATTTTATCATTTGATGTAGTTATTTTCAGAATTCCAATTTGTCATTTGTTGTAGTTATTTCTAGAATTCTATTTTTCCATTCGAAGTAGATGTTTCCATAGTTTTCCTTTATCATAGTTTCATTAATCTTCATTTTCAAGTTATCAAATTGCAGAGTGATTCATAGTTTTACTTTCAAGAACATCAATGATTTATTTTAAAATAGTTTCACAAGTTCATGTGTGATTTACTTCAAAAATCACTGAGTGATTTCTTTTCTAGTTTTTGAATGAGTTCTTTTCACGAGCATGAGTGATTTATTTACATGCAGTAGTGATTGAGTGATTTCCTTTCAATATATGAGTGAGTTTTTTTTTTCAAGAGTGATTTATTTTCAGAGTAATGGTGATTTGTTTATTTATTTACAAGTTTCATTGCCATAACATTTCATTTCAAAAACATAAAAATGTACAAAATCCCTTTCCTAGAATTTGATTTTATCTTCGTACACTTGACTATTAGAATTTTTAGAAACTAAAAAATTAGTTAATATTTCTTCAAAAATTAGAGAAGGTTTGTTTCAGTTTTTTTCATAATAGAAATCATGTTTATTTTTAGAACTTAGTTGTAATTTAAATTTATTTCATTAGGAACATAAGAATGAAAACATCCTTAGAATCAATCTCTACAAATTCAATCTTCACACCAATAAACTGAATTAAAAGAGGCTCCTAGCACATATAATGCACTTGCACTTCACAAGTTTAGCAACTCTAGTCAATCATTTATGTAATCAATTTAAGACAATTAAATTGAAAAACACATAGGCAACTAAAATTTAATATCAAGTTTTAACAAGGTTTGTTTACCAATTCTTTTTGAGGTATGTTGATGAGTATGAGAAAGGGTTGTAGTAGTGGAAGACGATGAAGATGAAGGTGAAGATGGTGGTGAGGATGATGGTGGAGTAGATGGTGACTTATCACCATTTTCATTACCTCCTCCACCTAGAGAACCCTCTCCTCTTGGAGGCCTGGAACTTTCACACTACAACCTTGTATTCCTCTCTTCATATAGTAACTTCACCATCTCTGTCATGTCAAATAAATCCTTCCTAAAATCCTTCTCATCCTCTATCATGTTATAATCTCCCCCTTCATGAGACATTCTTACTTAAGATTCTAATGCAACTGGAGGTGAATCTTGTGGTGGAGATTGTGGCAACTGTGCCCTCCTTCTCATTGCTCCAACTAGAGAACCTGCACCCACAAGCTTGGCTTCTCCTCTCTTGAGCGTCAACCTTGTAAGAATTTAAACACATGCAAAACAATTAAATATTCCTTGCATAAGTAAACTTAGTGCTCTGATACCAACTTGATCTGAATGAGAAAATTAGTTTTGTTGTGTTATATCCCTCTTTAGAATATAAACAAAGTGCTTGAGAATTATGAGGTAAATTGAAAATAAACATGAATTTTTATGTGTTTTTATTTGAATTTTTAGAGAAAATTAACTTAAAGAAAACATTGAACAACAACATCTAATAGAAATGAACATCACCATAAACAGTAACACAATAGCACACAAAGAAGGAGTTCACCCCGCCTGGGTCACGTTTCCTTGGTCCAGCTTCCAATGGCTTGGCTCTATTCCATTATGATCAAAATTGTGATTACATATGTTTACAATGCTCAAAAAACTCTTAAACCTATTCCATCAGCTCCATAATGCCCAAAACATTCGGTGTACACTCTTTCTACATTGAATTTCGTCAAAAAATCTTCAAGTTATGAATTCCACTAGCTTTTGCACTATTCGCTCCACATTTTCCACCTATTGAAGCCCCGAAAATCGGGTCTACAACAAGGGGGATACCCACTCGGTCCGGACCTTGGTTAGCAGCTCCTTTTCTGTTTGGTGTAGTGGGTCCGACTGGGGATAATGGGACCAGTTTTCCAATTTGTGTGTGTGTGTTGAGAATAGATATTTCCTTTCTAAAAAAGGTTCCCAAGTGAAATGTTTTTATTCTATTTATAATTTAATTATATGCAAATTGTATTCTAATTTAAATAGAAATATCTAATTCTAAACTAAACCCGGGATAAAATCTTGTTTATGCGATCTAAAATAATTCCAAATAACAACTGATAATAAAGATTATTCAACTGCTATAAGAAAAGAATTCAATAAAGATTAACCACTTCATATAAAAAATTAGATGAAACGGTTGTGGAAAACATATCGCATAATAAGCTATTCATACATTAAGCATAAACAAGTAGTCATCACCGTACAAAAGTGCCAAATGATAACTGAAGCATTCAAGCATCAATATATAAATAACTGAACATAAATATCACTTTTAACACAGAAGCAGAAAAAGTTAAGAGATAAAAGTACCATTTATAACTGGTTCTACTCACGAGCTAGAAGCAATAATGATTTATATCTTCTAAATCCAACATCTACTAAGAGTACAGAAATGCAACACTAGTAGCAGATACTAGACACAGATATCAATAAATATTGTTCCATTCATTCATCAAAACCTCCTCTGAGGGTGCAGAAGTGCATGTTCTGAGGACAAGTTTTTGACAAATTTCAGGACCCCTCTCTAAATGCATGAGAAGGGTTTAAATACTACTAACTAAATCTAATTAGAGTTTATTACAAAAATTTAGGATTCAGTTTAAATGACCGTCCTTTTTCTAGGCAAAAATAAAGTAAAACCAACACTAAATCTAAAACTAAATTTAAAAATTAACTACTTGTGAATTTGGTCTTTGAATTTGCAAGCATCCAGCATTGATTTGAGAAGAGGGGGTTGGCCGACTTCATACTTCAATTGTCCCGAAAAGACGGAGTCAGCAAGTGTTGGCACGATCTTCTCAGCAGAATTAATGATGCAATTAAGAGTACTGCATTGACTGTGTGGTTTTACTAGACAGGTCCAGTAAGAATCCCAGTTTAATTTTGTCAATTCTTGAATTGATTTTGCCTTCTCTTCCGCTTTCTATTTCCACTCTATTTGCAATTGTTGTGCTTGTGGTAGGTATCTCAGAATGGTTTCTGAAATTAAATTAACCTTTTGCAAATTCTCATTTACACAATCAGTAATGTTGCTCGCCGCTGTAGTTGCTTCCTCTGCTGCTTTTTCTGCCTCTCTGATCTGTGCATCCCAAATGCTAAAGAGAATTTATTTATGGATGTCATTGATTATTGGCGCTCCTACTCTTTTTCCTTCCTCTGTCTTTTGCCATGCCAAATAATTAGTAACTCTTTCATTTGTTAGATCATAATCATGTCGTAATTCTACGACATGATTAGTGATTCTATCACTTTCTTGACAAAAAAAATTCCACTGTGAAATCTTTTGGCTTAATATATCTTGTTGTTGCAGCAGTTGATTATTCAAAGAAATAGTTTCTGAAATAAACTCTGTAAGCTTGGGGTCTTCTTTATGTGTTTCTTGTATAATCTGTATCTGTTTTTCTTTTTCGGCCAAGCTTTTCTGATACCCGATCTTTATTTGCTGAAACTCTTGCTGTAACTTTTCAAATTTCATCTGTGCTTCACTGTTGGCATGTGCTTGTTGCAATTGTTGTTGCAGAACTTGTATCTGATCCTCTTTTTCATTTAATAACAGCCTTACCTCAGATGCTTTGTCAATAGTTTCAGAGGCATAAGCTCCTGTTATCTGAGATAATTTAGTAAGATTTTCAGTGGGATCTGTAGTAGGATCTTTCCATAAAACATCCAACTGTTTTGTATCAGTAGAGAGCGCACTTTCTAATTTTCTCTTCTTTCTTTGCTTCCTTACTACTGCTTTATGTTGAGGGCTGTAGAAAATATCCAGAGGAGGAATTGCCTCTATTTTAAGTGCAAGCTCGGCAGAGGGAGTAATAGGTATATGCTCTGTGTTTGTAATATTGCTGCTTATTCCTGTGCTTAAACCTTTTGTTGTCTGTTCAGGGGTCTGTGTATTCTGTCCTTCAACATTAAGCAATTCATTAAACGTTTCCCATTCTTTATCTAACTGAGTGCTGGTGGATGGTTGCTGTACAGTGAGAGGTGGGAGATTCAACTGTGGAGTGGTTGAAGTCTGTAGTTGTGAAAGCTCTTTTGACTGAGTTGTATCCTTCACTAAGCCTTCACTTTTATCATTATCAAATTTTTTAGAATTCTCAGAAGTTTCTTTGCCAGACTTTGACTTAGACCTTTCAGTATCTGAGCTACCACTGAGACTGACACTAGGAGTTGGTTCCCTTGCGGGTTCCAAGCGCAAATTATCCAAAGGGATAGTGGTCAATCTTCTTTCTCTGTAGATTTTAAATTCTTGAAATTCTTCTGGGGAAAACCGTGTTTGAGCTAAATGAAAAATTTATTTAAATGAACATTTTTCTTGAAACATATCATCAAAATGATCTTCTTCTCCAAAAAATACTCTTACTTTGACTGCAGTGGTGAAATCCTTGACAACATCATATGGATCGAATAGCCTTCTAGAAAACTTGAACAATTGTAAGCATGTAATATTGCTTACTTCTTTAAATGCATGACCAACATCAAACAATGAAAATGTTCCACAGGCCACAGGAAATTGTGGCCAGATGGCCTTCTTCTTATCCTTTAATTCTTTTGTCAAACCTCCTTCACCATAGGTTTGATATGCAATTTCCCGGGCTATAAGTTTATCCGGAACATATAGGGGCAAAACATGAGGAGAAGCAGAACTTCCAAAAACCCTCACATAAGTAAACAACTCTTCTCCAAACCATCTTGCGATAGGGAGAATGTCGACTTCTGCTTCTGAGGAAAACCTTGGAGCATCCTTATTATACAAAATTCTGTATAGAGGCAGCATTATGCCATGGAAAATCTTGTAAAAATGAGGAACAAACTTTGATTCCCACAGTTCTTTGTGATATACATGAATGGGAAAAGGATCATGAATTGTCCATTACCAAACCATTAAAGGGAATTTAGAAACAAAGCAGATTGAATCCATAACATAGGCAGACAAATAAAAAGGAGGATAAATCCTCTGAGAGACAATCCGTTTAGACCGGTAATTAAAAATAGCAGTGGCTAAATTATTAGACAATATTTTGGCCCAGTCCACAATGGTAGCGTTAACAGCAGCATTCAATAACGGAAGCCATTCAGGCAAGACCTTATTAATGTCAGGCTTTCCGAAAAGCCTACATAACATAGTAGCAGCAAAACAATATGGAGAGGTGAGTGAACCAGTACTGTACATACCGTGTTTGTCTTTCTTTAGTGGTTCATCTCTTTTGGTCCATTCTTTGGTGCATTCCGCCAAATTTGCATTTTCCCTGGCAAATTTCTCCATAAATTGTTTGTTATAAGTCGCCTGAGGCTCCGACAAATGGTACATAAGTCTCAAATCTTCTGTAGTGAATGAGCTGATGAGCTCTTGACCTGGAGTTTTGAACTGTCTGTCTGTGATATCGGTGCTATCCAGCACCCGTTTGACCATATCTGTATACGGAAGAATTCTAGGTCTTGCTGCTATCCGGTGCAAAAACGAACAAGCCAACTCTGTAAGAGATGCTTCAGCGGAATTACTTGAGCCCGCGGTAGCTGAAACATCCATTACCCTTGGGTTCTCTTCTTCAAGCAAACTAAACATACCCTCCCAGGTGGTGATGCTAGCGTCCTTATTGCAAGCAGTGTCTGCATACAAAGATGCCATCTCTTTAGCTTCAGAACTTGGATCTCTCTTTCTTTACAGAACTCGAAACTTTCTCTTTCTTTCCCATAATGCTCTGAGTCTCGCTTTGTATAGTCTTCTGTTCTTCGCGCTTGCAGTTTTACGAATTAAGTGAGAATAATGACATGAGAAAGGTGACGGGATAGTTTTAAATGCTGAAGGCGTATGAAATCTATTATTAATCGTGAAATAACCCTTCGATCAAAACAAAATCCTTTTCCATTAATAATTGACAATCCATTCATAACTGGACATTAAGGCGCATAACGGGTCTCGATTTATGAAAAATATTTTCTTCGTACCACGAGCTTCAAGAATCTGCGATAGTGCGCTCTGCGATTTGCTCTGTAATATCGCAAAATCGCATATTCACAAATCGCAGTTTTCATAAATTGGAATCATCACAAATTGCAACTTTCATAATTCGCAATTAGTAACATCGCGAAATTGTAATATCGCGACATCGCAATATCGCAAAAATATAATATATGAAAAATATCCGTTATTGTATTTTCTGCGATATGCGATTTGCGATAAATAGTTTTTTGGATCACGTGCGATGGATGTGATATTCAAAGAAAGGTTTTATTGTAATCTATCATAAACTTAAGTTTATTTAAAGATTTCCCAAGGAATTTCCCTAAGTTATGATAGTAATTTTTATTTTTAGAAAGGAAACAAGCCCTAATTAATTTTTTGGATTTTTGACTAAGGGTCCCCACTTATTTAGTATTATTACTAATACTAAATAAGAAGGGGGGGTTGTTGCTGGCCACAACAATTGGCGATTCACTTGGAAGAGCCAGTTATCTCTGCTTTTCTTTTGAATTTTCTGAACTTTTCAAAACAAAAATTTTTCCAGAAAATCAAACTTTATTATAAAAAGACAAAATACATTATGCTTTAATCTATAAATGATATTTCATTTCTTCTATATCCAACTTTGATTATTCACTTCCTCAAGCTAGTTCTTGTATTTACATCATTCATTACTTAGTTTATAAAGATAAAAACAAAGGCTTCTCTGTAAATCAATTTAAAATATGCTCATTTGTCGTAGGTAGAGCCACTGCTACCAGCAAGCGTTTATAGCCTCGACAGGGTTACCTGTTACCCAGCAATGATCCTGTATCCTACTTAGAGAAATATACAATTTTCAAAGAGAAATCCATATTCACACTTATTGCTTTTATTTTTTTTTCTTCTTAAAGAACAATGTCTTGGTTTGGTAGCCAATTTATGACAGTGCCATTCACTTGATTTATAACTTTGCTGAACAAGTTGGCTCGTGATGAGACCCCTTGTCTTTTGATTGTAACAATCTTGAGTCATTTCCCTGTTGTGGTATGCAGTATTGGCAAAGTCAGCAAGCTATAATATCTATAATCATGATAAGTCGGCTCGTGATGAGACCTCTTACTCTTTAAGTTAAAAGTGTATCATTGGATAATTCCCTGAACGTTGTAATTTCTTAAGTGGGGAGGAAGTCATTGTTTCCTTAAGATAGCTTTGGATGACAATGGTAGAGTTTTTAGAAAGAACTTTTCTACAGAGAAACTTCGTTTTGTTATTGATACTTTTCATATGGCTGATATAAAACAATCTTTCACCAAAAGTTGCTTTTCATCAAAATTTTCAAAGTTAAAACTAATATCATTTCTAGGTTAAAGCTTTTAACTGTATCTTTGAACAATAACGATCAATATTCTAAAAAGAATTCTATTTGTAAAAGTGAAGAAACAAAATCTAAAAAGAGAATTTGTATCTTTTTTGGTGAATTCCAAATGTAACCATTAACAACTAGTTTTATTATGACAATAAAGAAAACTAATATACAAAATAGAAGAATGACCTCCTATGGAAAATATTTTTTAAGGATCTGTCCATTAACAGGTAAAGACTCTCTTCTCCCTGTTAAATCCTGTAACATGAAAGTAGATGGACTTATGATCTCTGCAATTTGGAAAGGACCAAGCCACATTCGTTGAAATTTTGTATGTTTTCCTTTTTCCTCATGAGCATTGTCCCATTTTAGAACTAAATCTCCTATCTGAAAATCCTTCCTGGTTATCATGTTTGAATCAAAAGAATTTTTAACTAATGTTTGATGATGAGCATGAGTTACTTTGGCTTTTTCTCGTTGTTCTTCTAACTTAATTATTTCCATCTGCCTCAATTGTAAAGAAGAAGTTGGTTCTTCATCAATATATTGGACTAAGGCTAAAGAAGGGATTGTTAGATGAGTTGGAAGAACTGCTTCTCTCCCATAAACTAAATTAAAGGGAGAAGTGCCAATAGAAGCCTTCTGCGTTATTCGATCTGCCCATAAAGCATATATTAAAGATTTATGCCAATTTTTATGATTTTGATCAATGGTTCGCTTAATGATTCTGATTAAGTTTTTATTCGTGGATTCAGCTAACCCATTTCCCTGTGGATAGTAATTGGTAGAATATTTAAGTTTGAAACCTCTCTTGAGTGCAAATTCAGTCATAGCATTACCAAAAAAATACGATGCATTATCAAACATTAAAGCAGAAGGTAAACCAAACCTGGTGATTATGAACTGATCTATAAACTCGATGATATGTTCAGC
Source organism: Pinus albicaulis (assembly GCA_034641835.2). Lineage (NCBI taxonomy): Eukaryota > Viridiplantae > Streptophyta > Pinopsida > Pinales > Pinaceae > Pinus > Pinus albicaulis. The sequence continues at coordinate 948,847,314 of CM076583.1, forward strand.
ATTAGCAGTCTTGAGAGGGACTGCTTCTACCCATTTCGTAAAATAATCAGTTGCTGTAATGATATATCTATGTTGTTTAGAAGAATTAGGAACGATCTCACCTATTATGTCCAATCCCCATTGATCAAAAGGTTGCTCAATGTTGACTGGTTGTAATGGTAATGAAGGTTTCTTTTGTCTTTCGGTTGCAGTTTGACAAATTTGACATTTCCTTGCATAGTTATGTGAATCTTTGAATAATGTGGGCCAGTAATAGCCTACACAGAGGATCTTATGTGCAGTGGCATCTCCAGCATAATGTCCACCTGCTGGCCCATCATGAAGTTCCTGCAAGACTTTTTCAGCTTCAGATTTTTCCAGACATCTAAGAAGAACATAATCATAATTCATTCTAAAAAGAACATCATTTACAAGTTGATATTGTTTAGCCTTCAACCTTAGAGCTCTTTTCTTGGTGTGATCTAGATTTGGAGGAGCATATCCATTCTTCAGATAAAATATGATATCAGCATATAATGATTCAACATCGTTTAGGCTTACCTCATATGTTTGTATCTCTTTAGATGGTTTTTTTGAAATCTGTGATGCTCCAGCTAGTATTTTGCAAAAGCCTTGACCTCTTACAATATTTGCTGGTTTGATTTCAACATCATATTCTTGTAAGGCAGTAATCCAATTAGCTCTTTTCTCACCCACATCTTTTGGACTAAAAGATTTCTTACCGCTGGAAATAGTACTATGATTTTTGTATGGGTTTTAAGTAAAAAAGGTCTGAAATACTTAATTGCTTTGAAAACAGCATAAGCTTGTTTCTCCACATCTGAGTAATTCAACTCAGCTCCCTGTAAATTTGAACTGAAGAAAGCAATTGGGGCTTCTGCTTTGTCTTGATTTGCTTGCGTGAGTATCGCAACATAAGATTTATCATAGGCAAATGTATACAAGATAAAAGGATTGGAAAAAATTGGAGTTGCTAAAGATGGAGCATTAATGATTGCTTGTTTGATCAGATTGAATGCCTCATATTCATCTTGGCCCCATTTGAAGTTTGAATTCTTTTTGATCATTGCTTGTAAAGGAGAAACAATTCTTGAAAAATCTGGTATAAATCTCTTTACAAAATTAATCTATCCAAGGAAAGATTGCATAGCTTTTTTGTTGTGAGGTAAATATATTTCAGAAATCTCCTTGATTCTATCAGGATCAATATGAATTCCAGATTTTGACACTAAATCCAAGAAGTTTTCCTTCACTTAATGCAAAAAAGGATTTTTTCGGATTAAGTGAAATTCCGTACCTTTGACAACATTGGAATATCTGCTTCAAATCTCTAAGATGATTGCCTCGTTTTTTGGAATATACGGTTATATCATCCAAGTAAATTACCACTGATTTGTTAACTAATCCCTTGAAAGCAATGTCCATGTCTCTCTGAAACGTGGCACCAGCATTGATCAAACCAAAAGGCATCTTTTGATATGCATAAGTGCCCCATTTGGTTCTAAATGTAGTTTTCAATTGATCATCAGGATGGACGAACACTTGGTTGTAGCCAGAGAAACCATCTAAGAAAGACATTAATTCTGATCCTGCAACTGCCTGTAATATTTGCTCCATGGGAGGCAAAGGAAAATTATCTTTTTGGCAAGCTTTATTAAGATTTAGAAAGTCAATACAAATTCTAATGTCTCCGTTCTTCTTTCTAACAGGAACCATATTGGAAACCCATTTATAATGTCGAACAGGAAAAATAATTTTGGCTTTCAATAACTTATTGAGTTCAGATTTAATTTGATTTTCTAGATTGGGATGGATCTTTCTCAGCTTTTGTTGTACAGGTTTTTCATCATTTATCATTGGGATAGTATGTTGGATGATAGAAGTGTCATAATTTTTGAGTTCATCGTAGTTCCAAGCAAAGACACTTTTAAATTCTTTCAAAAGATGAACATATGCTAATTTTTCTTCAGGAGCTAGACCAAGGCCTAGGTTGATATTATGTGGTTTGGTATCAGTTCCTAGATTTACTAATTCATAATTCAAAGTATAACTTTGTAATTTTGAATTGGTAGATCTTTTAAATCGATCTTTCAAATCATACAGGTCTTCTAACTTGACTACTGAATTTGGTATAGCATTATTGGTGCTATCTTGGAGCAATTGTTTGTCATGTTGGTCTTCATCAATTATCTAATTGGTGTAAGATCCTTCAGATGTGAGAAAATCTACAATATCAGGATCATCATTGAAAATCCTCCAATTGGTAACATTATCAGGAATCGAGGGTCTAAAGATTAATTCAATTGAAAATCGATCAGGACTAAAATCTTCTGCAGAAATGAGCTTGGAAGCTACATTAGCTAGGAGGTTTGAACTAGCATTCTGAATTCTGGGAATTGATGAAATATTAAATGCTATAAAATGTTCAGTCAGATATTGAACTAAAGATTGATAATGCTTTAAATGACCTGATAAACAATGTATAGTATTGCATACATGTTTGATTACAATTTCTGAATCTCCGAAAACTTGTAGATACTTGATTTCTAATCTGATTGCTTTGTATAGTGCTTGGACTAAAGCTTCGTATTCTGCGGTGTTATTAGTGCAATCGAATTCGATTCTGCAAGTTAGCATAATTTTGTTTCCTTCTGGACTAACCAAAACGCATCCTGCTCCTGCTTCTTCACTAGACTTAGAACCATCAAAAAATAATTTCCAAAATAAAGATTTATTTACAGGGGTATCTACAAAATTAATACATTTAGAACTATCTGTTTGAGAAAAATTTTCTATTTGGGATAAAATCGAATGTTCTAAATAAGGTGAAGTATGAGCATTGAAATTTCCTAAGAAAGAATCAACTGAATAATTTCCAATGATATTACTGCTGTATGCAACTGGTTCATTTTCTCCTTCAAGTTCTGTTACTATGTATTTCTGATGTTTTTCTCGCTCAACCTTTATCTGATTTGGTTAACCATTGTAAGGAAGCCACATATGCGACCAATCAGTTGCGAAATATCCATGAAGTTTTTCTGACCAATCTCTGCTAAGAATTAAGCCATAAAATTCTGGAATATCTACAACTAAAATATCAATGACTTGACATACCTTTGGATTTGATGACAATCTTATGGTAACCTGATTTAATTCGCCAATTACTTCAACTTGTGATCGATCAATCTGGACTATGCGCACAGCAGATTTTTGTGGTTGAATGTTCAATTTTGCACATATTTATTTTGGTAGAATATTAGATGAATCTCCAGAATCCACTAAACAATTATGCAATTTTTTATTGAAAACTTCATAAGTAAGAAGAAATGGAGGAGTATGAGATCTCGACCTTCCTCCAATTAAAGCGATATTTTCTAGATCAACTTTACTGATCGCATTAGCTGGAGGTCTTCCCATCTCGTTTGAAGCTTGAGAAATCACAGGATCGGGCAAAGGTTTTTTTGGTACAGCATGTAATTCTTTCAAAAGTACCTTTTGTTGGTGTTTTAACTTGCTCAATTCATAAAAAGTGATGTTATCCCTAGTATTCTTCATGTCTTCTATGATATTATACTTCATTTCATCAGGAACAATCAGTGTTCTCGATGGAGTTGATGAATCTGTCTGGACTGGGCTAGTTTGAATTGCTTTAGATGTCGTTTTCTTGGGTGCAACTTTATCCTTAGTTAATGAGCTTACGCTCTTTGACTTAGGAGCAGATTGAGGAGGATCAAGTTGATTTATACTTCGAGTGCTAACTGGGGATGCTTCTTGATCTTCCTCATCTGGAAGGATGAAATCCCACATACCTTGTACTTCTACAACTTCTTCTTCATCAGTAGTCTCTTCTGTAGCAGTTTCCTCTTCTTCTTCTTCTGATTCAGCATTAGTTATGGCATTTGGTGGCTTTGGATCAGCTGAAGGGTTTCTTCCAAAAGGTTTAAGAGATTTTTTAGAGGATGTTTCTGCCACCTGTTTCTTAATGTCAACCATTTCGTTAGACATGGTTTTCAAAACTTTTTGCAATCCTTCTAAGTCAAATGGATCTTTTGATTTCTTTTTCTTGGTATCTTTTTTACAAGTGACTTTGTTGGATTTTCGTTCTTCTATCGCATTTTTCTTGTCTAAAGCAATGATACATTTTTCTACCGCTATTGCCTCCTTCATGTTTTCTGCTAAAGTTGGTTTGTTAGCCCTATCAACAAAGATTGCTATGTTTGATGGTAAAGTAGAAATGTACCATTCACTTCGCACCTCTTCACTAGGCTTGGAAGCAGTAGGAATTTTGTTTAACAATTTATTGAAACGTGAATTGAAATCCTTGACAAGTTCCTTTGAGTCAGCTCTAAGATTAGATAGATCATTGATCAATGTTGCTGTAGACCTGTCATCACCAAATTTAGTCAAAAATTGATCTTGAAAGATATCCCAAGTAGTGATAGATCCAGATGGTAATGAAAAATACCATGATCCAGCTGCTCCTTGTAGAGTATAAGGGAAAAGTCGGACAACAACATCTTCATTAATAACTCCATTGAGATTTATAGACAACATAAAATTGTTTATATGTTCTTCTGCTAACATGCCTGCTTCAGGATTAAACTTAGGCAACCATTTTTCAGGATAGGCTGGTAATTGACTCAAGGGTGCAGGCATTAAGACTGCCCCTAGATTATTCCATGGCATTTGGGCCATAGCTGAACTACTAACAGAGGAAATTGCAGAAGATGATGTCTGTGATGAGGATATTACTATTACAGATGATTGAGAAGGTGATGTGGAAGTTCCAGTGGAATGAGGAACAATAGTATGAAGTGGAGGGGTGGACAGTTGGCTTTGTGGTGAAGAGGTTGAAATGGATGATGATGAGGAAAGAGTCTCGCTGTCAGACCCTTTAGGTGATTTCCTAGCTTTCTTCCTTGTAGGTAGAGGTAATTCGGTTGGCTGAATGCCAAGCTTTTCACTCTGTAATCTGGTAAGAGGATGAGCAGGATTATATTGCGAAGTTACATTGCCTTGAGATTTATCAGATCTTTGAAGTGATATTGAGAATCGCTGAAGTTTATGAATCAAAGATTCAAATTCAGGAGGTTCAATAGTAGATTCTTCTGAAAATTCAGGGTTTGTGGCAATGTTTGTTGTTCTTGTGACTTCTGGCTCTAGATTTACAATTTCTGAGTGCGATGGAGAATTTGGGGGAGATGGTGAGGGTGTTTTACTCTGAGAATGGTATTTAGATTTAGATTTACTTGCCATTCATATTTCAGGCCCTCCTTCTAGCGCCAAATATGTTGAATCCCCGAAAATTGGGTCTACAACAAGGGGGATACCCACCCGGTCTGGACCTTGGTTAGCAGCTCCTTTTCCGTTTGGTGTAGTGGGTCCGACTGGGGATAATGGGACTATTTTCCCAATTTGTGTGTATGTGTTGAGAATAGATATTTCCTTTCTAAAAAAGGTTCCTAAGTGAAATGCCTTTATTCTATTTCTAATCTAATTATATGCAAATTGTATTCTAATTCAAATAGAAATATCTAATTCTAAACGAAACACGGGATAAAATCTTGGGTATGAGATCTAAAATAATTCCAAATAACAACTGATAATAAAGATTATTCAACTGCTATAAGAAAAGAATTCAATAAAGATGAACCACTTCATATAAAAAATTAGATGAAACGGTTGTGGAAAACATATCGCATAATAAGCTATTCATACATTAAGCATAAACAAGTAGTCATCACTATACAAAAGTGCCAAATGATAACTGAAGCATTCAAGCATTAATATATAAATAACTGAACATAAATATCACTTTTAACACAGAAGCAGAAAAAGTTAAGAGATAAAAGTACCATTTATAACTGGTTCTACTCATGAGCTAGAAGCAATAATGATTTATATCTTCTAAATCCAACATCTACTAAGAGTATAGAAATGCAACATCAGTAGCAGATACTAGACACAGATATCAATAAATATTGTTCCATTCATTCATCAAAACCTCCTCTGAGGGTGCAGAAGTGCATGTTTTGAGGACAAGTTTTTGGCAAATTTCAGGACCCCTCTCTAAATGCATGAGAAGGGTTTAAATACTACTAACTAAATCTAATTATATGCAAATTGTATTCTAATTTAAACAGAAATATCTAATTCTAAACTAAACCCGAGATAAAATCTTGTTTATGCGATCTAAAATAATTCCAAATAACAACTGATAATAAAGATTATTCAACTGCTATAAGAAAAGAATTCAATAAAGATGAACCACTTCATATAAAAAATTAGATGAAACGGTTGTGGAAAACATATCGCATAATAAGCTATTCATACATTAAGCATAAAACAAGTAGTCATCACCGTACAAAAGTGCCAAATGATAACTGAAGCATTCAAGCATCAATATATAAATAACTGAACATAAATATCACTTTTAACACAGAAGCAGAAAAAGTTAAGAGATAAAAGTACCATTTATAACTGGTTCTACTCATGAGCTAGAAGCAATAATGATTTATCTCCTCCTAATCCAACATCTACTAAGAGTACAGAAATGCAACATCAGTAGCAGATATTAGACACATATATCAATAAATCTCGTTCCATTCATTCATCAAAACCTCCTCTGAGGGTGCAGAAGTGCATGTTCTGAGGATAAGTTTTTGACAAATTTCAGGACCCTTCTCTAAATGCATGAGAAGGGTTTAAATATTACTAACTAAATCTAATTATAGTTTATTACAAAAATTTAGGATTCGGTTTAAATGACCGTCCTTTTTCTAGGCAAAAATAAAGTAAAACTAACACTAAATCTAAAACTAAATTTAACAATTAACTACTTGTGAATTTGGTCTTTGAATTTGCAAGCATCCAGCATTGATTTGAGAAGAGGGGGTTGGCCGACTTCAGATTTCAATTGTCCCGAAAAGACGGAGTCAGCAAGTGTTGGCGCGATCTTCTCAGCAGAATTAATGATGCAATTAAGAGTACTGCATTGACTGTGTGGTTTTACTAGACAGGTCCAGTAAGAATCCCAATTTAATTTTGTCAATTCTTGAATTGATTTTTCCTTCTCTTCCGCTTTCTGTTTCCACTCTATTTGCAATTGTTGTGCTTGTGGTAGGTATCCCGGAATGGTTTCTGAAATTAAATTAACCTTGTGCAAATTCTCATTTACACAATCAGTAATGTTGCTCGCCGCTGTAGCTGCTTCCTCTGCTGCTTTTTCTGCCTCTCTGATCTGTGCATCCCAAATGCTAAAGAGCATTTATTTATGGTTGTCATTGATTATTTGCGGTCCTACTCTTTTTCCTTTCTCTGTCTTTTGCCATGCCAAATAATTAGTAACTCTTTCATTTGTTAGATCATAATCATGTCATAATTCTACGACATGATTAGTGATTCTATCACTTTCTTGACAAAAAGAGTTCCACTGTGAAATCTTTTGGCATAATATATCTTGTTGTTGCAGCAGTTGATTATTCAAAGAAATAGTTTCTGAAATAAACTCTGTAAGCTTGGGAACTTCCTTATGTGTTTCTTGTATAATCTGTATCTGTTTTTCTTTTTCGGCCAAGATTTTCTGATACCCGATATTTATTTGCTGAAACTCTTGCTGTAACTTTTCAAATTTCATCTTTGCTTCACTGTTGGCATGTGCTTGTTGCAATTGTTGTTGCGGAACTTGTATATGATCCTCTTTTTCATTTAATAACAGCCTTACCTCAGATGCTTTGTCAATAGTTGCGGAGGCATAAGCTCCTGTTATCTGAGATAATTTAGTAAGATTTTCAGTGGGATTTGTAGTAGGATCTTTCCATAAAACATCCAACTGTTCTGCATCAGTAGAGAGCGCACTTTCTAATTTTCTCTTCTTTCTTTGCTTCCTTACTACTGCTTTATGTTGCGGGCTGTATAAAATATCCAGAGAAGGAATTTCCTCTATTTTAAGTACAAGCTCGACAGAGGGAGTAATAGGTATATGCTCTGTGTTTGTAATATTGTCGCTTATTCCTGTGATTAAACCTTTTGTTGTCTGTTCAGGGGTCTGTGTATTATGTCCTTCAACGTTAAGAAATTCATTAAACGTTTTCCATTCTTTATCTAACTGAGTGCTGGTGGATGGTTGTTGTACAGTGAGAGGTGGGAGATTCAACTGTGGAGTGGTTGAAGTCTGTAGTTGTGAAAGCTCTTTTGACTGAGCTGTATCCTTCACTGAGCCTTCACTTTTATCATTATCAAATTTTTTAGAATGCTCAGAAGTTTCTTTGCCAGACTTTGACTTGGACCTTTCAGTATCTGAGCTGCCACTAAGACTGACACTAGGAGTCGGTTCCCTTGCGGGTGTTGGAAATGTTGTCATTGATGGCAAAGGAGAAAGCGCTGAAGCACAGCAAAAGCAATGGAGGCAGCAAAGAAGCAAATGAAGGCAGAGGTAGAGCGACAGAAGTTGCAGAGGCAGCAAGAAGAATGTCAAAATGTAACAGTCACAGAAGCACAGCGAAGAACCGTTATCGGAAGGCAGAGGCAGAGAGCCGTTATATTATTCCAGGAATCACTTAACTCCAGCGAAAAGTATGCACGAGGCTCTGTATTTAATGGGAGAATAATCGAAGCCGTGACAATTAAGAACCTGTGATGTGATGAATGGTGTTGTGCACACAATAAGCGGAATTGATGTAAATAATGTCGATATGTCGACAAGGGGGTGATAGAGCCACGAGTATAAGCCACAACAGAGGCATGGCTTTAACCCATGTATAGCGGAAGTGGTGTTCATCAGACGAGCACTATAGAAAGAGGAGATAAGATGCACGAGAATTATATCAAATTTGAATAAACATTGAACCCAACGGGCGGAACCGGAGCGTAAGGGAGAATAGCGGAACCGTGAGGGAGAATGGAACCATGACCGATGAACAGTGAACATGGATTGCCAAAAACCGCCCTGCCATTTCGCACCGCTTTTCTGGAGCAGGCGGTATTTTTGGAATCGGAGCGATTCCATAGGGAAGCCACCGTGTGTCCCGGTGGTATTGTAAAGCGACGAGTTAACATGCGCCTTCGTGCATTAAGGATCGACGGAAGACGCCCAGCGAAATATATAGGGTTCGTTGATCTGGAGAAAAGCTATCCAATGGTGGGCGCTCGCAGGACTTGCACGAGGATTAACAAAAGTGTGTGGACGATAAGTAATGTACGGTGTATGCATTCGCGATGGTATTGTGGGCCCGGGACGGAGATCTATGTTATGAATTTGGTTTATTAACATTAATATAAGGTCTGACGAAGTTATATGTAAGGAGTTGGTTTATTAATGTTAGTCGACGCATTATAAGGTCCGATGGAATATATATATATGGAAATATTACGTATAATCGATATATGGATATTACGTGGATTAATATATATATGTGCCAAGGGCCAATTTACCTGGTTTCAATAGCCAAAGTACTATGTCAATTATAATAGTTATATATGCGAAGTTGGCACATATGCGTATGCAATGGACTGTCAGGCTATAACTATAGAGGAATGATAAAGTTATATCCCAATTTCATGAATTGAGACATTAAAATAAACCAGACTTATTTGTTTGAGTTGCTAGCGTAGAATAAGTGCAGAGAGAAGGATTGCCCGGGTTGGAATATGATTGAGCATGAAACTAAAATGAAAATATGGAAAAAGACAAAGAAGAGGAGAGCAGGCAGAGATAAACAGAGATTACAGGTTTGATAGGTATACATTCACAGGTGCACACAATTACAGTGAACCAAGGTATGCAGAACAGATTCTTAACAGCAGCAGGAAAAGACAAATCCAGTGAAGCCAAAATCCAGGAAAAGAGCTGAGTGATATTGAAATATGTAATTAAGAATGTGAATGTAAATGATGTAATTATTTTTATTGTTTGTGATGCAAAGGCAAGTATCCTAAGGAAAAGACAAAATCCCACTGTAGCTTGGAAATTTGTACATATTGTAGTAATTCTAAAAAGGAGTTGAAAAAGGAATAAGAAGACAAAAGCCAAAGAGTCATGACTGTTCACTTCAAATTCCTTGTGAAATACAAACAGTCATGTGAGAATTTCTATATATATAATATCAATTTGCTAAGCTCAATAGAGAGAGAGAGAGAGAGAGAAAATATAGAGAATGCAGAATATAGAAGAATAAGGTAGAGAAGATTAAGAGAAGAAGAGAAGAAAAGAGAAGCTACAGAAAAAAGCTGATATATGAAGTAAATCAACAAACATTTAGTTTGATAAATTGAGGAAGTTGGAGCTTCCCAATCAAGTTGCAGCTTGATAGCTGTCAATTGTAGCTGACTGAGGTTGAAGCCTCTTGTAGGTTGGTGCCTACAGAAAATTGAAGGGAGTTGAAGCTTCCTTGCAAGTTGTAGCTTGCAAAATTGAGGTAGGAGCCTCCTGTAGGTTGGTGCCTGCAGAAAAACAGTGGTGAGAGGGAGTTGGAGCTTGCCTTTGCATCACAACAATAATAAGATGTGGTTTTCTCCATTTATGGGTTTCCACTTATATCTGGTGTCTCTGTGCATGATGTTTATGTGTTGATATGATTTATATCATCTGCTTAATACCTGTTGCTCTCATATTAAGTCTGTTGTTCTATTATATTAATACTTGCTCCTCATATTCTAAGATTCTTACATATTAAGCTGGACATGAAATGAATATGTATGTTAGGTTTAAAAAGACTATGAATGTGTTAAACTGATTCACCCCCCCTCTCAGTTTAACTAAGAGTTCAACAATTGGTATCAGAGCCGGCTCCTTTGTTCAAGTCTAACAACTGAAAGGAGATCCTAGGTTCCCAAGATGGCTAGTCAAGAAGGAAGCTCAACCAATAAAGCACCTTTCTTCACTGGTGCTAATTATGCCTTCTGGAAAATCAGGATGAGAGCATACATAATGTCCTTAGGATTAGAAGTTTGGGATGCTGTGGAATTTGGATACTCCACAAAGTCAACTGAGTCAGAGAAAGAAGCTAAACAAAACTTTGTAGCTAATGCAAAAGCAATGAATGTAATCTTGAATGGACTATGTGAAGCTGAGTTTATCAAAGTAATGCATAGTAAGACTGCCAAGGATATGTGGGATACTCTAGAGAATATCCATGAGGGAAATAAAAAGGTAAAGACTGCCAAACTTCAAGTATATAGAGCCCAGTTTGAAAATTCAAAAATGAATGATGATGAAGATGTTGGCAGCTTCTTCTTAAAAGTTGCAGAAATTGTTGACAATATGAAAGCTCTTGGAGAAACCATGCCAGAAAGTATAATTGTGAAAAAGATTCTAAGATCTCTTCCATCCAGATTTAATCCCAAGGTGTCTGCAATAGAAGAAACAGTTGATTGGGAGACCTTGACCATGAATCAGCTACTTGGAAATCTAACAGCTTATGAGATGAGACTCCCACAGAAGAAGCCAAGTATGAGGGAGGCAGCCTTTAAAACTGAAAAGAAGAAAGAAGAAGAGGAAGACACGTGCTCTTGCTCAGATGAAGAAGAGGCAAAATTTGTCAAGAAATTGGATAGAGGCTCAGGTAAATACAAAGGTAAACTTCCTTTCAAGTGCTTTAATTTTGGAAGAGTTGGACATTGTACTGCTAAGTTTCCCCACAAGAAAGTAAGAAATCTAGCTCAAGAATCAGAGAAAAACACATTAAAGAACTGGCAGAAAGGAAAGAAATTCAGCAGGAAATATTTCTATGCTCAACAAGATAGCGGTACATCTGAAGATTCAGATGAATCCTCAGGAGAAGATGGAACCTCTGAATTTTTACTGATGGCCATAGAATATCTTGAAGGACTCTTGCTAGAAGAAGACTATGAAGGGGAAGTCGACCTTGAGGGGGAGCTAAGAAGTGCACTGGAGGAGATTGACAGACTCAAATTAAAATGCAGAAAACAAAAAGATATTCTTCTCAAATGTGTGAAAGAAGAACAAAATTCAGAAGTCCTCATGCAGCTGAAGGTAAAGCTTGAAGAAGCCAAGAAGATAGAAGATATGTTACTTCAGCAAATCAAGGATAAAACTCAAGAACAAGAGAAACTGGAAGAAGAAATCGTATGTCTGAGGAAGCAATTAGAAAGTTCTCAACAGAAAGTGTCTATATACCCTTCTCAAATGACAAGCTCTGGTAAGTTGAATGAAATATTGGATGCTCAAAGATCTCCTCTAATAAAAACTGGGATAGGCTATGAAGGAGAATCAAGTAAAGGCAAAGAAAAGGAACACAAAAATATAATTTTTGTGAAAGAAAAGAAGGCTGATGAAGCAACTCAAATAATTCCTACAAAAGAAGAAATCTGCAATAAGGAAGACAGAGATCAAAAGAAACCTCTGGGAGCAAAGAATGGAAACCATCAAAGGATATTCTTCCCTCCAATGAAGAATGCCACATGTTATGTCTGCCACAAGCTGGGACACATTGTTGCATATTGTCATGCAAGGAGGAGCAATTCAAGCCAAAAAAAGATGCAAACATTGAAGAGACTGCCCCAAGCAAACGAATGGAAGAAACAACCTTACATCAGGAATGCAAATAGATTCTATGGTTACTGCTTTTATTGCAAGGAATTTGGCCATAAAATCATTAAGTGTAGAAAGTATGGACAAAGATTGATGTTTAACACCTCAAGAAGGTTTATGAATCAAAGAAAGTATGTTCATACTCATACTTCTACAAAAATTATGATCAAATGTTGTGTATGCAATCAAGTTGGGCATATACCTTCCAAAGGTCCTCTAAGAAGATATAGTTCATCTCCTCACAAAAGATACCAAACAAAAGGGTGCCTCCAGTGGATAAAGAAGGAGAATAAATGTGACTTGGCTCTAACTGCTCAAGACTTGAAAAGCCAGTGGTACCTGGACAGTGGCTGCTCAAAACACATGACTAGAGACAAAAGCAAGTTTATAACTCTTGATGAAAAGAAATCTGGCAATGTTACTTTTGGCAATGATAAATCAGGTAAGATCAAGGGAAAAGGCTCAGTCAGCATAGACAATGGTAGAGGAAAGGCCCAAGATGTACTATTTGTAGATGGGCTGAAAGCAAATTTACTGAGTGTCAGTCAGATGTGTGACAAGGGCTGTGAAGTTCTTTTTAGAGCACAAGATTGTGAAGTTAGATCAAACACAACTGGAAAGACTCTGCTCAAAGGTGTCCGAACAAAGAGTAATGTGTACATAGTGAAGGAGGAGGATGAAGCCTTCCATATAAGCAAACTTGAGGAGTCATGGTTATGGCATAAGAGATTGGGACATCTCAGCTTCGACCATATCATCAGACTAAGCAAGAAGAAAGCAGTCAGAGATATGCCAGAAATAAAAAGGCCTTCAAATACCATATGCAAATCTTGTCAATTGGGGAAACAGACTCGCACATCCTTTAAATCTAAGGATGAGCTATCAACAAGAAGACCACTCCAGCTTGTGCACATGGATCTGTGTGGACCTGCTAGAACAAAGACACCAAGTGGAGAATCCTACTTTATGCTGATAATAGATGATTTCTCCAGAATGACATGGGTTGCTTTTCTCAAGAACAAATCAGAAGCACTGGAAAAGTTTAAGATATTCAAATCATTAGCTAAAAATCAAACTGGATGCAAGCTAAAATGTATCAGATCAGATAGAGGAGGAGAATTCACAGATTATGACTTTGCAGACCTATGTGATGAACATGGAATAAAGCAACAATTTACCATTGCAGGGACACCTCAACAAAATGGAGTAGCAGAGAGACAAAACAGGTCTGTACAACAAATGACCAGAGCCATGATGCAGGAGAATAATATTGCTCAAACCTTATGGGCAGAAGTTGTACACACAGCAGTACATATAATAAACAAAGCTCATTTAAGACCTAATAGTGATACGACTCCTTATGAGCTATGGCATGGTAAACCAGCATCAATCAAGCACTTTAGAGTTTTTGGCAGCAAATGCTACATAAAAAATAATGATGAAAATCTAGGGAAGTTTGATGCAAGAGAAAATGAAGGAATATTCTTAGGATATGCAGCCAAGAGTAAAGGATATAGATGCTACAACAAGACTCTTCGAAAAATTGTAGAAAGTATTGATGTAAGATTTGATGAAGAACTCCCAAACAAAACGAGAGATATAGACTGCAGAAACTATTCAGAAAATTATGAAGAAGAGGACCAAGAGGATGATGAAGCAAGCAAGACATCAGAAGATACTAAACTAAGCTCGAAAACCCCCTCGAGATACACTCAAAAGAACCATCCAGAAGATCAAATCATTGGAGACAAGAGTGTAGGAGTGCAAACAAGAAGGCAGCTAACTGAACAGACAGAAGAAGTATACATAGCAATGTTATCACAAATAGAGCCAAAGAAGTTTGAAGAAGCCAGCAAGGACAAGTATTGGGTAAAAGCAATGAATGAAGAATTGGACCAAATTGAAAAGAACAATACCTGGGAACTAGTTCCTAGACCAATTGAGAAGAATATCATTGGTTCAAAATGGGTATTCAAAAACAAAATGAATGAGCAAGGACAAGTAATCAGGAATAAAGCCAGGCTGGTCTGCAAAGGATACTCACAAATTGAAGGACTTGATTACGATGAAACATTTGCCCCTGTAGCCAGAATGGAAGCTATCAGAATGTTCCTAGCATTTGCATGCTACCAAAACTTCAAAGTATATCAAATGGATGTAAAATCTGCATTTCTGAATGGAGACTTAGAAGAAGAAGTCTACATGGAACAACCAGAAGGCTTCTCATTGACAAACAAAGAAGACTATGTGTGCAGACTGAAGAAGGCCCTATATGGACTGAAACAGGCTCCTCGTGCTTGGTACTCAAGACTGGATAAATATTTGCAAAAACAGGGTTTTAAGAGAGGTGGAGTAGACAACAATCTATATATAAAAGCCCATGAAAATGAACTTTTGATTGTTGTAGTGTATGTTGATGACATTATGTTTGGAAGCAACAAAGACGAACTAGCAAAAGGGTTTGCTAATGAAATGAAAACAGAGTTTGAAATGTCTATGATTGGAGAGCTCAGTTTCTACTTGGGACTACAAATTCACCAAAAGAACACATGTACATTCATTTCACAAGAAAAATACATAAAAGAAATATTGAAAAAGTTCAAAATGGAGAACTGCAAACCTGTGTCAACTCCCATGACCACAGGTTGCAAGCTATGTGATAATGATGGGTCTTCTGATATAGATCAAAGACTTTACAGATCCATGATTGGAAGTCTATTGTATCTAACTGCATCAAGACCAGAAATGATGCTAGCAGTAGGACTAGTGGCTAGATATCAAGCAACACCTAAACAAAACCATCTTCTGGCAGTCAAAAGAATATTCAGATATCTACAAGGAACAACCCAGTATGGACTTTGGTATCCTAAAAGCAAAAAATTCACTTTATCAGCATACAAAGATGCAGATTGGGCCAGCTGTGTGGATGACAGGAAGAGTACAAGTGGAGGTGCATTCTATCTAGGAGAAAGTCTGGTGGCATGGCTAAGCAAGAAACAAACATCCATCTCTCTGTCTACAGCTGAAGCAGAATATATAGTAGCAGCAACATGTTGTACACAAGTCATGTGGATGAAGCAAACTCTTCAAGACATGAAGGTAAGAATTGATGAACCTATTTCAATCAAATGTGATAATACAAGTGCTATAAGTATATCTAAAAATTTTGTACTTCACTCAAAAACTAAACATATTCCAATCAAGTATCATTTCCTCCGAGAACAAGTGGCTCAAAAAATAGTAAAGCTGGAATATGTACCAACTAAAGAACAGACAGCTGATATATTTACCAAACCCCTTGCTAGAGAACCATTTCAATACTTGAGAGATAAACTAGGGGTAGTATCTACAGATGCTACTCTCTAATATAAAGAGAAAGCACAATGTCAGGGGGAGAACAAAACGAAAATATCATTCCAGGGAGAACAGCCAGCATGGAAAGCATAAAACAGGTTCACAGGATCAAAGAGATATAAGAAAATATTCTCAGTATTATCAGCATTCAGCATGAGAAAGCAACAAGGACCTTTCGATTGTCAAATGAATCATCCCTTTCTACAATCGAGTACAGATGAAACATAGTTATAAAACATATAAAATACAAAAAGCAATCTAGCACAAATGAAATACAAAAGGCAACCCTTTTCCATTGATGTCAAAGGGGGAGGAAGAACAACCAGGAGGAAGAGCAAGCAACAAGAAAAAGAGAAAGCAAACAGAGAAAGTGGATTGTTTCCATCAATGCCAAAGGGGGAGACTGTTGGAAATGTTGTCATTGATGGCAAAGGAGAAAGCGCTGAAGCACAGCGAAGGCAATGGAGGCAGCAAAGAAGCAAATGAAGGCAGAGGTAGAGCGATAGAAGTTGCAGAGGCAGAAAGAAGAATGTCAAAATGTAACAGTCACAGAAGCACAACGAAGAACCGTTATCGGAAGGCAGAGGTAGAGAGCCATTATATTATTCCGGGAATCACTTAACTCCAGCGAAAAGTATGCACGAGGCTCTGTATTTAATGGGAGAATAATCGAAGCCGTGACAATTAAGAACCTGTGATGTGATGAATGGTGTTGTGCACGCAATAAGTGGAATTGATGTAAATAATGTCAATACTGTCGACAAGGGGGTGATAGAGCCACGAGGATAAGCCACAACAGAGGCATGGCTTTAACCCATGTATAGCGGAAGTGGTGTTCATCAGACGAGCACTATAGAAAGAGGAGATAAGACACACGAGAATTATATCAAATTTGAATAAATGTTGAACCCAACGGGCGGAACCAGAGTGTAAGGGAGAAGAGCGGAACCGTGAGGGAGAATGGAACCATGACCGATGAACAGTGAACGTGGATTGCCGAAAACCGCCCTGCCATTTAGCACCGCTTTTCCGGAGCAGGCGGTATTTGTGGAATCGGAGCGATTCCATAGGGAAGCCACTGCGTGTCCCAGTGGTATTGTAAAGTGATGAGTTAACGTGCGCCTTCGCGCATTAAGGATCGACGGAAGACGCCCAAAGAAATATATAGGGTTCGTTGATCTGGAAAAAGGCTATCCAATGGTGGGCGCTCGCAGGACTTGCACGAGGATTAACAAAAGTGTGTGGACGATAAGTAATGTACGGTGTATGCATTCGCGATGGTATTGTGGACCCGGGATGGAGATCTATGTTATGAATTTGGTTTATTAACATTAATATAAGGTCCGATGGAGTTATATGTAAGGAGTTGGTTTATTAACGTTAGTCGACGCATTATAAGGTCTAATGGAATATATATATGGAAATATTACGTATAATCGATATATGGATATTACGTGGATTAATATATATACGTGCCGAGGGCAAATTTACCTGGTTTCAATAGCCAAAGTACTATGTCGATTATAATAGTTATATATGCGAAGTTGGCACATATGCGTATGCAATGGACTGTCGGGCTATAACTATAGAGGAATGATAAAATTATATCCCAATTCCATGAATTGAGACATTAAAATAAACCAGACTTGTTTGTTTGAGTTGCCAGCGTAGAATAAGTGCAGAGAGAAAGATTGCCCGGGTTGGAATATGATTGAGCATCAAACTAAAATGCAAATATGGAAAAAGAAAAAGAAGAGGAGAGCATGCAGAGATAAACAGAGATTACATGTTTGACAGGTATACATTCACAAGTGCACACAATTACAGTGAACCAAGGTATGCAGAACAGATTCTTAACAGCAGCAGGAAAAGACAAATCCAGTGAAGCCAAAATCCAGGAAAAGAGCTGAGTGATATTGAAATATGTAATTAAGAATGTGAATGTAAATGATGTAATTATTTTTTATTGTTTGTGATGCAAAGGCAAGTATCCTAAGGAAAAGACAAAATCCCACTGTAGCATGGAAATTTGTACATATTGTAGTAATTCTAAAATTGAGTTGAAAAAGGAATAAGAAGACAGAAGCCAAAGAGTCATGACTGTTCACTTCAAATTCCTTGTGAAATACAAACAGTCATGTGAGAATTTCTATATATATAATATCAATTTGCTAAGCTCAATAGAGAGAGAGAGAGAGAGAAAAAATATAGAGAATACAGAATATAGAAGAATGAGGCAGAGAAGATTAAGAGAAGAAGAGAAGAAAAGAGAAGCTACAGAACAGAGCTGATATATGAAGTAAATCAGCAAACATTCATTTTGATAAATTGAGGAAGTTGGAGCTTCCCAATCAAGTTGCAGCTTGATAGCTGTCAGTTGTAGCTGACTGAGGTTGAAGCCTCCTGTGGTTGGTGCCTACAGAAAATTGAAGGGAGTTGATGCTTCCTTGCAAGTTGTAGCTTGCAGAATTGAGGTAGGATCCTCCTATAGGTTGGTGCCTGCAAAAAAATAGTGGTGAGAGGGAGTTGGAGCTTGCCTTTGCATCACAACAATAATAAGATGTGGTTTTCTCCCTTTATGGGTTTCCACTTATATATGGTGTCTCTGTGCATGATTTTTATGTGTTGATCTGATTTATATCATCTGCTTAATACCTGCGGCTCTCATATTAAGTCTGTTGTTCTATTATATTAATACTTGCTACTCATATTCTAAGATTATTACATATTAAGCTGGACATGAAATGAAGATGTATGTTAGGTTTAAAAAGACTATGAATGTGTTAAACTGATTCACCCCCCCCCCCTCTCAGTTTAACTAAGAGTTCAACAGCGGGTTCCAAGCGTAAATTATCCAAAGGGATAGTGGTCAATCTTCTTTCTCTGTAGATTTTAAATTCTTGAAAGTCTTCTGGGGAAAACCGTGTTTGAGCTAAATGAAAAAATTATTTAAATGAACATTTTTCTTGAAACATATCATCAAAAGGATCTTCTTCTCCAAAAAATACTCTTACTTTGACTGCAGTGGTGAAATCCTTGACAACATCATATGGATCGAATAACCTTCTAGAAAACTTGAACAATTGTAAGCATGTAATATTGCTTACTTCTTTAAATGCATGACCAACATCAAACGATGAAAATGTTCCACAGGCCACAGGAAATTGCAGCCAGATGGCCTTCTTCTTATCCTTTAATTTTTTTGTCAAACCTCCTTCGCCACAGGTTTGATATGCAATTTCCTGGGCTATAAGTTTATCCGGAACATACAGGGGCAAAACATGAGGAGAAGCAAAACTTCCAAAAACCCTCATATAAGTAAACAACTCTTCTCCAAACCATCTTGCGACAGGGATAATGTCGACTTCTGCTTCCGAGGAAAACCTTGGAACATCCTTATTATACAACATTCTGTACAGAGGCAGCATTATGCCATGGAAAATCTTGTAAAAATGAGGAACAAACTTTGATTCCCACAGTTCTTTGTGATATACATGAATGGGCAAAGGATCATGAACTGTCCATTGCCAACCCATTAAAGGGAATTTAGAAACAAAGCAGATTGAATCCATAACATCAGCAGACAGATAAAAAGGAGGATAAATCCTCTGAGAGACAATATGTTTAGACCGGTAATTAAAAATAGAAGTGGCTAAATTATCAGACAATATTTTGGCCCAGTCCACAATGGTAGCGTTAACAGCAGCATTCAATAACTGAAGCCATTCAGGCAAGACCTTATTAATGCCAGGCTTTCCAAAAAGCCTACATAACATAGCAGCAGCAAAACAATATGGAGAGGTGAGTGAACCAATACTGTACATACGGTGTTTGTCTTTCTTTAGTGGTTCATCTCTTTTGGTCCATTCTTTGGTGCATTCCGCTAAATTTGCATTTTCCCTGGCAAATTTCTCCATAAATTGTTTGTTGTAAGTCGCTTGAGGCTCCGGCAAATGGTACATAAGTCTCAAATCTTCTATAGTGAACGAGTCGATGATCTATTGACCTGGAGTTTTGAACTGTCTGTCTGTGATATCGGTGCTATCCAGCACCCATTTGACCATATCTGTATACAGAAGAATTCTAGGTCTTGTTGTTATCCGGTGCAAAAACGAACAAGCCAGCTTTGTAAGAGATGCTTCAAAGGAATTACTTGAGCCCATGGTAGCTGAAACATCCATTACCCTTGGGTTCTCTTCTTCAAGCAAACTAAACATACCCTCCCAGGTGGTGATGCCAGCTTCCTTATTGCAAGCAGTGTCTGCATACAAAGATGCCATCTCTTTAGCTTCAGAACTTGGATATTTCTCTTTCTTTCCAGAACTCGGAACTTTATCTTTCTTTCCCATAATGCTCTGAGTCTCGCTTTGTATAGTCTCCTGTTCTTCGCGCCTACAGTTTTACGAATTAAGTGAGAATAATGGCATGAGAAAGGTGACGGGATAGTTTTAAATGCTGAAGGCGTATGAAATCTATTATTAATCGTGAAATAACCCTTCGATCAAAACAAAATCCTTTTCCATTAATAATTGACAATCCATTCATAACTTGACATCAAGGCGCATAATGGGTCTCGATTTATGAAAATATTTTCTTCGTACCATGAGCTTCAAGAATCTGCGATAGTGCGCTCTGCGATTTGCTCTGTAATATCGCAAAATCGCAGTATCACAAATCGCAGTTTTCATAAATTGGAATCATCGCAAATCACAACTTTCATAATTCGCAATTAGTAACATCGCAAAATTGTAATATCACTACATCGCAATATCGCGAAATCGCAATATTGCAAAAATATAATATATGAAAAATATCTGTTAACGTATTTTCTGCGATATGCGATTTGCGATAAATATTTTTTTGGATCACGTGCAATGGATGTGATATTCAAAGAAAGGTTTTATTGTAATCTATCATAAACTTAAGTTTATTTAAAGATTTCCCAAGGAATTTCCCTAAGTTATGATAGTAAGTTTTATTTTTAGAAAGTAAACAAGCCCTAATTAATTTTTTGGATTTTTGACTAAGGGTCCCCACTTATTTAGTATTATTACTAATACTAAATAAGAAGGGGGGGTTGTTGCTGGCCACAACACCACCAAATATGGCACCAAACCTACAAATCCGCCCGGAATTCCGCTCACCGAGAGCTAATTTGCCCAAAAACCAAGTGAAATTGTTGGGGCATTAATTTTCCTAACAATGCCTTAAGTCCAAATTTCATGCCCTATGGTTTTGGCACAAATATATTTTTTGTATTAAAATCTCGCCAAATGGTTTGATAATCACCATCACTTAACACCGTAGTGGTCATATTGGCGGAGGCTTGATCGATGGTTGAAGTGGCGACTAGTAGGGTGACATTTCGGTGGTAGTTAGTGCTAACGGTTGTGGTTCTATTCACATACGTCGGCAATATTAATGTGTAACAGTTATGAGCTTTTGGGGCGCAGGCGCTAGCCTCCCGCCCATGGTCCTGCCCCTAACGGTGACCAAGGCTTGGGCTAGACCCCGACCCCCAACCCCAATACGCAAACCACATTATAAAAAAACTATATGGAGACCACAGTTTAATAAGAAACATGTCGATGATGCATTAGTGAAGGCTTGGTGCTAGTGTTTGGAGGTCGCGGATTCAACCCCCGCCTGCTCCGCTCTGATTATAACCACAATTTTGGTGGTCCTCAAGCTGCCACGTGGCAACTTGTGATTGGCCTCCACAACGCCCAACCAAAAAGTACCAAATTAAATAAACTAGATAGTGCCATTTGACACAATTACATTCACCAAGGAAAACAATGATATGCACAGTCACCTTGTAGCGTAGGCATGCCCAGTCAGTTGTATGGACTGCTGACTGGGTTGTCCTGCATTTTTAAAAAGAAAATCCTATTTGACAAAGTGGACAAAACATGTTTCTAGGAGAACACAGTGTCAGTTTTCTGTGAAACAAGTTGTGTCGAATTCAGAACAACAAGATCTATGTGGTTGTTCATGTTCCACACAATTCTGACAAATTTTTTTTTTAGCATAATTTTGAGCACCTTCAAGAAATGCTCCAAAACATTGATTTATCCATACACCCATGGAATTTAAATTGTAAAAATTCTCTTTGGATGTGCTCAAATCAGAAAATAGAGGTCACCATTGGATCTAGAAAGTCCAAAAACCCCTAGGTAGACACTTCTTGAGCTCCAAAAGGCCAAAAAATCACCAAGTTATGGCTCCCTTTTAGCTCTAAATGAATTTCTTCTGCTTTTCATCCTACAATTGGGATAAAAATTCTAACTGTCCTACAAATTTGCCCTGTTTTCTGTTGTGGAGGTGACAAATTTGCCCGCCGAATGTGTAGTTTGTTGGACACTTAAATTGCCTAATAACCCTTATGCATGGAGAATGTGGCCAGATGGACCATGCAGCTGAGAGACAGGGCCAAAGACCCGCCCACACCAGCATAGGCTCCTTAAATGTTTGCACATGGTCATATAACAATCATAGGGCCAAGGGCTCGGTCCAATGTCTTGCCCTTTCCACTAGGCTCCTTCACGCTTTCGTTGTGGTCCTGTGGAGGCTCCATAGGACCTAGACCTGGAGCTTACCATCGAGCCCCCTATGTCATGGCACCACGGTCACGTGAAAGGTCACAAAACCATAGGCTAGGGCCAAACCCTAATCCCCCTCTCCGTTGGCACCTTCCAGATAGTGTTGAGTTCTTGTGGGTTCCAGGTGACCGAAGCCTAAGGCTAGTCCTTAGCCCCTTCCATTAAGCGCTTGGTCTTGACTCCGCTTGGACCTATGGGTTATTTGGTGAATATGGGTTGGGGATAAGCCCCAAGCCCCTTGATATCTTCTCCACCATAGTCGTGTGGGATGTGGTGATAGGGGGCCAGGGGCTTAGACTTGGCCCCTTCCCCCAACGCATTTGTCAATAAAATTTCTAACATAGTTTTGAACTATGTATATCAAGCAACACCCATGGTATAGCTGGTAAGGGATGATGCTTGTAGAATATTGGTCGGGGTTTTGATCCAGCCCAAGAATTGGATTGAACCCCATAAATTTTATTGCACCCTATAGGTGCCACATGGCATCCCATAATTGGGCCATGTGGCACCCTCCCACTAGTCGACGTACAACACACCAAACAATCAAAACCACAAAAATTGGACAAACCACAAGAGGACACTTCTCAACACCTGTTTGGCTCAATGGTACAACTAGTTACCATGCCGAGTCAGTTGTATGGATTGCCCAGTCAGTAGTCTTGTCACCAACATGCAAATTTTTTAACTATTGGGTCAAATGATCCGAACATGATAACTTGAGCATATGATGTTGGTTTGAGGTGAAAAAAATGTTGTTGGATTCAAAACGGCGAACACTTCGACTTGACGCTAGTTTCGAAAAATTTTGAGTACTTTCATTTTTGAGCTAAAATTTGATCACTGGATTAGAAAGAAAGATTTGGTTTAGCCCAATCTATGGTCGGGGTATGTGTAAGTCCCATACCTAGTTGGATTATGCATTCATTAATAAGATCTCCTTCTCCTTGGTATTTCATGTGTAAATGTACTTGTTCATATGTTGGTTTTTATAGTTGTTATATCTTTGTTATTTTTGTTGGTTATATGTTGGTTATGAGTATATTTTATGGAAGACTTGATGTATGGGTTTTATCACGTTTTCATTAGCAAATTAATGTACAATGTATATATTTCCTCATAGATGATAATGCAATTATTGTGATAAGGAAACAATGCTTCTTTACTAATCTCACATAAGTATGAGACCCGTATGCTCAGATATGTTATTATGACCTATAGATTACATATTTGTGACATGTTTGATGAAATTCCTGTCATGGATAGTAGGGGTCAGATCAAGTATTTGTACCAGTTATTGCATTAGTAGCTTTGTTCCATTTTTATTATTCATTTTTGAACGTTTCATGGAGTTCTAGGCAGTGGTCTAAGATCTAGCCTTGAAAAAGTCGCTCAGAATTAGGGGTCGCTCACAGAAAACTGTCAGAAAAAGTCCGAAGCGGTTGACATACCTTGTTGTGGGAGCGACTGGAAGGCCTCATTAGTATGCATGGCTTGTCATGGGAGAAACTGAGGGTCAAAATCATTGAAATGTCAAGTTGTCTCAGGGGTTGGTCACCTAGAAGGGTTGTTTTTCTCCTGGAGGTTTTGTAACATGTGTGGAAGGCCAGTGTGGTTTCTTTATGTCTTTTCCACTTCCTTAATAATACATGTGGAGTTGAATCACATCACAGTAGCCTGTTGTCGCATGTTTACCCCAGCGGACCAGTTCACTTGGGTAAATGTGGGAGGAGGGTGTTACAAGTAAGTCAAACTTAACATCCAACTTCAACAATGGATTCTTTGAATCAATCTTCTTACGAGGAGATGGTGATAGAGAATTAGAAGGAGAAGAAGGAGGTGAATAACAAGGAGGAGAGGGAGCTCTTAAAGGAGGAGAAAACAAAGGAGGAGGAGAAAATAAAGGAAGAGGAGGTTGATCCCCCTCATTCTTTACTTAACGAGCACCTTCTCCATTTTGAAGTCATTTTTCTTTATAGATCCCTTCCACCCTTGACTGGAACAAACTGAATGCCTTGAGAAAATATGACTCAAGAGATAAAATTATTCTCTCATCTTGTTGAAGCCATCTCTCCTCCTTGAGTGAAGCTCCTTGAACATGATTCGAGATTTTAAGCTTCAATTTCACCTTCTCCATTTTTAAGCTTAGACCTTATAATCATCCACATTCAAAAACCAAATCAAACCAGCTCAACTTACTCTGATACCAAACTTGATCGTGATCTTTTATTATGAGCCTATGATTTATTGTCTTTAAACAAAAAGTGAAATAGCAAAACTTAACAAAAGGCTTCTAAAAGGGTATGAATAGATAGAAATAATCGCAGATAAACAAAAGGAACACAACACGATTGAAAATGGAGTTCACCTTGTGTGGGCTACGTCTTTGGGTCCACTTCCAATGGACTAGTCTCTTCAACTATGATGCAAAAAAACTCAAATTACATCAAAATCCATAATCTTAATAACTGACACTAAATTTTGCAGTTGTACAAAGCCTCAGAACCCCTCACAACAATATCTCATTTATCTGATCTCCAAAAGGGAATAAAAATGAGCATTTACCCACACATACACAGTGATAATAGTAGTAATAACACTAAGGAGCTTGAACTTTCCTTACAACCACAACTCTTATTGCTACACAATGACCTGTAAAAAAATCTTGCCAACCTATCTTTGCCTTCATTGTACTTCAAAAGGGCTAAAATTGTGTTTTACACATTATACATATTACAATCAAGGCCTTAAAAGACAAGATTTTGGCCTATTCTTCACAACCATAATACTATGGTGTATTGGAAAAACTTTTGTTGAGATTCAACAAGAAGATCCTAGTGAAAATTATGCACCTACACTAGGATGGAGCCTTGGGCTATTTTTAGGTGGATGTCTATTTATAGATGCATGAGAAAATTCTATTTATAGATGAGGTTTATTTATATATGTATGTGCAAGTTCTATTTATAGATTGCATGTCTATTTATAGATGCATGTCGACTATTATTATCCCATAATATTAGTTGGACAATAAACTATAATATATTCTCAATGAGCACTTGGAAATAGTTAATTGAAGTGGAAAATCAGTTAGCAATAGGAATTTCAAGTTGAGTGGTTGGTTGGTGGGACATGCAAGTGGACTTAGTTGTAACTGAGTGATTCGAAGTTGTAATAGAGTTGGAAGTGTAGTTATGAAAGTTGTAAAGTATTTTAACTCAGTTAAGTGAGTTAAACTCAGTTGTGCTAGTTGTAACTGAAGATACACTAGTGAGATATCAAGTGAATTAATTATTAATTAATTCACAATCAGTGGTCTTACGTGCAACTGAATGTTTACTACTATTAACTACATGCATGTCAGATCCGGTGGAGACTCAGTTGAGATGTAGGTGAAAGGGACAGATTGACTATCATTTGTGACATTATCGGTTGCACACATGCAACCACACACACATTTGATGTGCCCATGAGGATTGGGCAGTCAAGGAAAGCAGGATTCCATTCATTCAAGGATTGCTATCAGCTGGGATTGCGCAGTGGAGGAAGGCTGTCTGGAGGTAGTAAATTTGCTAAGGAACTTGCCAATTTTTGTATGACAGTGTGAGACAGTTAGCTATTGTACTGAAAGCTCTTGGATTGGAGCTTTTTGTGTAATTTTTTCATGATCCATGATATAATACATAATAGAAGATAGTTTGGTTTTAAGCTATATTCTTTCCCTGGAGTAAATTATATGTGTTATGTGTGATTGATCTTTCTTCATGATATTGATATTGGCGATTGTGTTTTAAATTCCGCAAAGATTTTGTAGAAGTGATTATGTATTTAACAGTGGCATATAACTGTTAGATCAAGAGAATCCAGGCAATACATATTTTGTGTTAAATTTCTACATGGTATCGGAGCATAGGAGATTGCAATTGTGAAGCAAGAGCTGAGTTTGATGGTGGAAAGAATTTGAATTTGCAGAAAGAATTTCTTGGTGCTACAACTGAGTTAACATCGAAATGGCTTTCAATGGCTTGAGGTTAGAGTATGCACTAAACTCTCCATTAATCGTGTGTTTCATGATAGATCTAAGCATATAGATATCTGGTATCATCATATCAGAGATTGTGCGCAGAGGAAGATCATGTTGCTTCAGTACATTCCTACGAAGGATCAGGATGCAAATATTATGACGAAGGCACTCACCAGGAGCAAATTCAAATACCATAGAGACAGGATCAGGGTGAAGGATAATCCCTTTCTTGTTGAGAGCGATTGTTGAGATTCAACAAGAAGATCCTAGTGAAAATTATGCACCTACACTAGGATGGAGCCTCGGGCTATTTTTAGGTGGATGTCTATTTATAATTGCATGAGAAAATTCTATTTATAGATGAGGTCTATTTATAGATGTATGTGCAAGTTCTATTTATAGATTGCATGTCTATTTATAGATGCATGTCGACTATTATTATCCCTTAATATTAATTGGACAATAAACAATAATCTATTCTCAATGAGCACTTGGAAATAGTTAACCAAAGTGGCAAATCAGCTAGTTATAGGAATTTCGAGTTGACTGGTTGGATGGTGGGACATGCAAGTGGACTTAGTTATAACTGAGTGATTCGAAGTTGTAACAGAGTTGTAAGTGTAGTTATGAAAATTGTAAATTATTTTAACTCAGTTAAGTGAGTTAAACTCAGTTGTGCTAGTTGTAACTAAAGATACACTAGTGAGAGATCAAGTGAATTAACTATTAATTAATTCACAATCAGTGGTCTCACATGCAACTGAAGATTTACTACTATTAACTACATGCATGTCAGATCCAGTGGAGACCCAGTTGAGATGTAGATGAAAGGGACATATTGACTATCAGTTGTGACATTATCGGTTGCACGCATGAAACCACACACACATTGGATGTGCCCATGAGAATTGCGCAGTCAAGGCAAGAAAAAATCCATTCATTCAGGGATTTCTATCATCTAGGATTGCGTGGTGGAGGCAGGCTGTGTGGAGGTAGTAAATTGGCCAAGGAACTTGCCAATTTTTGTATGACAGTGTGAGATAGTTAGCTATTTTACTGAGAGCTCTTGGATTGGAGCTTTTTATGTCATTGATTCATGATCCATGATATAATACATAATAGAAGATAGTGGGGTTTTTAGGTATATGCTTTCCTCAGAGTAAATTATCTATGTTATGTGTGATTGATCTTTCTTCATGATATTGCTATTGGCGATTGTATTTTAAATTACGCAAAGATTTTGTAGAAGCGATTATGTATTTAACAGTGGCATATAATTGTTAGATCAGGAGAATCCAGGAAATGCATATTTTGTACTAAATTTCTACAACTTTTACATATATAAGGCGTGGGGGTCCATAGCCCCGTGGTTGAGCATGTAGAGGTTGCATCCCCGAATCATATCGTAATAAATATTTACAACCCACTATAGGCATGTTGGCCTATTTATATACCTTTTAAACCAGATTGGAAATGCATATTTTGTACTAAATTTCTACAACTTTTACATATATAAGGCGTGGGGGTCCATAGCCCCGTGGTTGAGCATGTAGAGGTTGCATCCTCGAATCATATCGTAATAAATATTTACAACCCACTATAGGCATGTTGGCCTATTTATATACCTTTTAAACCAGATCCCATTAAATTTTATTCCAACCTATGGTGCATTTAAAAGATAGGCCCATACTATGTTGAACACAATAGCATATTTTTTGAGCTCTAATATGTTGTCAGCCTCCCTGTTACGACATCCATAAATGGTTATATGCATGGTCCAATCAGATGTGACCTGGTGGTAACATCTAATTATTGGTTTGTTTCATAATGTGTTCTCAGCTCCGGGGAGGTTATGGGGTTAAACCCATGGGCATCCCCCCTTTCGCATCGCAGTTCAACAATACTATAACTATAGTATTCTAGAGATTAGTTTCATCCATTACCTATGTCAAAATTGTTAGTTCATTTGCTAGCCTCCACCGAGGCTGGGGGATCAAATCCCACCACTCTAATCATCCAAGAAATTGAGTATTTTTACCTTCTAGTCTACTCCATGGTGCCACGTCGTGCCCTCCAATTAGGCCATGTGGCATGCTTCTATTGGCCCATGTGATGACTAGTCAACATCTTTGTTGCCCACTCAGGCTCAACCACATGTCAGCTATTCTGCATGCCACATTGGTGCCCATGTTTTAACTATCACATCATTGTCTCTGCCATGTTATTTGTATGACCTACGCCACGTGTTCCTCATATGGCCTCCCACAAGTCACCCTGAGGGGTTGCCACGTGTCACCTATGTCTTTCATTTTTGCATGTTGTCAAAAAAACTTCATATTGCAATAACTTTCTCATACAAAGTATGTTTGAGCCTGTTCAAGTTGCATTGGAATCATCTCGTCAAGCTCTTCGATATGACAATATTTTCATCATGATTTGGGACTTTTGAATTTTGAGGCATCTTGTATCCTCCTGGATCGATAAGGCATACAAGTTGGCTCCTCTACCTTTTGGTGTGTTGCCTTCACGAGTTCTCCAACATCACATGCATGTTAGAATTGATATTGCCTCCTCTACAACTTGAAAGACTACTAAAAGCATTAAACAATGTGATAAAGATGTTGTCAGAAACCATTGACCGTAGATACTCAACTTTACATTGGACTAGGTGAAAAGAGGGCTTCGTGTAACAATTAAAGGAGTAGAATGGAATTTGAGACCAATGACCATAAACACTAATCCTTTGAGACATTGACCATGTTATAGAAGAAATAGATTAACATGGCTTTTAAATAGATACTTCTATGAACTTCCTACCCCTTGGCCTAGCTAAAATTTATGTAGATCATATACTACTCACTCAAAATAAATTACTAGAATCTTACTTTTTGGAAATTTTATCAATGAAATTAAACTATCCATTTGGAAAAGAAAAAAATATACACATCTAAATCTCCCTTTACATTCATTTATGAGTTTTTTCATTCAAAATCAAATAAATATTTTGTAATTCAATTTTTTATTTTTAAAAATAAATTTAAATTTTTACTAAAACAAAATTAAATCTATTTTTATATATAATATATTTTTTCCCTATTTTTTTTTCATTCTTTTCTTCCTTACTGAGCATTACTTCTACCTAGATATTTACTTGTATGATAATCAATTTTGAATATTCTCTTTCCATCTTTTTCCCATTTGTGACCTGATATCAACTTCTACCAAAAATTATTTGGAATATTTCTGCCGTCTTTTTCCCTCGTGCTACTGTAACCTAACACTTCTCATTCTTTTCACCTCCTGTCATTCATCCACGAGTTCCATCGACCAAGTTTGATCAACTGGAATGAAAATTTACTCAAATTTACTCGCTTAGAGCAGGAAATCTTTTTATGTGGCATTCGACAATACAACGAGGAGGAATATATGTCTGGATTAGGTGCAGCATGTGTGAAGGCATGGCCATATTAGTTGGCCAATATATTGGAATTGTTGGGAAGTCAGTAGGTGAACAAGCCTGCTAACAATTCAAGCGTCTCCAAAAATGTAATGCTTGGATGTTGATTTGACATTGAATAATGCCCAATTTATAAATTCCGCCCGCCACTCCCGAGACTCGAACACAACAATCCTGGTGCGTCACACTCATACATGTAACGTGTTCTGAATTCACTAGACGCCACGTTAGTGTTGGTGTTATGCTCGAATTGATTATTAATCTTGTGTTAGTTACAGGGGCTGTTAAAATCTGAGACATTAAATGTTTTAATTGAGTGGAAGAGTGGAAATGTTTTCCCCCGGTCGCCGTGGATTGTGGAGCAGTGCAGAAATTAATGTCACATGCTGCCAAAAAAGGGTTATAGTTTCATCACACTAGAATACGCTACTTCAAACCAAAATATACACTTACGAAGTAGATTTGTATGTGGGGTGGGGGGCTGGGAGGATTTTATCATGTGGAGAGGTTGGAGAAAGGTACAATGTGGGGAGAGACTTTGTAATGCAGAGAGATTTGAGAAAGGTATAAGTGCACCTGGAGTGGGTTTCATGATAATAATTTATTGCCCGTAATAAACAAGGCAAGGCAAGGCAACCCACTTTCTGTGAAATGCTCTGCATTCTTTCCCTTTCTGTGTGTGCTCAATAAATATGTATTGAGCATCTTTGCATGAATGTTTCATAAAATTTAGCAAGTGAATTCACCCGCAAGTTTGGCAGAAGAAAAGATTATAAATTTGGCTTTGCTCCTTTAGTGTTTGGCATCTCTTCTTGTTTGAAGTTGGAATCAATTGGAACATCTTTCTGCCATGGCCTTTCCGTCCACTATTCTCTTTTGAAAAGTAATTTGAAGGGACCACAAGGTGAGCTTTTGCTTATATTTCTGTCTATAGCTGCCTGGCACTTGGAGAGCAAGCCTCAGTCTGTGAAAGGAATCATGGGTGCCTTCAGGATTGTTTATATGTTAGCTGTTATTGCGTTTCTTGGGATTTTATCCAATGTGGATGGTCACAGGGTTTTGAGATCATGTAAGCCTGGTGCTCACCGGAGATCCCTCTCCAAATCCACATTCGAGAGCCGGGATCCTCCGGTGGGCAAGGTTCCTAAGTATTCCAGTAGGGAGGAAGCCCAGAGAGTTTCGGTTGCTCGCTGGAGAAATGCTGAGGTTCTGGCTGCGGCACCAAGATCTGACAACGATACGGTAATTAGTGTGGAGATAGCAATACTTTTATGTAATTAATCCTGCGCAAGATTATGTATGCTTGAGAGTTGTTCATTATGTATGCTTGAGAGTTGTTTATGGGCAAAAATCTTGTTACATAATGCAAAAATCAGTTAGTTATAGGAATTTCGAGTTGAGATTTGTTTATGTGAAAAAATCGCATATTTTTTATGTAATTAATTTTGCTTAAAAATATATATGCTTGAGAGTTGTTCATGTGCAAATTTTTTTGTTTTTTCAACATGAAAAATACTCTGGTTTATATATATACCAGGACAAGAAAAAAATATAAAGGGATAGGTGGAGTTCATGTACAAAATTATGTATACTTAAGAGTTGCTTTAGGCAAGATTTCTTTAATTCAATTAAAAAAAATTAACAAAAATGAGGTTTTGCTTGAACTTTCACAAAATTGACAAAAATGAAGTTTTCTTGAACTTTCACAGAATTGACAAAAATGAGGTTTTCTTGAACTTTCACAGAATTGAGGTTAAAAATGAGGTTTTCTTGAACTTTTCACAGAATTGAGGTTAAAGAAATGAGGTTTTCTTGAACTTTTCAAAGAATTGAGGTTAAAAATGAGGTTTTCTTGAACTTTTCACAGAAATGAGGTTTTCTTGAACTGTTCTTGATATTTTTGTTGGTTTTCTTGCTTTTCTTGATATTTTTGTTGATTTGTTTTTGGTGGAGCGCAGGTCGTGTCGGGTGGGCGCTTATTCTATGTTACAGACTATGGCGCGGATCCAACCGGAGCCACGGACAGCACTCAGGCTCTCTTGGAAGCCATCAACGAGGCCTTCCAGGTAACTACGACCAAGCACACGATGCCAGGTCTACAAGACCTCGGGGGCGTGGAGATTCATCTCGAAGGCGGAAATTATCGCATCAGCGAACCTCTCCGGCTCCCGGAAAGCGGTGGCGGGAATGTTGTGGTAATGAAATTAAATCTGTGTGTTACTGTAATTACATTGATTTAGAGGTATTGCCAGATGAATTTACCAATTGATTCCGTGCATACAGATTCACGGGGGTACTCTGCGGGCTTCTGAGAATTTCCCGGAGGATCGTTTCTTGATCGAGCTATGGACCTCGACAGATTCGCTACTCAATGGGAGCCTAAACGGCGACGAGCTCGCGGCCGCCACGAAGGACGCCGATTTCTATGCCGCGTCATACGAATACGTTACCCTGCGGGATTTGATGTTGGATGCAAATTTTCGAGGGGGGGGAATTCTAGTCATCAATTCCCTGAGAACCAACATCGATAGCTGTTATATTTCGCATTTCACGACCTTTGGCATCATGGTTCAGGGCGGGCACGAGACATACATCCGGAATTCCTTTCTTGGGCAGCACATTACCGCTGGCTCAAGCCCCTTAGAGAGGAATTTCAGTGGCGTTGCCATAAGTCTCATGGGCAACGACAATGCTGTAACGGATGTCGTCATTTTCTCGGCTGCTGTGGGGATTTCGGTGAGTGGGCAGGCCAATATAATCACGGGAGTCCACTGTTATAACAAAGCCACGGGCTTCGGAGGAATTGGGATCAGACTGCTGCTCGGTGGATTGACTCAAACTAGGATTCTCGGCGCTTATATGGACTATACGGGCATTGTTGCAGAGGATCCCGTACAGCTTGATATTGCCAATGGTTTCTTTCTGGGCGACGCCAACATAGTGCTGAAATCGTCTCAGAGGAAAATGATATCAGGTGTCAACATTGTAGATAACATGTTTACTGGCTCTGGGAAAGGCGTCGAAATAGTTCAGTTGGAAGGGCAATTTGAATCAATTGATCAGACAGTTGTTGACAGGAACAATGTGCTTGGGATGACCCTTAAATCAACCGTGGCTCGGCGCACCGTCCAGGGCAACGGAAGCACTTGGACCATAGATTTTAATCCCGTCCTGCTTTTCCCAAACCTCATTCAACATGTTCAATATTCCTTCTATACGTCTGATGTCTCATTTCCTCGGCATGCTCTCAGAAATGTCTCTGAAAACAAAGTGGTGATCGAGGCAGATACCGAAGTATCTGCAACGGTGGCAGTACATGTAGATCAGAGTGCCACTTTTGTTAAAGGCAGTGGGATTTATTCCTAAGGGACTCATTTCTGGATTATTACATACAGAGTTTGTCACATATGGTTAGTTACAGGGCAACTATGTACAGGAAAACCCTAAGGCTCTCGTTGCCTTTCTTTCTTCACTTTTGGGGCGATTCTGAATTTAAGTTATGTATTGCTTTGTTCAAAAGCCAAATTTCTGTAAACAGCACCTTCGATGAAATTCCGTTCAAAGGGCTTTTAAACCCAAGCTTATTACTAGTAATTATTTTCCAATAAGGTTATAGATTACAGCTGCTGAAAACCTTGGCATCTTTCCGATGAGAACCAGAGAAGACGGTTTTCTGTTCATCTTTTTCTGGGATTAATTCAGGCCCAGGCATAGTACCTAGTTTTTTTTATTGTAAGAGATATGATGAATAATGAAGGCTGAAAAGACGGTTTTCTGTTCATCTTTTTCTGGGATTAATTCATGCCCAGGCCTAGTCCCTAGTTTTTTTATTGTAAGAGAAATGATGAATATTCTGTTCATCCTTTTCTGGGATTAATTCTGGCCCAGGCCTGGTCCCTAGTCTTTGTTTATTGTAAGAGAAATGATGAATAATGCAGGTTACTGAAAACGATGGGAACATATACACAAAACCCACTTTGGGCCTCTTTATTTGATGTCTCTTTTTGATGGGAAAGTACCTTTTGATTATTCACACAACTATCCAATTGCATTCAACCACTCCTCTCTCCTTACAAATATTCAACTGTGATTAACATAATTTTAAATAGGAAAGGACTGTGGTTGGCTCCACCAGGTGTGGAAAAACAGAGCTAATTGACATCAGGCATCCAATCGGTCCCCTGTTTCATGACTGTGATCCTCACGCTCCAGGTAGGACAGCCCCTTTTTTCATTGAGAGAAATGAGGTGATGACAATGTGGGATATCTGATTTGCTTCTCTGGTTATCTAAATGCTTTTAGGTAATTCATAAGTTTTCACTGTGGTGTAACAGCTGTTCATCTAACAACTACAATACCTAGATAGGTAACAAAGCAATCTTTTATTTTGGGGTAAATGAAAGGGAAATTTGTATATGCATCTGTTTCTTATAGTTAGGTTGGAGTCAGATTTTATACTAATGGAAGGTTTGGTTAAGTTTGGACCTTCCATAAAATAAATGTTGGATGAAAAGTTTAGTTAAAGTTGGTAGTATTCTATAAGACGAATAAAAAAAAAAAAAAATCGTACTTTTATGAGTTTTATAAAAACTGCATATCCCACAAAGTATATATATTTTGATAGTTATTGAAATTTTTTTTTAATACTATCTTCATAGAATTTTCTAATTGTAAATTTTTAGTTTACTGATAAGATTGTTTAACTATTTTAAGTTTTGGAATTTTGAATTGGAATGGGTAAAACAAATTTTTAACTATACTATGTAATTCATTTATAGGTAAATTCAAAACATTAAAAAAACATCAAAAATACTAAAGTCGTATAAAATTCACAAATCAAATTTGTGATTATTGTACCGTGGGGACGACCGGCAATCTTTCTTATGATGGGATGGATTCTATCGTGGGGACAACCGGCAACCTTTTTTTATGATGGGATGGAGACGGGATTTTAGCTTTCCCTGTTGCAGATTAGAATTCGTATTTTGCCTGGTTGGACAGCACTTATCTAAAGGTGCTCAGAAATAGCTTAAACCAGTTGTTCCTTCAATCAAGGAGGAATATTTTTTTAGTCGTGATTATGATAATGTCTACTGTAAATCAGTTTGAATAAATTCCATCAATCATATACTTTTCTGGCGGCTGTTTGACAGAAAATCACACTGGACCTTCAATCCTTTGCCAAAATCAAAAGTTCAGGAAAAATGTCGATTGGAATGACGTAGAGTACATTTTCAGTCTCGTGATTATAATTCTGTCGACTGTGAATCAGTTAGAATAAATTCCATCAAACATAATTTTTTAGGGCGCCCGTAGAAAGAAAATCACCTCTGGACTTTGAATTCTTTGCCATAAGCAAAATTTCTAAACGCGTGTTTGAATGATTTACTGTTAGTTGGATGCCATCATGTGAAGAGGTAGTGAAGGCTAAAGACTTGCATGTTAAAAGTTTTCCAGTGGCAAAATTTTCCCTGGACCCAAATCAGTCCATTAGTCACACTGTGTCGCAGAAAAGCGGAAAGTAAATGTAGCTGAATGCTAAAGACTTGCATGCTAAAAGTTTTGATGTAGGAAAATTTTCCCTGGCAAAAGGGCCCAAATTACTCATCACTCACTTAGATTGTGGGGAAGAAAAGGGAAAGAGTAATGATTTATTTTATTTTTATTTTTATTATTTTGTTTTATTTTCGTGGTATAATTTTTATATTTTAAAATTTTAGAAGGTATTTATTTTATATGGTTTTAACAATTTAAATTTTTTTAATTTAATTTCGATTAAAAAAAATGAAGAATGAAAGAACAAAAATGTATAACATTTTTTATGAAATTTTCACTAAATTTTATTAGAAAAAGAAAAAGGGAAAACATTATAATATTTAGATTAGGTTAGAAAAAATTGTCAGATTTATCTCCTAAAGTTATTTTGCTCTAAAAGAAATTTGAATTCTCTAATTAAAAATAATATTTAGTTTTATATTAAGATTAAGATTAAATATTAGTGAAATCCTTTTCTGAATAAAGATATCTTTAAATCATCATAAAATATATAAATATATAGTTTTTTTAGGTAACTTTAATCTGAATTGAAATAATTTTAATGATAATTACAAAGGGTAATAATTTTCTCCGAGATATTAGTAAGTTGAAACAATCTTTTTGGTTTTGGATTAAAATATAAATTATCCCTTCCCTTTCCTCCTGGGATCCCCTCATTTCTCTTCCTGGTTACATTGTCCTAGTTGCTTCTCTTCTTGGTTACATTGTCCTAGTTGCATTCATGACTCAAACATCTTGCCCCCTGACTCTCATATGTGTGAGTCTTTGTCAGCGCCAACATGCTACAAGTTAGCCGAGGAAGTACACATACTCAATTGAAGGAAGTCATTGTTTGGTTCATAGAGATTACCTAAGATCTCATTTAGGATGAGCTCACTAGTGCCAAGAGAGGGGGGACTTTCTAAAGACACTAACTCTTAGATACTAAGGTTCTAGTTGAGATGGCTCATTAGGGGCTAGACATTGGGAATACATATGGATGCTTTAACCAATACATGCAGACAGTGCATTTGTATTGGCCTATGAAATTCCTCTTAGGTGGGTTTTTTCTAGACATATATGAGCATCAGATAGGCCTTCTCCACTCCATGGAACAGTTGCATAGCCATATGAAGGACATAGATCAATGGTTGGAGTGCATTGTGCAACACTTTGGCATCCCTCCCCTAGCTAGAGGTACTCCAAGCCATAATAAGGATCAACACTTTGGCATCGCTCCCCTAGCTGGAGGCACCCTAAGCCACAAGAAAGATCCATCCCTCCCCTAACTAGAGGCACCCCAAGCCACAACAAGGATCTCATAGAGGCCACAAATACTAATTAAGACCCCTATATTTAGTCTCTTGTTATGTCCTTGGTTTCCCTCCCCTAGCTGGAGGCACTCCAAGCCACAACAAGAATCAACACATTGGCATCCCTCCCCTAATTGGAGGCACCCCAAGCCACAAGAAGGATCCATCCCTCCCCTAGCTGGAGGCACCCCAAGCCACTCGTAGAGGTCACAACTACTAATTCAAACCTCTATATTTAGTCTCTTGTTATATTCTTGGTTTCTTCTCTTGTTTTTTCAATTTTTTTATATGGTTGTAAAAGTCCATATTTTGGTCTTTGTATGGTAAATTTTGAACTCTTAAGCACTTTAATGTCTCATGCTTCTCTACTGAGGGTAAATTTTGGATATGGTCAAATTTTCTTAGTGACCAAATTTTAGATAGGTCATATTTTCCTAGTGACTAAGTGACTAAAATTTTTTAGTACTTTCATTAAATTCTCATTTAAAAGATAATATAATATTTACCCTACCCAAAAATATAAATTAATAATTCTCTCTTTTATTTTATTGAGATTAGAGAGTATGTAATCATCTTAAATATAAATTTAATTTTCATTTTTCATTAATACTTTATTCTTTTAGATCAAAGCCACTACCATGCATCATCATTAATATAAATTAGCATAAATTATTTATTCTTTTAGTTTAGAACCACTACCCTGCATCATCATTAATATGAATTAACATAAATTATTTTAGTCAAAATTTATGAAATATTATAACAATTATACATCTTAATTATAAACCATTATTTAATTTAATTTTGATTTTATAATATAAAAAATAATATTGATTAATTTTAAATTTTTTATATAAATTAATTCATATGTTTTTTTAATGGTAAAATTTATTATAAATTAATGCTCGATTATTAATGCAAACAAGCTACCAAACTTTCGTTCATTATTCAAATTTGGAATATAATCTAATTCACATTTTATAATATAAAAAAATAATATTTATTAATTTTAAATTTTTTATATAAATTAATTCATATGTTTTTTTTAATGGTAAAATTTATTATAAATTAATGCTCGATTATTAATGTAAACAATACCAAACTTTCGTTCATTATTCAAATTTGGAATATAATCTAATTCACTATGGTTACTCAACAAAAATTGGTTAAGGATTATACTTTACATTAATTTTAAAATTATGATAAATCTAGCTTACGTTTTATCCTCCGTCATCAAAATATATTGACTTTTTTAATAAAGCCATTTGTTATCATTTAAATTGTATTTTTTTTATTAAAAAAACTTAAAATCTAGAAAAAAAATTTAAACTAGTTGTTAAATGTTAAATTTGACCCGTATTTACTTTTATTTTATTTTGTTAATCGTTATTTATTCGCATTTTTAAAATTTACATATTATTAATAAAATTTAATTAATTTTTTAAAACATTAATTTGACGAGTATACACATATATAGTAAGTAGTTTTAATTATAATTTTTCTATTATATAATTAATAATGAAGATTTTGATTTTTTACTTGACTAATCATTGAGTCAAGAGAGGTTCTCTAATCTGGAAAAGATATTATAATGCTTTATAATGTTATCCAAACATTTTGATTAAAAGTATGTTTTATAATTATAGTAAATGAGTTTCAATTTGAATTTGTTTATTTTTAAATCTCATTTATTCATAAAAAAATTGATAGTTGTGTAAGGCTGAAAGTATGCTTTTAAAATCATAGTGATTATTCAATAATCAGAATTAAATCATAATTTTAATTTTGTTTTAATTACTTATTTAATTAGAACCATTACTCTCTTATGTGAAATTCTATTTTTCTCTTCCTAAAATTGACTTTCTATGATAAAAGTGCTAAAGTAGTAGTATAATTGACAGAAAAAACATGTTGGTAAAACCTTTGTGTATCCAAATAATTGGAAGTTCTGTTCCAAAACATATCACCATTAAAACTCGAAAAACAAACTAACTTTTTATGATAAAAATCTACCTTTTAATATTTTTTAAGTAATATAAAACATAGAGATATATTTTATTGTGAAATTATAATTAAAAAAAAATAAAATTACAAAGCACAAAACATTGCCTTTGCTTAAAAAAAAAAATACCATCTTTCCTAAATTTTAGTGAAATTTTCACCGAACCTGAGAATCTACCTAAAAAGGACAGAAACCAACCTACTAAAACCTGTAGTATCTAAAACTAACTGTGATTTTATTAAGCTGCGAGGAAGGGTAACAAGATAACGCTCGCTGCAGCCAATATCGCAATCAAATAGTTGTACTAACTAGTCGGAATATAATTCGGTATCATCTCGTACATCCCTATTCAAATTTCTCTGTAACTCCCTATTGATAATGAAAGATACATATTCCACCCCACCGACCCCCGGGCCCTCATTGAATGAATTCCTATTTATTGAAAAAAACACAGTTATGCTCCAGTGGTTGAAATCGGTTTGCCACTTGATTTTGGCGATATGACCTGTAAGGTTGAAAAGATAGGCTTACGTTGGAATCTGGCATCTAATATATTTATTTCAGCTTATTAATTTTTTTTTAATTTATATAAATTTTAAGGTATTTATGACATATAGATATTTATTTCAGTTTTTATATATATATATATATATATATATATATATATATATATATATATATATATATATTTAATTTAGATATATTTTAAGGTATCTGTTGTCTCTCCTAGAGACAGCCTAGAGTTGTTATAGACCAGTGCCTAGGACATCTTATAGGGTGTAGAGAGCAGAGGATTTAATACAGCGTTTAGCACTTTAACATGACAGAGCTCTCACACTACTTCTTTAGAAACAGAGAATAACACTAGAGTGGGACCAAAACTTCCGATAGTTTGAAGCATTAAGAGTAATACTGAACGAATGCAATGTTCCACTCAAAAACTGCTGCATCAGACAATTTTAAGGCAGTTCACCATAAACAGGGCCGGATTCATGATATATGGCAGAGAAAGTATATATATAGACGACTACAGAGATGTATAGCAAGGAGGGGATATCAACTGTCAAGAAGACGATACTAAGAAGAACTTCATAGCATATGATGGGCTTAAATAGCTAAGAATCCATACATACTAAGAACTCTCGTCAATAGCATTTCAATACAGCCAATATAGCAGAAATACGCGTGAATTGAAAATGAAACAGTGCATTACTCCTGAGCCATTTAAAGTACCAAGACGCTAATGATATAAGTATCAGTGAGATAAATTTATATCAAAAACAAGGGATACTCGCATTCCAGGATGTAATATTAGAGACATAAATGTAAATCAGTTGAACACAACATTGCAATGAGCAAGAGAGAGACACACACTACCATAAAACCAAGTCCGGAATCCTTATTAAAATGAAGCTCCTTATCATTGAGACCCAACGGGCTCTTCACATTAGTATCTGAGTCTTCACAAAACATACACACAGGAAATCCTTACACAATCAATTTCTTCTGAAGAATTGGAGCCTTTGTTTCTTCTTTTCTCTGTCTTATATAGGATTCCTTTGCCTTTCAGCGAGAAGATATTTCGGGGAAATATCTTCTTCGCATGAACAAAATTTGTTACAAGTCATTATCAAAACAACAAAATTTCATGATGGGGAAACAGTCCTCCCATCATGCATAACAGGCCCGGGCCAATCTTAAAACAAAAACTTAGACCAATGTTTGATGTAAAAGTAAAAATGCAAGAGTGGGGGAGAAACAACCCACTCGGAAATTTGAAAAACATAACTGGATGAAAGTAAAAAGGCCGTTTAGGCCATGCCATGAATAAACTGAAATGTCAGGAGTGCTGCTGAGTTGAGGCCGTTGCGGATGCTGGAGGAGGCACGCTGGCAGAGGAACTAGCATGCTGACTCAGGAACTGAGACAGTCTCTGCTGGCTCTCAGCGTTCGGTTCTGGCATCGCTGAAAGTTTCTCCACTCTGACGAATGCTTCGCCAAGAGTGTGAATGTTTGCATTAGTTGGGAGCCGATATCTGATCATATGGAGGAGACTAAACTCCTTCTTGAGGATTGTGACGATGGTAGTGGCCTTGAGCTGAGTTGCTTTCCCCATTTGAAGGTCGGACCGATCCCTTTCCGCTTCTAGAAGTGCTGTGTATTGATCGGGGAGCATGAGCACGGCAGGGGCGTTTGGTTCCCAACAAGAAGGAAGGCCGGCTGTGATGATCTCGTCCCACACCTTGTCAAATTGTTCCACAATGCCAGCCACCTGTTGGAGAACCCTTGAAGCTGCTACTCGGGCTTCTTCTTTATCAATGATTTTCTGACACTCGTTGATTTCCATAAATCGACTGGGAATGCCATGTTTTCCCACGTCATTCGCCCTTAGTGTATAAAGAAAAGATATGTAGTTGCCGGCGTGTCGAGCTCTATTAGACAGATCACCCCCTGCCTCCTGCAACCTTCTATTGAGATAAGGAAGGGTGGACTTGAGTTCTCCTATCATCGTCAGGAACTCCCACTGCTCGGTTACTGCCATGATTATATCCGACCAGATCAAGCCTCTGGCCTCGAGTAGGGTGAGATTTCCCTTCGCTCGACTCTTCAACTCGGCAATGGTTTGTTGTTGCTCAGTCGTGACCTTTTTTCCTTCCTCAACTTCTCTTTGTAATCCTTCAATTGTTCTGGCCTTTTCAGCCAGGGCACCTTCCAACTCTGCCACCTTTTGCTTGGCAGTTGATGTTTGTTTCTCCAACACTTCTATCTCAGCCATAGCTGTGGATAGTTGTGCTGTCGCCGAACCAGTTCCGCTTGATGTTTCGGCTACATGACAACTGTGTGTATCCCACCGGGTCTGTAGCTCAGTAGCTCTGCTCTCAAGCTCTTCAATCCTTTTAGCCATCTTTTCCTTCTCTTCTCTTTCTCTGGAAAGTCTAGCAGACAGCTCATTTTTCTCTACCTCCACTTGCACCAGTTCATCAGTCTGTACCGGATGTGAAGCCGGTGTGCGAGCTCGTTTCTTAGCCGCTGTAATGTCCTTCTGCAACTTGGCTATCAATGCAGCTTGCATTCCCTTCCCTCCTTCGTCCGAGTTTCTGATCTGCTCCTGAAGAACGCGCACCTGATGTGCGTTGGCACGATAAGCACTCTGTTCAGCTGCAAGGGAATCCCTCAGGTTGTCGTGTTTTTGTTCTGTCTTCCTTAGTGCAAGGGTGATCTGTGAAAGCTTGTCTTTCATCATGTCGCAGACTGTCTGGAACAGGTCAGTCATGTCCTGTACCGGTACCTTCTGCATATCGATAGCCAATTCAAGCACCTTATAACTCGGAACGTCTGAATTTGGATCCAGGATGGCCTCTAACATAGATGCGCATCAGTTTCTACACCGATCACGTACGCCTCTCGAGAGCCTAGTATGGTATTTCTCAACGAAACTCTGGCTCCGGCCCCGTATTTGTTCCTGACATATTATCGCCCTTCGTTCGTCTCCGAAGGAGTGGGCTCGACGATGGCTTGCGTGACTTCAGTGTAGTCAGAGGAGGAGACACTGTCTCTTAGTACCACTATACCCGCCTTGCCCTTATCGAATTGACCAAATTTCGTAAAGGGCTCCAATATTATCCCTTCCCCGATGACTTCAGCTTCGCTAGTGGCCACCTTCTGCCTCTTGGGTGGTGGTGGTGCTGCTCCTGAAGTACCGACCTCTTGCTCATTGGTGCCTTTGTTCACTTCTTCTTCTTTCTCTCTCAGATGTGACTTAGTCCGTCTCCATCTCATAAAAACATAGGCCGATCAAGGTTAGCCCTCCATTCGAGAAATGGCTCCTGGACTTCTGGGTAACGTAGGGTTGCACTCTGCTTTCTTTCTTCTTTTATTTGAAATGATGTCCCGTGGGTCATAAGCCCAGTCCAAGTTCCAACTGTGTCCATGTTCTCATGACATTTTTCTACAATTGGGAGGGCATTCAGAGTTTACCACAAAGGGAGCGATTCTGTCAGAAGCTTAAGATGTGGCCCTTCTAGCGGTGAACAAATGGAGCTGTTTTGGGCCTTTGAGGGTCACGGATGTATTCTAGGGCGTAAACTCGCTGGGACGGAAAAGCTCGGCAGCCGGTATAGTGTAACTTCTGCTCCATAGATTCTAATTTCATGATAATCTTCAGACAAGAACCAATCACTCTATGTACTCGGTATTTCCTACCAGAGCTGTTTCATCTTCCGGGAAACCCTAGGGAGGGTGCGGCTGAATGATGGTGTAAGCAATAGACATGGAAGGTGTTCACGGTTACATAACCCCTCTCCCTCGGGAAACCGACTGGGATGAGTACCCCAAAGAAGACCGGTCTGGGTTGGGAATTCCTCGAATACATCCTATCTAACCCCAAATGATTGAACTTGGTCCGCACGTCGGAACAGGAAGAGGTAGAACACCAACGAGCAAAAACGAAACTTTCGGACTTGGGCTAGCCCTTCGAAATCTGGGTCGTGATGGTCAAGGAAAGGAAGCCCGGAATATCCAATGTAACCCCATTCCGTGACAGTGTAACCCCATTCTGTGACATAAGCCACAAAAAGCGAATGCAAACTGAAGAGATGTCTTCCGGGCTCCCTACCCCCAGGAGGCCGGCGATGAGGGACAGAACAGGTCGAACTTCTTCGGCAAACAGACTTAATGAAAATGGCTCCAATGGAGGCAAGGCAGTTGCCTGGTCGATGGTTATGGAGGCTATGAATACCCATGGCTTCTCTTGACAAATTTATCAATCCGAGCTTTCAAGGTTCTCTTAATTAAGTCATGTGTGTCATTGGAGGGGAAACGGAGGGCCTGTCTGATAACATCAGGGGAAAGGGAAAGGATTATGTTTCCCTGGGGAGAGACGAAAGCGTCCCGATGTGCATCATAGGAGTCCCTGAGCCAAATGATGAAATCGACACAGGAATGGACCTGGGGGGTGATATGGTGATAGAAGCCAGACGCGACAACTCGGAAACGGTCGGCATTTTTGCAGTGGCGACCAAACAGCAGGGGCTTGACACTGCGTATGTCAAAAGGATATTTCGGGTCGCAGATACCCGACTGTAAGTCGCAAAGGGGTTCAAAACCAGGGGGGTTTCTGGACTCACGGAGTTGGGGGGTTTCAGGTTCGTTTTTCTTGGGCGTTCCTCTTCCCATGGCAGACATTCAACAATTTCGAAAAGAGACAAAAGGAATAGAGGAAAAACGGAGAATGGAATACCTGAAAAAAGGGTGACAATGCTTGGGAAAGCGACGAGGGGAACCGTGACAGTGACTTGGATATACCCGACGTTCTTCCCCACTCGGTATTCGCCGTAGAAAATTACCTATGACGATTTACCAGAGAGAAATACGGGAGTTTGTTACCGTTGGAGTGAACTGTTTGGGTAGAAAGGTGAGTAAGTAAGACGACAGAAGGCAAGTGTCGTAAGGACACTGACACTGAGACACGTGGCGCGTGGGGATTGGGTATATCAAGGTGTAGGTGGGCGCCTCGTGTCGGGTTAAAAGTTGGTACGGGTCTTAGTACCAGCTGCCCTAATGGACTTACCTTACCTTTTATCTACATACGCTGTCCAATCTTTACCGCGCATGATTTCCCTTTGCCAGACTAACACTTATCTTTCCCAACTGCGCGGGCCCATCTTTACTTTGCCACGAGATCACGTCCCACGGCCCACCCTTACCAATCCTTTCCTACCGTGAGATCTTACCATGCCACGTGTTGCAAGTCCGCGGGGGTAAGGGTCTCGTCCTTTCCCCGCAGCTCGACCCCCTCGGACTTACTCCATACGCTGTCGTACATAACCCGAGGCCCTTTTCAATATATGGGTTGACATACAATGCCGCGTCCCCTTTACTTTTTTGTTAGATGTTCATTATTGTTCCGCCTTTCACCGCTTAGTGCTGTTTGTCCATTGGTTTCAATATATGTGTGCTTCACCACCTTTTCTCTTTTCGGCCCGATTTAATTTAATACTTGCCGCTTGATATAAAACTTTAATATGAGGCCTGTTCATCCTATTGGTACTCCCGTGTCTAATGCTAAGGGTTGAACAACATTGGCTCCACCTGGGGACGGCACGTTTGTTCCTGAACGTGTCGAGAACTACGCAG
Organism: Pinus albicaulis; assembly: GCA_034641835.2. Lineage (NCBI taxonomy): Eukaryota > Viridiplantae > Streptophyta > Pinopsida > Pinales > Pinaceae > Pinus > Pinus albicaulis. Next base: position 948,892,286 of record CM076583.1, read on the forward strand.
ACCGCCTGTACATCTTCTTTGAACAACACTTTTCGGTTTCTGGAGCTTTGCCCTGTACAGATCATCATGACTCATGCATAATCTATGGTAAGAAAATGAAAAACAGCAGCTAAAATACAATATAATACAGTCAGGCCTTTTTAGCCTGCTTCAGAATTGGAAATATGGTTTGAGGAATTGCCCGTTTACAGGGGCTTCCAACAGATCTCCCTGTAAATTCTCCAGCTTAAATGTATTATTTCCTCCCTGCTCTGCAATCTTGAAGGGGCCGAACCATAGGGGGTCAAATTTACCATGCTTTCCTTTATCGGCCCTTCGTACATCCCACCTGAGAACTAAGTCTCCCACCTGCAGCTTCCTATCCTTCGTATGCTGATCAAATAATTCTTTCATCTTCTCCTGGTAATCCACAAGTTTCTGGTTCACCTGAATACGCGTCTCTTCCAGTTCAATCAACTGATTGATTCTCCTGGTCATACCATCCGGTTCTTCCTAAGTTTCCTGCATGAAACGAGCAACAGGTAAAGCTAACTGTATAGGGAATACAGCTGCTCGTCCGTATACTAGTTCATAAGGAGATTTTCCCGTTGCCCTTTTACTGGTTATCCTGTTTGCCCACAGAGCAAACTTCAGTTGGGAGTCCCAGTTTCTCTGATTTTCATTTATTGTCTTCTTCAGAGCTCTGACCAGTGTTTTGTTCGATGATTCTGCCAAACCATTTCCCTGTGGGTAGTAAGCTGTTGAGTGGCCCAGAGTGATGTTATATTGCTGACAAAAATTCACCATTTTAGCAGATTTGAAAGCTTGGGCATTGTCTGTGACTATCCTGGCAGGACATCCAAACCTGGAGATGATGTTTTCTTCTATGAATTTTATGATCACTGTGTCTGTGGCGTTTCATGCAGGAATGGCCTCTACCCACTTCGTGAAGTAATCTGTAGCAGTCAAAATCCATTTGTGCTGCCCACTGGAGGGTGGGTGGATCTCACCTATGAAGTCAATACCCCATTGCTTGAAAGGCTCATCAACGTGCACAGGGATCAGGGGTAGAGCTTCTAGCTTCTGTTTTTTAGCAAACTTTTGGCATTTGTCACATGCTATGACCCAAGTGAAGACATCTCCAAATAATTTAGGCCAGTAAAAACCAGCCTTCAAAATTTTCTGAGCTGTGCTCCTCCAGCTATAATGCCCTCCACAGATCCCCTCATGGAATTCGGTTATGATGTTCCCTACCTCCCCTTCGATGAGACATAACAGCAGTATGCCTGAAGGATCTCTCCAATATAATTGACCATTAGCTACAGCATACTTTTGAGATTTAAGCCTCAAGGCTCTGTATTTGGACTTATCGCAGCTGGGTGGGCGGCTGAGTGTTAAGAGGTACTCAACAATTTCTTTGTACCAGGGGCTAGTGAGATACTTCATCTGTATTTTTTGAGTAGCCATTTCCACCTCTTGTCTCCTTGTCAGCTCCTCAGATTCTTCATTGGCGATCATGGATAAGTGGATGCCCAAAGCTTGGTGGTTCGATTCTGACAAGATATTTGCTAGCCCCTGTCCTTTAATTAACTTGGTGGGTCTGATGTCCAAGTCGTACTCTTGTATCTTTGCTATCCATCTCCCCCTTCTGCCTTCACTGTCTCCCTGCACGAGGATGTCCTTAACTGCTGCTGTGGGTACAAAGGCAGTAACATGAGATTGTAAAATGTACATGCGAAATGCCTTTAAGGACTTTACCAGGGCATAAGCTTGCTTCTCCAGTATGTTGTATTTTAGCTCTGCATCATGAAGAACTTGACTAAAGAAAGCAATGGGTTGCTCATACCCATCCTCGTTCTTCTGTAGAAGGACCCCTGCCACCGTGTGAGGTGATGCAAAAGAGAAAATCATGAAAGGTTCAGTGAAGTCAGGCTTTGCCAGCACGGGAGCCTCAGCAAACGCAGTCTTGATCCTGGCAAAGGCCTGCCTTGATTCTGGTGCCCATTTTACCTCATTATCCTTCTTTAACATATCTGTGATGTGTCTAACTATTTCGGCATAATTGGGAATGAATCTTCTGAGAAAATTGATCCGCCCTAGGAATACCTGTACTTCTTTCTTGTTTCTGGGGAGGGATATACCGTTTATAGCTTCCACCCTTTTAGGATCGATTTTGACCCCATCTTTAGTTACTATATGTCCTAGGAGTTTACCCTCCTCTAATGCAAAGAAAGATTTTTGAGGGTTAAGAGAGAGTCCATACCTCCTGCATTTCTCAAAAGTCTTCTGCAAATGCTGAACATGCTCGACATCATCCTTTGAAAAGACCGTTATATCATCTAGGTACACCACCAGGAACTTATCCTGTTCTCCCACAAAAGTTATGTCCATCGCTCTCTGAAACGTAGCCCCCGCATTGATCAGTCCGAATGGCATCCTGGCATACATAAATGTTCCCCAGGGCGTGGTGAAAGCTGTCTTTTCCTGGTCCTCAGGGAATACGGCCACTTGATTATAGCCCGAGAACCCATCCATCATGGACATTCTAGAGGCCCCTACCACCTTTTGCAGAATATGATCCATCTTTGGTAGTGGATAGTTGTCTTTTAGAGATGCCCTGTTCAGGTTTCTGAAATCCACACATAACCTGATTTCACCATTCTTCTTGCGTACTGGGACTAAATTGGCCACCCATTCAGAATACCTTAGTGGCACTATAATTTTAGCCTTCAGTAACTTTTTTATTTCTTGCTCAATCGAGGGTAGCAACAGGGGATTAATCTGTCGGAGCTTTTTCTTGTGGGGTTTTGCATCTGCCTTCAATGGAATTTTATGCTGCATCACACTGACATCAAAGGTTTTCAAATCTTGATACGACCAGGCAAATACGTCTTTGTAGGTTTGAAACAGCTTTTGGTACAATGGTTTATATTCATCTGGGACTTTCTTTGACAGCTTCACAATCTTTGGATCTTCTTTTGTGCCCAGATTGAGATCTTTGACCTGGTCCTCAGTCACCATTTTGTTTGGCTGTAACGGAACATCATCTTTATTGAACAGTCTCTCCAAAGGTACCAGCCCTCGGGGAATGACATTCCCTTTCAGCTGCAGGAATCTGTGACCGGCTATTTTCTCTTCAAGCTTGTCCTCTGGAATGTCCGCGACTTCTTCTTCTTCACAGTTGTCAATCTCTAGATTGGAAAACTCCCCCACAGTCTCTAAAAACCTCTTCACCTGCTCCTCATCTTCAAAGACCTGCCAATGCTTGACATTATCAGGGATTGAAGGCCGGTATCTTACTTCAATTTCGTATCTCAGAAGAGGGTTCTGAGGTGGGCGGAATGTACTAGCAGCCACAGCCAGGGAGTCTGCCATTCTGTTCTGTTCTCTGGGCATAAACTGAATGTTAAATGCCAGAAAAGAGTTCTCCACAAGATCCCAAACTTCGTTTCTGTAGTCCTTTAGCGTCGGATGTTTGGCTTGACACTGGTTTTTCACTTGCCTCACCACTAACTCGGAGTCTCCCATCACCTTTAGATTCTGTATCTTCATACTTCTTGCTGTTTGCAACCCCAGTATGAGTGCCTCATATTCAACCACATTGTTCGTGGCCTCATATTCTAATTTGAAGGACAGGGGGACCCATTGACCCATAGGTGAAATAAGCAACACTCCAGCCCCGTTTCCTTCCTTGGAATTTGCTCCATCAAAGTGGAGTGTCCAGATGTCAGATTCATGGTCCTGCACTGGTAGCTCAGTCTTTATCTGACAGAATGAGGGTTCATGAGCATATTCCTGATCTTCCTCCAACATTAGACAGGAAAAATCTCCATCTCTGCTATAAACTGGGGAATTCACTGAATCTCCTGCCTTTGTGACTGTCTTGACAAATCTGGTCTCTCGGTATAATCTCCTTTCTTGACCACCAAAGACAGGAATGGTGGCATATGACAGATCCAGCTTGATTGATCCTCCAATTCTAGTCCCCCAAGACCTTGACAATAGCATACCGAAGCGGGCTGGGATGTCTGCCACTACGATATCCATTACCACACTCTTGGCCGGGATCTGAGCCAGGGTGACTGCTAGATCCTTGATCATGCCCAAGCACTTCACTCTTTTGGAATCAAAGGAGTAAAGATCTTTATATGGGCGAGTGATTTGGAGCCCCAATTGCTCCATGACAGACAGGGGCATCAGGTTGTGGGATGCTCCTGAGTCTAACATATAGTGATGCAACAGTAGATCATGGATTACTAGAGATACGTAAAAGGGAGGGGTGGAGGGATCTAATTCTTCGACGTGGGGGCCGAACACTACCATAGGCCTTTCCTCTTGCAAGTTAAGACTATCCGGAATGTGTGGAACTTAAGGAGCAGAAATGAAAGAGGAAACTTGTGACTGATAGGCAGGCTGCTTCAGTAATTCAGACAGAGGGACAGGTATTTTAACTTTTTCAAGTTCCTTTTGCAAACTGAAGGCAGATGAAGGCTTCTCTAGTGGCACTTCCTTTTCTTTTAACTCTTTGTTTGGCATGGGAGGCTTAACTTCTCTGACTGGAGGTTTGTTCACAGGAGACACAGCTACTTGAGAGGACGAAGGCATGTGACTATCAGCTTGCAGAGATTGGTCAAGGGGCTTCTTACCTTTGTCCGGAGATTCTTGAGTATTGGCCTCTTTCTGTACAGGTGCTGACCTTTGGGGTGCATCTTCCTCTTCGTCTTGAGTGCGTGTTCTTTTCCTGGAGGACCTGAGATCATATTTCCTGTTAAACTGGGCTTGCATGAAATCAACGAACTGTTTGCAGTAGTCATCGATTTCGGGCTCTTCAGCATCCTCGTTATTCTTCGCTTCAGAGTGAGGTTGTAGTGCACCTTCCTCACTTTCTTGCACAGGGCACTCTATGTCATCACTGTCTGAGAAAACAGGACATGTTTCATCTTGCTCATAGGAGGAGTCCTCATGGGGAGCCTCCACTTGTCCTTCCAAGTACAAAGGGTGCGGTACTTGGTCTTGTTGCTCCTTCTGTCCCCTCTGCAGTATCTGCAAGGGCGGTTTTCTGTATTGAGGATTGAATCCTCTGTTTGGAGTATTCTGAAAATTCTTTGGTGGAGAATTCTTAGCTTCCATCTCTAGCTTGACCAACTTGCTAGAGAGATTCTTGATCATTTTATTCATCTCTTCGATCTTGTCATTTGTTGAGTCTCTGTCTTGACTTGAAGTAGATACTTCTTCTTTGCCTCTTCTTCTAGTATCATGTTCTTGCTTTACTTTGGACTTACCAGTCGAGACAAAGTTTGCTTCTATTTCCAATGCATCTGTCTGTGCATCATCCAGAGTGGCTGGCTTTCTCTCCCTCAGCGAGAAACCAAACTCGGAATCGAATGCTGCCACAAAAACAACCTTAGCAGCAGTCTGGTGGGGCTTCATCTCAGCTGGGAGGTTGAAATACAATTTGTTAAACCTTCTAATGAACTTTGATACCCCTTCATTGTGCTTCTTTTTAAGGGTGTTGAACTCGGTTAAGGTATCCCCATGATCTTTCCTATCTCCCCACTTTTTCACGAAAGCTTCTTCCATAGCCTCCCAGGTGTTGATGGAATTAGCTGCGAGAGACTTAAACCATTTTCTAGCCTCTCCATCCAGGGACTGCACGAACAATCTCAGAACCACGTCCAAATGCTCCACATTAAATTTCTCTGCGAAAGAGCAGAAGATTTCAACATGCTTGTGGGCATCAACGCCGTTCTCCCCATTGAATCTGGGCAGAATCTTTAAATAGTCTTGCGGCATGTCATTTAGAACTGCAGGCAGCTGTAAAGGGGCATACCTATTTTGTAAAAAGCCAGGTATATTCTCCATTGGGGGAGGCGGAGGTAGAATGAGAGCCTGAGCAGTGAGTGGTGGAGGAGGTGGCGGGAGTTGAGTATGAATAATGATGGGAATGTAGTGAACAGCAGCTTGGGGACTTGATGAGAAGGTAGGGCTGTCAACAACAGATACTTCGGTGACCTCTTTGACCTCTTCAACTTCAGGGGTAGGATGAAAAGAATAATGTGGAGTATAACTAGACTCAGCTTCGTCTTTGATACAGACACCTTCTCGATGAGGGCTATCTGAATAATAACCAGTATCTCTTATAATAGGGTTAGATATTTGTATTTGGGCGACCTGAGAAGAGGAGGGCTGAAGATATGGAAATTTTTCAAGGGAAAACTCAGGAATATCAGTATGAACTGGTGGCCTTTCCCTCCAGCCCCTTCTATGTAGGATTCGCTCTGGGTCAGACACAGAGGGTGTCCTTGACTGAGATGTATCTGACCTTAGGTGTGGCTTACGGGGAGCCAGGACTGCAAATATGTTTATCTGAAATATGAATGTGGAGTCGCCAAGGTGAGGTATGCACAACTCTCAACTCTTCGTGCTCACCTAACTGAAGAGTGGACGGGTTTTGTCGAGGCCCAGGGACTTAAATTTCTTCAACTTCGTTCCCCAGCAACGGCGCCAAAAAGATGTCGTAACTCCTAGAGACAGCCTAGAGTTGTAATAGACCAGTGCCTAGGACATCTTATAAGGTGTAGAGAGCAGAGGATTAAATACAGCGTTTAGCACTTTAACATGACAGAGCTCTCACACTACTTCTTTAGAAACAGAGAATAACACTAGAGTGGGACCAAAACTTCCGATAGTTTGAAGCATTAAGAGTAATACTGAACGAGTGTAATGATACACTCAAATACTGCTACATCAGACAATTTTAAGACAGTTCACCATAAACAGGGCCGGATTCATGATATATGGCAGAAAAGGTATATATAAGGACGACTACAAAGATCTATAGCAAGAAGGAGATATCAACTGTCAAGAAGACGATACTAAGAAGAACTACAAAGCATATGATGGGCTTAAATAGCTAAGAATCCATACATGCCGAGAACTCTCGTCAATAGCATTTCATAACAGCTAATATAGTAGAAATACGTGTGAATTGAAAATGGAACAATGCATTACTCCTGAGCCCTTTAAAGTACCAGGACGCTAATGATATAAGTATCAGTGAGATAAATTTATATCAAAAACAAGGGACACTCGCATTCCAGGATGTAACACTAGAGGCATGAATGTAAATGAGTTGAACATAACATTGCAATGAACAAGAGAGAAACACACACTACCATAAAACCAAGTCCAGAATCCTTATTAAAATGAAGCTCCTTATCATTGAGACCCAACAGGCTCTTCACATTAGTATCTGAGTCTTCACAAAACACACACACAGGAAATCCTTACACAATCAATTTCTTCTGAAGAATTGGAACCTTTCTTTCTTCTTTTCTCTGTCTTATATAGGATTCCTTTTGCCTTTCAGCGAGAAGATATTTTTGGGAAATATCTTCTTCGCGTGAACAAAATTTGTTAACAGTCATTATCAGAACAACAAAATTTCATGATGGGGGAAACAGTCCTCCCATCATGCATAAACAGGCGCCGGGCCAATATTAAAACAAAAACTTAGGCCAATGTTTGATGTAAAAGTAAAAATGCAAGAGTGGGGGAGAAACAACCCACTCGGAAATTTGAAAAACATAACTAAATGAAAGTAAAAAGGCCGTTTAGGCCATGTCATGAGTAAACTAAGATGTCATGAGTGCTGCTGAGTTGAGGCTGCTGCGGATGCTGGAGGAGGCACGTTGGCAGAAGAACTAGCATGCTGAATCAGGAACTATGTCAACCTCTGCTGGCTATCGGGAGTCGGTTCTGGCATTGCTGAGAGTTTCTCCACTCTGATAAACGCTTCGCCAAGGGTGTGAATGCTTGCCTTAGTTGGGAGCCGATATCTGATCATGTGAAGGAGACTAAACTCCTTATTGAGGACTGTGACGATGGTAGTGGCCTTGAGCTGAGTTGCTTTCCCCATTTGAAGGTCGGACCGATCCCTTTCCGTTTCTAGAAGTGCTGTGTATTGATCGGGGAGCATGAGCACGGCAGGGGCGTTTGGTTCCCAACAAGAAGGGAGGCCGGCTGTGATGATCTCGTCCCACACCTTGTCGAACTGTTCCACACTGTCAGCCACCTGTTGGAGAACCCTTGAAGCTGCTACTCGAGCTTCCTCTTTATCAATGATTTTCTGACACTCGTTGATTTCCATAAATCGACTGGGAATGCCATGTTTTCCCACGTCGTTCGCCCTTAGCGCATAAAGGAAAGAGATGTAGCTGCTGGCATGTTGAGCTCTATTAGACAGATTACCCCCTGCCTCCTGTAACCTTCTATTGAGATAAGGCAGGGTGGACTTGAGTTCCCCTACCATTGTCAAAAATTCCCACTGCTCGGTTACAGCCGTGATTATGTCTGACCAGATCAGGCTTCTGGCCTCGAGCAAGGTAAGATTTCCCTTCGCTCGACTCTCCAACTCAGCAATGGTTTCATGTTGATCAGCCGTGACCCTTTTTCCTTCCTCAACTTCTTTTTGTAGTCCTTCAATTGTTATGGATTTTTCAGCCAGGGCGCCCTCCAACTCTGCCACCTTTTGCCTGGCAGTGGATGTTTTCTTCTCCAACACTTCTATCTCAGCCATAGCTGTGGATATTTGTGCTGTTGCTGAACCAGTTCCGCTTGATGTTTCGGCTGCATGGCAACTGTGTGTATCCCACCGGGTCTGTAGCTCAGTGGCTCTGCTCTCAAGCTCTTCAATCCTTTTAGCCATCTTTTCCTTCTCTTCTCTTTCTCTGAAAAGTCTAGCAGACAGGTCATTTTTCTCTTCCTCCACTCGCACCAATTCATCAGTCTGTACCAGATGTGAAGCCGGTATGCGAGCCAGTTTCTTAGCAGCTGTAATGTCCTTCTGCAATTTGGCTATCAGTGCTGCTTGCATTCCCTTCCCTCCTTCATCCGAGTTTCTGATCTGCTCCTGAAGAACGCGCACCTGATGTGCGTTGGCACGACAAGCATTATGTTCTGCTGTAAAGGAATCCCTCAGGTGTTCATGTTTCTGTTCTGTCTTCCTTAGTGCGAGGGTGATCTGTGAAAGCTTATCTTTCATCATGTCGCAGACTGTCTGGAACAGGTCAGTCATGTCCTGTACCGGTACCTTCTGCATATCGATAGCCAATTCAAGCACCTTATAACTCGGAACGTCTGAATTCGGGTCCAGGATGGCCTCTGCCATGCATAGCACTGTGCTTTCGTGTCCGTACACGTGTCGAGCCTAGTATGGTATTTCTCAACGAAACCTCCCAATTCGGCCCTGTATTTGTCTCGGACAGTTTTATTTATCAGCTCCCTTTCATTCGTCCTCGAAGGAGGAGGCTCAACGATGGCTTGCGTGACTTCAGTGTAGTCAGAGGAGGCGACACTGTCTCTCAGTACCACTATACCCGCTTTGCCCTTATCGAATTGACCAAATTTCGTAAAGGGCTCCAATATTATCCCTTCCCCGATGACTTCAGCTTCGCTGGTGGCCACCTTCTGCCTCTTGGGTGGCGGTGGTGCTGCTCCTGAAGTACCGACCTCTTGCTCATTGGTGCCTTTGGTCACCTCTTCTTCTTCTCCTCCTGTAGCAGACGAGTCCATCTCCATCTGCGAAAACATAGGCCAGACTTCAAGGTTAGCCCTCCATTCCAGAAATGGCCTGGACTCATGAATGTAGGGCGCAGACCTGTTTCTCTTTCTTTTATTTGAAATGATGTCCCGTGGGTCATAAGCCCAGCTCTCAACCAACTTCAGGTCCATGTTCTGCAACATTTTTTCGACAATTGGGAGGGCATATCTAGAGTTTACCACAAAGGGACCGATTTGGTCAGGAAGTTTTAAGATGTAGCCCTTCTTAGCAGGAACAAAATGGAGCTGGTCATCTTTGAGGGCTTGCCGGATGTATTCTAGGGCGTAAACTCGTCGGATGGGAAAAGCTGGCAGCCGGTATGGGGCAACTTCGGCTCCATAGACCCGAATTTCAGTATATTCTTCAGACAGGAACCAATCACCGGTGCACTGGTATTTCCCAGCCTGTAGCCAGCGTTTCATTTCCGGGAAAACCCTAGGGGAAGGCGCATCGTGAATGATGGTGTAAGCAATAGACATGAAGGTGTTCACGAAGTTGACATAACCCTCTCCCCTGGGCAACTGACGGACGGAGCAATTCCAGTCGAAGACTGGTCTGGGCTGGGAATTCTCAGAATACATCCTATCTAACCCCAAATGATTGAACTTGTCCGCATGCTGGAACAGGAAGAGGTAGAACACCAACGAGCAAAAACGAAACTTTCGGACTTGGGCGAGCTCCCGAAATTGGGTCAGGATGGTCAAGGAAAGGAACCCTGGAATATCCAATGTAACCCCATTCTGTGACATAAGCCACAAAAAGCGAATGCATACTGAAGAGATGTCTTCCGGGCTCCCTACCCCCAGGAGGCCGGCGATGAGGGACAGAACAGGTCGAACTTCTTTGGCAAACAGACTCAATGAAAATGGCTCCAATGGAGGCAAGGCAGTTGCCTGGTCGATGGTTATGGAGGCTATGAAGGCACGGCGGGCTTCTCTTGACAACTTATTGAACTGAGCGAGCAAGGTTTCATCTTTGAAGCTGAAGTATGTGTCATTGGAGGGGAAACGGAGGGCCTGTCTGATAACATCAGGGGAAAGGGAAAGGATTATGTTTCCCTGGGGAGAGACGAAAGCGTCCCGATGTGCATCATAGGAGTCCCTGAGCCAAATGATGAAATCGACACAGGAATGGACCTGGGGGGTGATATGGTGATAGAAGCCAGACGCGACAACTCGGAAACGGTCGGCATTTTTGCAGTGGCGACCAAACAGCAGGGGCTTGACACTGCGTATGTCAAAAGGATATTTCGGGTCGCAGATACCCGACTGTAAGTCGCAAAGGGGTTCAAAACCAGGGGGGTTTCTGGACTCACGGAGTTGGGGGGTTTCAGGTTCGTTTTTCTTGGGCGTTCCTCTTCCCATGGCAGACATTCAACAATTTCGAAAAGAGACAAAAGGAATAGAGGAAAAACGGAGAATGGAATACCTGAAAAAAGGGTGACAATGCTTGGGAAAGCGACGAGGGGAACCGTGACAGTGACTTGGATATACCCGACGTTCTTCCCCACTCGGTATTCGCCGTAGAAAATTACCTATGACGATTTACCAGAGAGAAATACGGGAGTTTGTTACCGTTGGAGTGAACTGTTTGGGTAGAAAGGTGAGTAAGTAAGACGACAGAAGGCAAGTGTCGTAAGGACACTGACACTGAGACACGTGGCGCGTGGGGATTGGGTATATCAAGGTGTAGGTGGGCGCCTCGTGTCGGGTTAAAAGTTGGTACGGGTCTTAGTACCAGCTGCCCTAATGGACTTACCTTACCTTTTATCTACATACGCTGTCCAATCTTTACCGCGCATGATTTCCCTTTGCCAGACTAACACTTATCTTTCCCAACTGCGCGGGCCCATCTTTACTTTGCCACGAGATCACGTCCCACGGCCCACCCTTACCAATCCTTTCCTACCGTGAGATCTTACCATGCCACGTGTTGCAAGTCCGCGGGGGTAAGGGTCTCGTCCTTTCCCCGCAGCTCGACCCCCTCGGACTTACTCCATACGCTGTCGTACATAACCCGAGGCCCTTTTCAATATATGGGTTGACATACAATGCCGCGTCCCCTTTACTTTTTTGTTAGATGTTCATTATTGTTCCGCCTTTCACCGCTTAGTGCTGTTTGTCCATTGGTTTCAATATATGTGTGCTTCACCACCTTTTCTCTTTTCGGCCCGATTTAATTTAATACTTGCCGCTTGATATAAAACTTTAATATGAGGCCTGTTCATCCTATTGGTACTCCCGTGTCTAATGCTAAGGGTTGAACAACAGTATACATGAAATATAGATTAATAGATATTTATTTCAGTTTATTAATATTTTTTTTAACATAAAATATAATTATATATATTTTAAACTATGAGATATAAATTAATAGATATTTATTCCAGTTTATTAATATTTTTTTTTTAACTTAAAATATAATTATATATATTTTAAGGTAATTTATTAATATTTTTTATTAAATTAAAATATAATTATAAATATATTAAAGTATTTATTAATATATTTTTTTAACTTAAAATATAATTGTATATATTTTATATATTTATGAGAGATATAGATTAACTGATTTTTATATGAATTTTAATTTTCATCAAATAAATTATTTAAATGAAATAGGTTTGAGGTTATATATTTTAAAGTATCTATGAGATATAGATATTTATTTCAGTTTATTAATATTTTTTTAACTTATATATATTTTAAGGTATCTATGAAATATACATTAATTGATTTTATATGAATTTTAGTTTTTATCCAATAAATAATTTAAATGGAGCAGGTTTGAGGGTAACAGTCATGTGTGAAGATTAAAGTTGTGAAATATTATTTTGAACTTATATATATTTTAAGGTATCTATGAGATCTAGATATTTATTTCAGTTTATTAATATTTTTTTTTTAACTTTTATATATTTTAAGGTATCTATGAGATATATATATTTATTTCAATTTATTAATATTTTTTAGCTTACATATATTTTAAGGTATCTATGAGATATAGATTAATTGATTTAATTGATATTCGATTAATCAAATTATTAAGATTTGGTAGACAGATTAATCACATTATTAGGATTAAAAAATTTAATATTTTTTTAACTTATATATATTTTAAGGTATCTTTGAGATATAGATTAATTGATTTTTATAAGAATTTTAGTTTTCATCAAATAAGTAATTTCAATGGAGTAGATTTGAGGGTAAAAGTCATGTGTGAAAATAAAAGTTGTTACATATTTTTTTAACTTATATATATTTTAAAGTATCTATGAGATATAGATATTTATTTCAGTTTATTAATATTTTTTTTAACATCTATATTTAAAAATATGTATAAGATAGAGTAATTAATTTTTATATGAATTTTAGTTTTCATCAAATAAATAGTTTACATGGAATAGATTTGAGAGTGAGAGTCATGTGTAAAATAAAAATTGTAGTACAAATATATTTACATGATTTTTAATTTTCATCAAATAAATAACTTAAATGGATTGAAGTAGGTTTTAAAATAAGAGTTATATATTTTCATAATATTTGTGCTAAGAAATCTCTAAGTTTAATTGAATATTTCACAATCTTACTCACAACATCACACAAGCTATATTCAACCTAGTTGAAACCATCAAAACTGAAAGCGATTTAGTTGATTTGATTCCACAAATATATACTAGAGTCAGATTCCTGTACGCTTTTCGTGCTTTTGTCCCTTTTTTACGGAATTGATTGACAATGCATTCTATTGCATGTGCTTTTTCTGATGCCGGACAATACTTGTATCACAAGTACCTCTGTTTCATGGATCTTTGGCTGGACTCCGTTGTTCTCTATCCTCGACTTTCAATCGTAAATTGCACGCGGCGCCCTGATTACTGCCCGTTCCATTGCTATTTGTTTTTAAACCCCGGTGGGAAAGACAATGATGTCTCGCACCATTAATTGTGTGTAATTCGTGGCAAAGTGATGTGACATTGGAATTGTTTGTGATGATACTTGAGTGAGACGTCCAATATTTTTCCAAAATTTATTCAGCTTAAAAGGGCATTTTTTACAATTCAGTAAAGAAAAATGTTTAAATGCCAAGGTTGATGTAGAATATTTTAAATTTTTTTTATAATATATATATATATATATATATATATATATATATATATATATATATATAAATTTTTTTTTTCAATTTATCATATTATTATTATTATTCTCAGTGTTTAAGATAATCATAAATCAATGTCCATTATTTTATACCTTTCACTTATGTGTTTGGTCAATAATATTGATGGCAAAGTAAAATTGCATCGTTTTAGATAAAAATCTGATCTTTTTCTCTTTATGATGAATCTTGCATAGTATTGTGACTTGGATGCTTTTTGGAAAGTTTAACTCCCTCAAAGTGGTTTCCATTCTCAATCCCACCACTTGAGGTTTGAACCTATTTGGTGGGGACTAAACCCCATGCAAACCAACACCTATACATTTCATTGGTAAATTTTTCCTTTTATGTTAATTTTGACTTTTAAAAAATATAAAAATTTGAAAAATGAATTTAATTTAATTTCTTGAATTGATATTTTGTAAACATTTATTGAATGGAAAAATTAAGTGTTGTTAGACTGAGAGAAAGATGAAATTAACAATTGCTTGAGAAGGGGTAGTAAGAACGTAGTAGTAAATGTTTTTTCTTATTTAAAATGATGCAAAGCACAATTTGAATAGAATTATCAATGTGCTTTTGGTGTAGTGTTTGGAAAGCTCAAAGCACATTGTAAAAAACACTTTTCCTCAAAGCAATATATCATGATAAAGGGATTTTTAAAGCAATGTGATATGTCATGACCAAATACATTTTAAGTGATTGATGCATTGTGCCACGATAAGAGGAAGTTGATAAAGTACAATGTAGTGGATGAAAAAAAACTTCAATGTCTTGCAATTTTTCATGACTAAGGAATGTTTGGAGCAATTTTCTATGACAATAGGAAAGTTTTGGAAAGTGTGATGTGTTGCACAAAAAAAAATGTTTCTATATTGTGATATTTTATGATATAACAAGGTTTGGAGCGATGTAATATACTATGGCTAAAGGTATTTTAGGTGTGACAAACACTTTGTTGCAATGGAGGAAAAAATGAGAAAGATCGAAGTGTCACATCGAAAGAATCTTTGATATGATGTGATGTGATGTGTCACATGGAAATAATATTTGACATGATGTGATGTGTCACATGGAAAGAATCTTTGACATGATGTGATGTGTCACATGGAAAGAATCTTTGACATGATGTGATGTGTCACATGGAAAGAATCTTTGACATGATGTGATGTGTTGTAGCCAAAGGTGTTTAAGATGTGATATGTATTGCTACAATGACATAATTTTTGAGAAGCCACAATGCATCACATGAAAAGAAACTTTGACATGAAGTGATATGTCACCACAAATGAAAATATGGAGAAATGTGGTATGTTGTAGCCAAATAAAGCTTACATTTGATATGGAAAAAACAAGCAAATGTTTGGAAGATATGAAAAGCAATTTTCAAGCAAGGTGATATTGTGCGATGCAAATTTCCTTGCATCAAATACCTTTTGAAAATTACAAGCCTATATTCCATTATGTAATTCTGCCATAATATCCTTGCTTTTAACATTAAGATAACTATGTCATCAATCATATGAAGGAAAAAACCTAGTGAGGGTGACTTGGAGGAATCACCCTCCTCAACCGTAGTCAAATGGAAGAAAAACATTTGGAAACAGGGGGCATATAATTAGGGTTTTTCATTCTAGAATCCATTTATTTTGGGAGGGGTTACTCCATAGAGGGGTTTTACATAGTCCCTTATACACTAGGAAATTATAGATTGAATTTATTAATAATGTTTCTTTCTCCACAATTCATTCCAGAGATGAAGGGTCAATTGCTTCCCGCTAAGTAGTTCAATGAATTCAGGTTGTTCATTTGGTTCCTACCCAAGTTTATAATTTGGGTTTTTCGATACCTTTTCTATTATTTTAGAGTTTAAGGTTATTTGTTCAAAGAAGATAATCAATTGATGTATGCAAGGCTCAAATTCATGATGTTGTTTGGAATAATATTTGCATTTTATATTGTGCATGTAGTTGATGGATTAATTTTGGATGCCCTTAGGAGTAATTATAATACTAGTTAACTAGTCAAAGGAAGCTAGAAAAGACTTAATATAAAATGTTAGGCTTCGCCGATCTCAAAAAGTCAAGAGCTCTTTCATAATTTGAAAATATATGTTGCGATTGAATATAAAATAATATCAATTAACTTAATATATTTGTGCATGGGACCACTTGTTTCAAGATCACTAAAAGAAACACGTGTTTCCAAATCAATTTGAAAGTGACGACCTTGAAAGTCATATGTTATCGAATATGTAGCGAAATATCATATATATTGTCTCCAGAACTACAATAATGTATTCAGTGTACACATTTATTAGGAGATTTTCCATTACTCTTAGCCTAAATTCTAATGGCCTAGTTTATATTTAAACAATAAATTTTAGTTCAAGCAAAAGGCTTCTCACAAAATATTTTACTAAAAATATATGGTGTGTAATTGGAAACTACTATAGGAATCCCTCTAGTCATTATATTGCATAATTTACCTCAAGCCCCTGGAAAAAAATTTGCAAACCAAATCATAACTTTCAAGTTTTAAAACATCCCCTAATCGAACAAAATTGGATGTTGCAAATTTTGAAAAATAATGACCAAGTTGAAATGAAAGGTAATGCTAGATAGGATGAATGGTATAAAGCCTTATAATGGATAATGGTAATGGTATTGAAAAGACTTTGACATATTGCATCACTTCAAACTTTCTTTTGATATCCAAGCAAAGTTGTGGTCCATGCATTGCACACATAATATTTTTCTTGTAATACACAAGCAGAAACAAAATTTTGGGACCATGCGACACTTTTAATCTCTTCCTCTTTTTTCTATAGGGTACACTAAACATACGAGAGAATGTAGTTTTGAGGCCAGGTTTAAAGAAAATTAAAAGTTTAGATGTACAAAAGTGGAATTGTAATGACATATGCCAAAAAATGAATTTAGGGGTGCTACATTCATAAACCATAATTAATAAAAACAACATATATTATAAAAAAAAATGCATCTAGATTTCAAATAATCTTCACTAAATTTTGCTTCAAATTATTAATCCTTAAGAAAAAATAATCTCAATAATGTGATTAAAATATTGAAATCAAATATTATTATTTCCCTACATAACCAATATAACTATTTTTTGGTTCATGGAAATGTCCTGGATCAACATGGGAGGAATTTCCTTGTTAGAGCCCCAATTAGACTCCTTCCCATTGAAATGGAAATCATGACTGGTTTAATGGGTCTATAGTTACCACTATCCTAAGACTAGCCTATAATAACCAATCCTATATGTACACGTGTTTATATACAAGCCATTCATTTTGTGTAAGTGTGATGATGATTGTGATTAAAAAACTAAAGGAAAAGGAATCAATTATATGTAATTACTTTAGAAAATGATGATCTCTTTCAAATGATTGAAAAAAAAGGCTCAGTCTAGCCATAGTGGGACTTGCTCCTTGGAAATGAGGCTTAAAAGAATACAATAATTTTATGCAACTGCAAACTAATTCTAAAATGCAAATAACACAAGAAAACAAATCTTGACAAAGAGAAGGATAGCCTTAGGCTTAGCTAAGAGCTAAAGATGTCTAAGAGGAGGGGAAAAACTATGCTCGAAATAGGGTTAGGATTTACGTGCAAGTCACCAAAATAATTCAATGTACTGCAAATGATTAAAGAAAATATAAAATAAAAGAATTCCAATAAGTAGTGTTATGCGGAATTATGGATCACGAATAAAACACATTCCCTAAATGTGGTGCTATGCATTTAGAACAACAGATCAAAGACTTTGAAAATAATTTTCCTAATAGTAAATAGACACATAGAAAGATGGGGAAACTTACTTGAAGTCCAAGCACTTCCTATTATCCTTCTTTTTCTCCTACTGTAGCTTCTAATCCAACTTGATCGTCAGACTAGTTCTTGCAAGTATAAACACTAAACAACAAAGAGATTGCAATATACATATGGTTATTCACTTTAATCAGTTAAATCAATGAAACATGAAAGATATACATCAGCTAAGAATCCATAATATGAAAGATAGAAGCTTATACAGATACATATGTGGGAAAATAAGTAGCAATCTTTATTAATGGATAGAAGGGGGAGGTTACAACCAGCGATTGATTTGATGTCACTAACTCTAGCATCATCCCAGCCTCATCACAATGAACATCTCCCTAGCAGCACATCACTCAAATGAAACACTCAATTGATATTCCAACAACATTTCTCTACCAAATTTCTTCCTTCTCAAGAACTAGGATCTGTGCTCAATTTATAGAACAGATGATGGTAGTTTCACAATCAATGAATTTCTAATAGTAGGCAAGACATGTTCCCAGGCTAAGAGATGTTGAATGGACACATGGATTCGAAGTTTGACACATGTGGACTCTTCTAGAAGGCACTGGTCATGTGGAGATTCTAGAACAATGAGAATTTCGCTCGTAATTGACCAACGCACTCTTGAATGTCAGGAAGTGCTTTGCAGAGCACCCTTGAATGGAGGTAATTGCATATGAAAAGCAGTTAGTCCCTTGAGAGGTTCCGTTGGTGAGCTCACAGATGATATAACATGTACTTAAAATCTTGGAAACCTTGCAATGGAAGTCATGGATGATTTGTTCTCGTTATTTGTCTTAGGGCATGTAGCAACTGAAAAGATATGGGTTGATAGACCCTATTCATTGGTTCTGGGGATGATGTTCAGTTTAACAAAGTCATTGGGAATGGTTCACAAATTGACCTATAACAGATTGCCCCATAAAGCATGAATTAAAAATAATAATAACAATACTTTTTGAATGAGATTCTTTACACTATGATGGGCTGGAGCTGAAGTCGAGTGGCGACCTGCATCAATCTTACAACATTATGATATATCCTCTTGACCATGAATTGATGAGGGAAGGCATTCCCATGCTCAACACATAAACTATCTAATAGCATTTACATAGTGTAGAAAGTCATCTACATTGGAATGTTGCCCAATACAGACATGCCTACAGATATAGGCCCATGTTTGGATGACGATATGTATGTAAGGTCACCATACAGATGATGTGTACAAAAATCCTAAAATCACAGCCCGGATGGCTGAAACTAGATCTGGAGTCTTCTTATCTCGTTCACTTGATCGTTTAGGTACAAGTCTAGCCATGCAAATATATGATTTGTAGTCGAATATGGTAAGACATCGTTTGATTACTAGCAAATGATGTGAGTTGTTAACAAATGCGAGAGAACCACCATTAATGTCAATGGCCCTCAAGGTACTACAATACATTTTGTAAGGCGTGAATAGATGATTTGATGTCGAACAACAAACAAAATATTTCGGTCAAAAGTTTGGAAGAGAGGATCTTGTCGATGCTGTAACAAGTCTCATGGTACTAGAAGATGATGTTTCTAAGTAAAATTCCTGGATGATGATTTGACATCGACAGGAAGTCACTTTATTGCGAAATGGGAGTTACTGATTTTAGAGACAAAATATGACTTGATATGGAAATGTTCAGGGATGACTGTCACAAGAATGAAGGTTTATGAGTATTACAGAAGGATGAGTATTCACTGGATGACTTCCCTTGAAAATATCAACGAAAATGAGATGATTTGGCAGCATAGACCCAAAACTGAAGTGAAGGTATGATGAACCATAGGTATGAATGAACCATCAAGAATATTACGCAACCCAAACAGTCATAGTGATGGAGTGAAGTGTCATATTCAAGAGCGACCTGCTACCGTAAAAAGTTCTGTTCACTTTCCCAAATTTTCCCCGGTCATTTTTCGACCAGTACCTCTTTATTTTTTAACAAGCTTGAGGAGGATAACATATGTTTGATCTATAATTCAACCCTTCGGGTGAATAATGTATCACTATTTAATAATTTCACGAGTCTAGCGATGAATGAAATTCTATATTTTCCATGATCAACAAGCTCGTCGCTATTTTATGTTTTAATGAGAATAACGACAGTGAAAACCCGATCCCTTTTCATATTTAGAGAGTTTGAAAAAGAGGACGAAAGAAAACTCCATAAGTATATTTTCGTAAAATTGTCGCTCAGATTCGAAAAAGTGTAAAACAATATCTGAGAGAACCTCCTAGTCATGTTCGACTAAGGCATTCATTTTTAGTAAATAATCTATCTCAGTCCGGAAAAGGGTTAAACTTATACTGAGTAGATACCAATTCATTTACTTCTACGAGCTCGAAAAGACAAGTGCTCAGAAATATTTTCACATTATCGGAGTCTGAAAAGAGCTAAAAAGAAGACTCTAGGGGTTCCTTTTTCACTATTATCGAAGCTCTAAAAAGAGATAAAAGTGCGCTTCAAGTCCTTTTTCATTTTTAACAAAGCTTGAAAAATAAAGATAAAAGTATGCTTTTTGGTCAAATCATTCTTGAAATAAATATGCACAACTAATCTACTTATCAGTTGCAAAACCTGTTCAGAACAACATAAAATGGATTAAAAATACTTGTTTCATGATAAAAATAGAATAAAACCATAGTCACATCAATAAATATGATTTGAAAATAATCAAATGACTAATTAAAAGAGTTTTACTATTCATTTTTTACATTTGAAAGTTACCATTTGAATTTTGGAGCTCTAAACTTGTTTTTGCCCCTGAACTTCAGTCGTTGATTGCGATCGAATCTGTGGATGGTTTTCATCGCTGTTTGATCTAGGTTGGTGCCATAAACCATCTCTTTCTTTCATTAGTTAATTCATTCCTTTTATTGCAAACTTTTAGGGCCTTTTTAGGATTTGGGCCCCTTAGGGTAAATTAATTTTCTAAAGAGGGCAACACACCCTTGAGCATCGAAAAATGCATTGTGGAGCACCTAAATTGAAGCCTAGGTGCATATGCCATGCACTGTCCCTTGTTCAAGACTGCGTTGGGCGCAATTCATATTCTTTATTCTTGCATTGTACCAAAAATTTGCCTAATTTTTTTCATGAAAAGGAGTCTAATGAGTCTTAAGGTTATGTTTTAGGATTCCGTCGGACTAGAACGACGATTACTTGGAGAGAAAGAGAGCATGAAGAATAAAATATTATTGTCCTAAATGATCCGAGTACAGTAAGAGCCCTAAGGGATCGTGAGTTATTAAAGTACTTCAACTTGTAAGGGATGAGGCAACAAATAGAAATCTTGGAGTTCTTAGTTCAAGCATGGGATCCGAATATTGAGGAATTTCACATTAGGAACAAAGTGGTTCCTATAAAAGTGGAGGATGTATATTTTCTGACAGGCTTGTTGAGGAGAGGCTTGCCTATTTCACTCTCAGGGTCCGCTCTCGGAGGAGAGATAGTGAGAGACTATGTTTTGCAGTATTTATATCCAGGGGCAGAGCCAAGTAAGGATGGGAAAATAAACATCCATGATGTTCATGATTTTCCTTTGAGAACCATTCTTTTCACGATCTCAAAGCTTTCCAGCATCATTACACTACATGTAGCGAATAGATCATATATGTAGTATGTGCTAGAGTGCATGGAGCCAATAGTCTTAAACTGGTATGAAGTTGTACTTTCTCAAATAAATGAACAACTGAACAAGGCAAAGGGAGGAAGGAAGGAAAACTTCAGTTATGGTTCGATCCTCATTTAATTTTCCTTAGAGCGGATTCCACTGATGCAGCCTCAGCATGTGACATTGGGTGCGTCTAACCATAGAGATCCGAGGATGCATATATGGGTAGAACTAATGGCTAGACATGCAGGCCAATCATCCATTGTGTTCTCGACTACATTCTTCGCCTGGTTCAGGCAACAGGTTATCACCATCGATGAGTATGCATACACAGGCGTCGATTTTGGAGGAGATCCAGACTTAGCTTTACTAGAAGGCGCTTAGTGGGGTGCAATAGGTAAGAATGTTTTGACCATATTTTTTGATTTTTCTAAGGTTTATACAATGTTTTTGTATTTTGATGTTTTCCCAAGACTAAACTAAAGTTTTAATGTAATGCATATGTTGGTCAAGTTCAACCAGTAGAGGAACTAGAGCATGGAGCAGATGAGCCAACAGAGAGGGCTATCGGGAGAGCAGTCCTTCAGGATCTAGATATGGATGAGACTCTTTCTGAGCTTTGACAACACATAGAGGGGTTGACCTTCGGGATTCCGGATTTCCGGATTGAAGGGTTTCCAATGCGACTGAAGCGTCACACTATAAGTGTTCCTAACCGCTTGATGTGATTACTACATATGATAGCTAGATCTATAGCATGTTACCATGAGCACCAATAGTTTACTTTTGACATGTTGGATACATTTTGAAGTCAGATGACCAATGTGTCTTGGGCACAAATTTTTGTAAAAACCCATAACTATTTATCTATTTGATTTTAGTGTTTTCCTATGTTTATTGCACAATCCTATTTAGTAATGTGAATGTATCTTTAGATGTGTTGCAAATGTCTGTCTAAAACATGATTAGCTAAAGAATCAGTCAATGTGTTCAAGTTTCTGGAAATTTTTTGATATTGAACAAAATCAAAGTGTCTTTCCAAAAGTCAAACTCTTAGGAAAAAGCAATGTAGTGTTGGATTTCTAACAGTATAAACACTAGTAAGTTGTAATACCACAAGTTGTGAGTCTAACCTTATGATGATGCGGTTAATACCAAATGAAATGGCATCAGAGAGAAGTTCGATCAACACGCTATACTCAACGATATTGTTTGTCGATCTATCGATACAAATCCCTTGAAAACTCACTAACTCGCCGTTCGGAGTGAAAATGGCCCACACTGCAGAGGGTAGATTCTATTTACTACGACTAGCACCATCATCATATCCAACAAATGGTTCCAAATATTTAGACATCTGCGATGAAATGTAAAGCGGATTACTAATGTTAAGAAAATTCTAAAAAAAAAACTAAGATAGTGAATGCAAATCAACATAATATATATACAATATAATACAAAAAATTACTACGCTCATGATTAAGCATAGTAACGTTTTAGATACAACCTATTTTGGGGCTGCGTCAACGAAATTCCATCATACTCTACCAACTCGTAGGCAACCTTAGCATGAAATTTTTTGACAATATAGGGGCCATGCCATAATGGCTCAAATTTTCCTGTACCTATTCCATCAGCTTCTTGATCATAAAGAAGGACCATGTCGCCCTTTGAGAAAATGTGAGGTTGGAAATTTTTGTCGTATTGTGCCTTTATAGGTCTCTTATGCGCTTCGTTGGCCAATTGGGATTCACGATGCATTTCATCAATATGGATGAGGTTAAAAAGACGCACTTATTCTTCTAAGGTGTTAGGTAACAAGTCGATTGCGAGTTTTAACGATGGTATTTCACATTGGATTGGAAAGATAGCTTCCATACCATACACCGATTGAAAGGGAGTAAATCTAGTTGCGTTTCTTACCGAGGTTTAGTGCGCCCACAAGGCCGAGTACAAGATCAAATGAAAATTTATTTTACAAACTCCTATCATTCATTGAAGCATACGTTTAAGAATCTTGTTGATAGCCTCAACTTGTCCATCTGATTGTGGATAATAAGTAGTAGAATTATCATGTGAAAATCCTAACTTGGCAATTCATTCAGTCATCATATGGTTGCGAAAATGCTTCCCATGATCTGTGACTATATCTTGTGGGACCCCAAACCGTGCAATGACATGATTAAAGAAAAACAATGCAGTTGTTTGTCCTGCTTTGTTGAATGTAGGAATTGCTTCAGCCATTTGGTAAAGTAGTCTACTATGACAATAATATAACCATTCCCCCCGGATGAATGAGGGTTACAAGTCATGAAGTCAATGCCCCATTTTGAAAATGGTCCCACGTAGATAATAGGATGCATTGGTGCTGGCGGTTTGTAGATTTTACGATCAAATATCTGGCATGCATGACAACTTTTGACCGCGAGGATGCAGTCATGAAATATGGTAGGCCAAAAGTAATCGGCGCGAAGTATCTTCTGCATGGTAGCATATCCAGAAAAGTGTCCACCACAAGCCCCAACATGACAATAATTTAAAACCTTTTCGACCTCCTCATGAGTGAGGCCCCTTCTTAAAATTGTATCGACACCACGACGATAAAGTGTATCACCGATGATCAGATAATCTTTGGCTTGGTATCAAATACGTCGCTAGTCTGAGCGAGAGGTATCAGGCCGAAAAGCCTAGGTCTGGAGATAAATGATAAAATTCCCATACCAAGGATCAGAATATCCGATCAGAAACATAGATACGTTAGGAACACATGGTTTCAACGTAGTAGCAGCTCTATCAGAGGGAAGGTCACAGAGAAGCTCAACCAAAACTAAAGACTTATTTGACTTAGATTTGATGAATTCCAAATCAAATTCCTGCAAAATTACAATCCATTTTGAATACTTGCGCCCCATAAATTGATGTGATAAGATATAAGTCATGGGGTTGCAATCCGAAATGACAATGGTATTCCAGAATAGGATATAGTGGTGAAATATTTGGATAGCTTGAGCAACTTCTAAGGCAAGCTTTTTTACGTATAAATATTTCACTTCTGTACCATTGAGATTACAACTCAAATAATAGATCAGATGTTCTATCCCATTTTCTACTTGGACCAATACCATAGCGATGGTCATATCAGCCACGTCGATATATAAGAAATAATCACTCTGATAATTGGGGGGATACATTAATGACGCCCGAACAAGAGTATCCTTGACAACATCAAAAGAAGCTTGTGCAACTTGTTCCCAATGGAAGGGAATCCCCTTTTTCAAGAGTTGAGTAAATCCTTTAGCCATTTCGGCATAGTTGGGTATGAACCTCCTTAGGAAGTTAGCCTTTCCTTGAATTTTCTATATCTGAAGTAAATTTGATGGTGCAGGAAAATCAAGAATGGCCTAGGCCTTCAATGGGTCGATTCGAATTCCTTCTTTTGAGACGACGAATCCAAGAAAATGATCAGAACCGACACAAAACACACATTTATGTGGATTGAGCCATATTTTGTAGTGTCGGCAGCGTAAAAATATGGCTCTCAAATGCATTAGGTGATCAATCTAATTTCGTGAATATGTGGGTAAATCGTCTAGATAGTGTTGAATAATGTGCTTGATTTCATTGAAAGCATAATCCATTTCTCTCTGAAAAGTGGCCCCTGCATTCTTTAAACCAAATGGTAGTTTCCGATAAGCGAATGTGCCCCAGGGACAAATGAATGTTATCTTATATTGATCCTCTGGGCGGATATTGATTTGATTGTAGCCGGAAAATCCATCCATGAATGAAAATATTTCACATCCAGCACAATTGTCAATAATCTGGTCGATAAAGGGAGTAGGATAGTTGTCTTTTGGACAAGCAATATTGACATCCCGATAATCGACGCACACTTTGATGGTTCCTTGTTTTTTCATGACAAGATGATGTTGGAAACCCGCTCAGTTAGCAGAACAGGGTAAATGAAACCAACACGCAAATTTTTTTCAACTTATGCTTTAATGGAAACGACCTTCTTTGGATGAACAAGATGAAGGCGTTGACGTACCAGTTTGACATCAGGGTACATATTAATAGTGTGTTCAACGATACTAGTATCTATGCCTAGAATTTCCTCGTAAGACCAAGAAAATACATCACGGAATTAACGAAAGAGAGAGAAATATGTTTCGAGTTCCGATGGAGAAAAAGACACGCTGACATGAATGTTTTCTACAACGCCGGGTTTAGTCGAGATATCGATAGAAATTGTTTCTTCAATTTTTGACGAATTTCGCTCAGAATCTATTGCATTAATAGAAAAATAATCGGAAAGAAATTTTTGATTGATGGGCGATATAGTTCACTAATATTATTTTCTTCATAATCAGGAATATGGGAACGATGATGATAATATTCCCATGGTTCTCCTTCCGACATCATAGTTTCCAAAATATTCTCATATTTCAAGAAATTTGACAAAAAAGGATCAAATGGAGTACCGAAATCTAAGGAACGATCAACCCAAACAACCGACGACGATGATTTCATATTTGCTGACCGAGCTAGATAAATTGATTGCTATGCCAGCTCAATAGGGCTGGGAAACATAATTCATCCAATGTAACAACTTCATAATCATATGTACTCTTCCTTAAGCTAGATGGAGTGGAAGAGATCATGTAGCAGGTCTCTATATTGCAATTTTTTCCGATGTCGCAAGCGACGGTAATGCAAAGGTTCCCATGAGAGTGGAATCCTTTAATATTCCTACACCAATGTTCTGAAGTGCGAGTTGGGGTGTGTGAACGAACATAACACTTCCAGTTACCTGTGAAGTGGAGGCAAAGAAGGATAATTGATTGATGACTGTGATAAAACCTTTATGTGGAAAGGCGATCATTCTAAAATATGTAGAAAAAATTGCAGTCATAGCATATATCCATGGCCTTCCAAGTAGTGTTGGCAATATGATGTAATGTGTTGTCCTTGATGGCAACCTACTTGAGTCCTTGATGGAAACCTACTTGACGAGTTGCCTATGATAAGAAACCTATTTGTTAAAGATGTGAGAATGATGTATCTATAGATCAGTTCATATGTGAGAGAGAAAATAATTCCAGAAAGTGCCAGAGAAATGATAAATATAATATGTCACAATGTATACACGGGTTTGTAAAGTCCAAGTTGCGTATGCATGCGGATAAGTCCGTCCCAAGTCGCGTATGCCTATTTGTGCTCCAAATTTATAATACCAGGGGGATTTACCATGGTATTAGCCCATATTTTTGAGCACTGTATTATCTATTTGAATCCATCCAGGATTACCATCAGCAATTGAGTGGTTTTGACTCATGGTATGGGTAAAAGCTAAATCTATTTAAGGCGAAGAAGATCATAGTGCAAGGGGTGCATGAGTAAGGGTTGTTAATGAATGAAACATTCTCTAAGGAATATTTACATGGATGAATTCTATTTTTAATTTATAGATCTGAATCTATGATGCACCCGTGGATATGATGATGGTTCAAGATCTCTAGATTTGAATGTTACACCATTTTTGGTCATCTAACCTACTATCATTAGATGGACCCAAGTACACCACGTAAGACCAATTTTACCCTAAATAAAATTGCTTTCACTATGTAAAATGACTTAATAAAACACATTTATTAGGTTGTTTATGGTCTAAACAGGAAACCCCAAAAGGAAATATTAAACAAACCTATATTTGTTTGATTTTCCTGGTCATGTTTAACCAAAAACAAGGAAATTAATTAGATAAATCTTTATTTATCCTATTATTTTCTAGGAATAATTATTTAAATCTTATTTAAATAATATTCCTTGTTAAATATGACTAAATCACCCATAAATAATTAAATAAATCATTATTTATTTGATTATCCTTCAACCACTTCTTTAAAATGATAAATAAACCATTTATTTATTTATTATTCACAAATAAAGGGATTTGACCCAAGTCAAATACCTTTTCCCTCCAACAAATATAATAAAATAGTCCATAAATGGTGGATCTAGATTTGGTTAATGTTATTTTAATCATGCACCAAGATCTAGAATGACCCAATATTTTGTTATAAATAGGAGGGTTTTTCCTATCATTCTTCACCTTTTGTTGCCTATTAGATTACTCTGGATCTATACACTTGGTCACATTCTTCATTATTTGTTGTGTGAGCTCCCTTTGAGTTCTATCTTTGTCTGGGTTTTCTACACCAACAAGAGAGAGATTCTAGATCTGAAGTGCTGAGGACTTCTAAGAACCCATCCCATTGAGGAGAATTGGATACACCTTCTTGTTTTCCTCCCAGGTGCCCTTAATACAAAAAATTCTTTCAAAAAACATTGTTCTTGTCTTGTCTATTGGATGTATGGAGCAAACTCTTGATTTTACTGCTTAATGTCTTTCTATGCATAGATCTGGTTTTTTGTAGCACTTGTCTTGATCAACTAACTGTAGATTTGAAGATATTGGCAGCCATATTTGATGTTAGGGCTATAAGTTATGCGTAGCTAAAGTGGTCTTTTTTCATACGCTTCGACAAAAGATTCATACTAACAATTGGCGACTCCACACGGGTTTTCAATTACGACCGCTGTCGTTTTTCATATTCCTGCATATCCAGCTACTTCAAACCCTAGGGTTTCTCTTCAGATTTTTATTTTTCCTATTTTTATGGTGCCTTTCACCTTTAAAACTCTCTAAAACCCTCAAAACATTAAAATTTTTAACTTCCGTGTGTTTCTGGCCCTATTGCGCAGGTGACAGACATCAGCCGCAGCTGAGACGACATTTTTTTTCTAAAATCTGCCGCCGAGAGTGCCGGAAGTGCAGGTCGCACTTTTTGGCCCAAAAAATGCGTCCTGGAGCTTCAGGTCGCAGAAAACAGCCCAGAAACTGCGACCTGAGCGAAAAACAGGTCAAAAACTGTGACCTGGACTTTTTTCTGGAATTTTTCTGAAATTTTTCTGGGTTTTTCTGAAGCTTCTGTCAGGGTTTTCCAGCCTCTGTCTCCGCCCATTTAGACCTATTCTTGCTCTTTTTTACTCAAATAAGTGGGAATCTAGCCCCCTAGGGCTTCAGTACCCTCCACTTTTTGTGGAAGAGTTTTAGCTGCTGTAAGTGTCTAATTTTTCAGAGTTTTCAGCCATCCCTTTTTCAGATCTGATACCTCCTTTTCAGATCCCTTTTAATCAGCTCTTCTCCCTTTCAAATCACCTCCTGAAGTTTTGTTTGGATCTACCTTTAGGGCCTCCTCCTTGTCCCTTCTGCGTTTTGCTGATTTCCCCCTTTTTTCCAGCCACCTTGCCTCTGCCTCTTGGCTGTGATTCTACACTTCTTTTCAGCAGGTTTCTCCTTTAGATCCTTGTCCCTTCTGACCCTAGATCTATTGGCCTCTTTGTAGTGTGTTTTGACTAGATTTTTTCCCTCTGTTAGACTAGTTTTGAGAGACCCGCCTTTTTGGGTTAGATTGATGCATTGTTAGCTGTTAATTTTCTGTTATTTCAGCATTATATACTGTTCTCTGCAGATTTATTTTCAGTTACGCAGCACACTTTTTCTCTTGCTCTCAAAATGAAAAGGGTTTAAAAATTAAAATTAACGCACACCACACACTCACCCTAAGCGAAGAAGAGCCTGGTTTACACTGCCAGGCAAAGACTTTGAAATCAATTGACACTGCACCTATCTGCCCTTGTTTTGACATTGTACTCTCTTGATTCTGCACCTCCCTGCACTTGTTGGTCGTTCTTCTTCCCCTTGTGCCGTGTTTATGTTGTCATCTTTGTGCCCCAAGGCGCACCTCCCGGAGACTTCTTGGCCTTCACCCTCAGTTTCTGATCGGTCGACCTACTCCGTCCCATCGTCGTCAAGTTAGTCCTCCTCTGAGTCTGCACTCCGACTCTCCTTCTGATTCATTGGGTTCTCCTTTTACTTCTGGTTCTCCCTCTGTCACCTTCACTATATCTGATCCAGGGCCTAACGCTAGCGGGAATCCTGGCCCTAATGCCGAGACTACTACTAGCGGAACCACCACAGGAAATACCTTGGCTATGCCCTTGCTCCCCTTCATGGTAGGCCTCAGCCTCCCCGATTTGGACCGGTTGATAAACGACCCTATACACCATGACGCTAGTTGGCCTGCTATGCCGACAAAGCTCCCTTCCGACATCCCAAAGTTTGAAGGCCTTGTTGGAGAAGATCCTTCAAATCATGTTCGATCTTTCCACATGTGGTGTTCATCTACCTCCATTACCGATGACTCTGTCCATCTTCGGTTGTTCCAACGAACGCTTACAGGCGCGGCTTCTAAGTGGTATGTTGATCAGCCCACTTCCTCTCATACCACCTTTGTGACTCTTGCCCGGGCTTTTTTATCTTACTTCCAGCTTCCCCTTCGTTATGACACTGGTATCGAACTTTTGAATTCTTTCTGTCAATCATCTGCGACCCGCCTATCCAATCATGTCCAGGAATGGCAGAGAAGAAAGAGCCTATGTCAATCCCCTACCTTCGAAGACCGTGTCTACATGGACTGGTTCCTTAGATCTCTCTTGCCTCCTATTGGGAAAGATGTCGCATCGCATTTTCCCCAAACCGAAGAAGCCGCCCTCCAACTGGCGTTAAAATATGACTTGATCTACGCTCAGACAGGTTATGTTTATACCGTTCTACCTGATCTCCCCAGACCCAGTGGTGTCAACACACAGGGGGCACCTCATGCCGCCAACGGTATCGTTGGAGCTCTCTCTCATCCATATGCCCAACCTCCCATGGGTTATGGTTTTCCTGGGGGAGGGGGCAACACCTCCCGCACTTGTCCCCCTCCTGGTAGCACGTATCCAGGATACAACATACCTCCTCTTTTGGCCCAACCTCCTGCTCACCATACTGTTACCCAACCCCCTTATTATTCGTATCCGCAGTTTGGTGCTCCAGCTCCTCCAGCATCAGCACCTCCGCCTCCCTTGCCTTCTCAACCCCTGCAACAACAGTCACCGCCCCCTCAAGCGCAGGTGGATGCACAGCAGGGATTCGTGGCTACCCAACCACCTGACGGACAGGTGGCCACTCAACCTTCCCCTTCTGGTTCCTCCAATTACCAGATCCTCATGATGAACTCTGATCCACCTCTAACCATCGACCTTAACCTTCAAACTTGGTCCCATCAGTAC
Organism: Pinus albicaulis; assembly: GCA_034641835.2. Taxonomy (NCBI): domain Eukaryota; kingdom Viridiplantae; phylum Streptophyta; class Pinopsida; order Pinales; family Pinaceae; genus Pinus; species Pinus albicaulis. Next base: position 948,922,703 of record CM076583.1, read on the forward strand.
CCCAAGCCTCCCGCTCCATCTATCCCCGAGTCACCTTCTGCAGGTTCTACAGAGCCTCTTTCGACAACCAATGGTCCCTTACATATCCCTCAACCCAAAGTTGAGGTTCATACCAAGATTCTTAAAGGACCATTACGTCGAAATGCTGCTTCTGGTCGAGCTGCTCATTTGTATAGCATAGTAGATGATTTGGCGCAGTCTCCTGCTACCATCTCCACATTGGAACTTCTCCAGTCGTGCCCTTCCCAAAAGAAGGCTCTACTGTCTGCCATGGGAACTGTAGATCCTGTCGATGACCAAATGATTGTTTTTGATGCCCATCAATCAGAACATCCTCCTCTTCCTGCTTCCGTAGCCTTCCAAATCCCAGTCAAAATCTGGAATGCTAACGTTTCTCGGTGCATAATTGATGAGGGGGCATCCACATGTGTGATGTCCGCTTCGGTTTGGAAGCAACTCGGCTCTCTTGAGTTGGCCCCTTCCACGATCACCCTTCGAGTGTGGGATGGCCACGCCTCCCAGCCTATCGGCCTCTTCCGTAATTGTCCTATCACTCTTGTGGGTAAGACTGTTTGCGTTGACGTCGAAGTCATCGACGCCCCTCTAGATTACAACATTCTCTTGGGGTGGAGCTACACCTATGCCATGTCTGCTGTCCCATCCGCGGTTTTCCACAAGATGTCTTTCCCTCATAATGGAAAGATAGTCACCATTGACCAGTTGACATATCATGAGCCAAAATCTCGGACCTCACCTGAGACGACCATCTCTTCTGTAGCCAACAAGAAAACCGTCGATTCCTTGACCAGTGTCTCTCTTGGCGTCTACAAAGACTCCTCTTTGCTCGGAACCTTCCCTGGTCTTCCTCCTCCTCCTATCTCTGACCCCAGCTCATCGAATGTTTGCATGATGCAATCGTCTCGGGCTGCTCTCAAGCAACCTGCTTCGGCTAGTCAGCAACCGTGCTCTCCGCAACCTGCTCCTAGCCCTTCACCTGTAGCTGGTAGTCATGAGCCTCTTTGTCCTCCTGGAACGGTTCCTCCAAGCCTTAGCCATTTAGGAGTCATCCCACCGGGCCATTACCCCTCTGGTCAGATACCGTTCCTAGCTCCCCCACCAGGAGTGTCCACGGTACCTGTCATGGCCACCCTCTCTCTTCCTAACCTGACCCTTGGGATTCCCGTCTGGTACCTTGATCCTCCAGCCCCAACCTTGCCTGGTCAACCCAAACCTTATCTTGCTTTGACCTCGGTTCAATCGGTCCCCAAGACTTCTCCCGCTGCAACAGTGCCTCAGTCACCTCAACAGGAACCACCTCCTGTTGCGACCGCTTCGGGTAAGAAGGGAAAAGCTCGCAAGGGGGCATCAAAGGACAAGGCTGCCCCAACAAACCCTGCCCCTCCTCAGCCTCCAAAGCATACCATCCAGTGTGCTTTGTGTGATGATTTCGGTCACACCACCCATTCCTGTCCTGACTTGCCTCATCTCAAGCCCATGGTTAATGTCGCGTTCCCTGAGTCCAAGGTCCCGGAAGCCTCTATTCCTTCCGCGACCGCAATCAAGAACCCCAAGAATATTCACACCAACCACCCCTATGCTTTGTGTGATCTCCATGGCCATTACACCCATCTTTGTCCCCACCTCAAGGACTTCCACACCTCTCTAGCCGTGGTCCACCAATTCGAGGCCAAGCGCAATGAGTCCACCTCTCCCCTATTTGAGCATTTTTCTTCGGCAGAACTACCTGACATGACTGCTCCCATTGACATTCCCCCTCCTGATGTCGAGATGACGGAGCCTTCATCCACCATTTTCTACCTATCATCATCCATGAGACCCTCGGGGAACATTCCCTCTGAATCCTCCCATGTTGTTTCACTTGACCTTCCTTCAGCGATCACCCTGGGCTCAACATCGGTAGATCATTTATCTGCTTACTTTTCCGTCACTCCTTTTGACGATGCGCATGCGAACCTCTCTTCTCATGATGATGAGTCAGGTAGCTTCGCCACGTTAGGTGGTCTTTCTTCCTCCAGTCACCCCATATTCTATCATGATGACGACATTATGGATGAAATCCCCACCCTTGACTTTATCTATTCCCCCTTACATAAAACCCATGCGTTCGAACCACATGCACCTTGTGGCCATTACATTGAAACCCAATATTTGGGTAAGGGGGCACCCATATTCGAGAGACCAGGAGAAGAAACTCTCCAAAACTCTCCTAGTGTATCTGGTCATGTTGACTTTAGTACCATTATTCTTCCACATTTCGAAGAACCTCTAGAGTCCCATATCACTTCAGATCACTCTAGGGATGATACCCCTTATTGTTCCCTCATCTTCCATCAGCAACCCAATCTCTTAGACATTGTTGTTGACCAACCTATGGGTTTTCTAAGAGAGCATCAGTTCATTATCTCCAAATCCTCTCTTTGGGATAGTGACACCAGGTATGCCAACCCGAAAACTTAAAGTCCATTTGATTCCTCTATGCAGTACCAAAAGATATTGGTCATCCTCCCTTCCCTTTCTCAAACTGCATAACCATAATGAAAACAAATGGCGCACCACATCATTAAAATGTGTTTAGATTCCCATTTTTCTAAATAAATTTTGGCATGACCACATCATGCTTGGGGGCACCTATGCCCCTCAACCATAACCCTCCGCAAAATCAAATTTCTTCACTTGCAACACTCATACTAGGGGCACCATTTGGCCTCCATACTTATCCATGCTCGTGTTGATGTTCGTCGTGAGTTACCATCTTGTACTCATGTTTTTATGGTCCCCCATTGGACCTTTACTGTGTGGCAGCACCATCGATTCGCCCTTGTTTAGAGCATCCAAGTTGAGTCATCATTGCATTCATGGAGTCTCTCCCGAGTCCCTTTGTACCCCGCTATAGTCCTCCATCCTTCATTGCTTGGTCTCTCTCTTGTGTCGCATATTATGACCTTCAGTCCCACTGTCCCCTATCCCTTATGATATTGTGTCTGTCGCTGCCATGTCATTCATGTCCTTTATGCTCTAGCAAGGGAAGTCGTCCATTTGCTACTCAGTCCCCTCCATTCCATCATCATCATTGGTATTAGTCTGTCAGTCGCTCTACTATTTTCTCTCGTGCCTTAGTTGAGGATCTCTCATTGCCTCACCTATGGCGGACCTCCTTCTGTCGACATCAGCTCATTCATTCCAGAAGCCAGGTCTAGAGGGCGGTGTACCTTGGTTCCAACTTCCACTCTTGTTCGGTGCCTCGGATCAGGCAAAGGGATCTCTCGTTTCCCTTTGACTTGATTGTTTCTCCAGCTCCTTTCAGCATGATCGAGATCCGTATACTTGATGGTCCAGTGATCCAGCAGCAGCTCTTGATGATTCCCGGGTGTGTGTGAGATGTCTCCACCCTCATGAGGGGGTGGCCCTGCAGGTAGCCCCCCACATGCCCGGATGACCTCTTCCTTGCAGCCTTCGATGCAGCTCCAGATATTTGATGATGTTGGCCTTAGCCACTTGCAGTGCCTCTTTGATTTGCATGTATCAGTCAGATTTTGTGAGCCCTTCCCCATTTACAGGGGGCATTTGGGTTGTATTTGTATCTCATGTACTCAGATATTATTGTACAAGTCCTGGCTGTTATCCCAGGCACATCATGTATATGGGATTCCTCATTGTATTTTTATCTGGCTCATGATTATGCCGGCTGTACTTTATGGTTCGGTCCCTTGTTTACTGGACACACTATTCTTTTGTACTTTGTCTTGGCGGGCATAGGTATGCCTCCCCCGCCGCCTTTAGCACAGGTACCCTCTCATAAAAAGAGACTTGTTGCACCTGTAAGTCTCGTCTCCTCAGGGTCTAGTTCTTCAGCACCTTAGTCTACCTTACATTTCTCTCTCTGACTTCCCTTTTGATGTCTGGTGATTGAGTTCTTACAACGTACTTCGGTCATACGATTTGCTCCTAACACTCGCATGCTGGGGGGCAATCTGTTACACCATTTTTTGGTCATCTAACCTACTATCATTAGATGGACCCAAGTACACCACGTAAGACCAATTTTACCCTAAGTAAAATTGCTTTCACTATGTAAAATAACTTAATGAAACACGTTTATTAGGTTGTTTATGGTCTAAACAGGAAACCCCAAAAGGAAATATTAAACAAACCTATATTTGATTGATTTTCCTGGTCATGTTTAACCAAAAACAAAGAAATTAATTAGATAAATCTTTATTTATCCTATGATTTTCTAGGAATAATTATTTAAATCTTATTTAAATAATATTCCTTGTTAAATATGACTAAATCACCCATAAAAAGTTAAATAAATCATTATTTATTTGATTATCCTTCAACCACTTCCTTAGAATGATAAATAAATCATTTATTTATTTGTTATTCACAAATAAAGGTATTTGACCCGAGTCAAATACCTTTTCCCTACAACAAATATATTAAAATAGTCCATAAATGGTGGATCTAGATTTGGTTAATGTTATTTTAATCATGCACCAAGATCTAGAAGGACCCAATATTTTGTTATAAATAGGAGGGTTTTTCCTATCATTCTTCACCTTTTGTTGCCTATTAGATCACTCTGGATCTATACACTTGGTCACATTCTTCATTTTTTAGCATGTGAGCTCCCTTTGAGTTCTATCTTTGTACGGGTTTCTACACCAACAAGAGAGAGAGATTCTAGATACGAAGTCTTTGAGGACTTCCAAGAACCCATCCCATTGAGGAAATTGGATACACCTTCTTGTTTCTCGAGGTGCCCTTAATACAAAAATTCTTTCAAAAAACATTGTTCTTGTCTTGTCTATTGGATGCATGGAGAAAACTCAGTTTTACGCAATGTCTTTACATGTATGAATCTGGTTTTTGCGACGCTCGTCTTGATCGACTAAGCACGGATGCGAAGATATTGGCGGTAAATTTGATGGTAGGGCTATAAGTTATGCGTAGCTAAAGTGGTCTTTTTTTCGTACGCTTCGACAAAAGATTCAATACTAACACCGAAGGATGATGAATCTCTAGTTTGATCTACTGAATAAATGATGAAAAACTGGCGCAAGTCTGTTGAAGAAAATGAATAAATATGGGTAAGTTTTATATATCTGGCCTGTTCTACAAAATATAAATTTACAGATCTATACGCTAGTTGGTTTCAGTAAAAGTGCGTATATACGGGGGTTTTCTTCATTAAAAGCGCGTATGGCAGTTAGGTTTTTCTGAAGAATACACAGAAGTATACGCAGGTTGGTGTGCAGAAAAGCGCGTATGTACGCGGCATCAGTGAAGAAAAGTAGCGTATGCAATTTGAATTAATGGCTGTTCAGGGTTGAGTTTGTATTTTCATATCTATTCTGAAGTCTGGGTTATTCCTGAAGTTCTGGTTACAGTGTGTTCACTATTCTAATTAAAGTATTGGGCAAAGTTTATGATTGATGATAAAGGGTTGTGTTGATGATGTTTGATCCAGTATGAAAATTGATGAAATGTGGTCTGCAGTGGGTCTGAGGGTTGAAGCCTTCAGTATAGAAGTAGAAGCTTCCTGCCAGTAGAAGCTGGTGTTATGTTCAAGGGGTTGAAGCTTCCTTCTACGAGTGGCTGGTAAACAAGATCAAGGGGTTGGAGCTCCCTTCCAGTAGCAGCTGGTAAATGAGTGAAGGTTGCAGCCTTCTGCAGGTAGAATCCTGCGTACTGGTATGAGTCTGCATCAGTACAATGTTGTAAATAGTTTTCCATATAATAAATATTGAAGACAGAGACGACAACAACAGTGGTTTTCTCTCGAATTGGGTTTCCACCTTAAACACTGGTGTTCATGTGTGTTCCACTTGTGTGATTTTTTATATTGCTGTTACTGCACATATTTCTTGTTTATCTAACTTGATGCATAACTGGTAAATCTGTTTTAAAGTCTGTTTCTGAGATACTTTATAAACTAGAAATTTATATCAGTATACATGAGTTTCTTTCAGCATATCCGTGTGTATACGCGAGTTTAGTTCATAAAAGCCGTGTATGCAATTCTGCAAAAGAAAAATTTAAAGTTATAGATATGAGCTCTAAATACTGATTCAACCCCCCCTCTCAGTATTTTTCCCAACAATTGGTATCAGAGAAGGTCCTTCTGAAGAAGCTTAGCCACTAGAAGGAAGATCAGCTAAGATGAGAAATCAAGATGGGAAAACATCTATCAGGCCTCCACTCTTCAATGGAAACAATTTAATCTTCTAGAAAACATAGACAAGATCCTATCTTCAGTCTCTTGGAGCAGATCTATGGGCTATTGTTGAAGGAGGTTATCAATATCCAACCTCAGTTACAACAGATGTTATTGTGGTTCCTATGTTTTGGCCAGATTGGCAAGAACAAAAGATAAGACAACATCAAACCACTTTGGGATCTCAGGATCTAGCCCTCCTGGATCCAGAGAGGGATCTCTCTATAGATGTAATGAATGATATATCTTCAAGGCTCAAATTGAGGTATTAGGCTAGCTATGAAGCACAAGGGTTTTTGATTTTGGTTTGTTTGGTTGGAGATCATTAACTAAGAAGGTTAAGGAAGAAATGAAGGAACTAAATAGAAGGATGTTTCAACATGGGAAGATGGGTCAAGAGAAAGGTTAATCCATTGGGCTATGGAGTCATGAAAGGGGATTACTTGCATAACAACTATTCAAGGGTTTCCATAGGGAAAGTCATCTATACTAAAGGATCCTTTAGATAGATGGTGGAATGGAACATTAAGAATGGGTGAAAGAAAGAAACCAAAGTGCAGCCTAAGATCAGGTCAGATGTCATTTAAATCGAGGCCTGTTTTTGACATACTCTTAAAGAAGACAATCTAGCAGTCCTCATAACTACTTTCAGAATAGTAGAAAACATTTAAGATTTAAACACAGAGCAAGGCCTAAGATCAGAGAAGGAATTTTAACCTTCAATTCTTTGACACTAGCTCAAAGAGATCTTAGAAAGGCCAACTATTGGAAAATGACCCTAGTCAATAGGGCTAACTCTAAATCCCCAGTATCCCAGTTCTTCCAGCTGAAACCAATCGAGAACATCTAAGAAACAAACTCCAAATTCATACATCAGTAAGCATGGACCAACCAACTTCTATACTGGTTAAATTTGTGATGAATTTGCTCTTAGATACAAGAATAGTAGAAAACATCAAAGATAAGAAGAGAAGGAAGCATTAGGGTACTTTGCAGTAGTATATCCTAAGCTAGATTACTGATTCTTATTAGAGAATAATGGACAGTGTGAAAGACATGAAATGAAACAATCATAGTAAGGAAAATATCACCCGTAATATAGACTAGGATCCTGTGAAATTTTCTTGTTCAATTGATGTGAAAAACCAGTCACATACTTTGAGCTCAATGGCTCTTTACATTCCAAACTTCTCCTCCCAGCCTACTAAATTACAAACTACTCAGCTACTTCCCCTAATAACAATTCTAACAGTCGATAAAATCCCTATCAACCAATAACCTTTATAATGTATTCTTTGGAGTTCTTATAGGAGAATGAGTGATAGCAGGAGTAGATGTAAACTTAATTGTTTCATTATGACAGAGGAGAAGAAGGTTGAGTGCCCATTCTGCAAAATGGCCCTTCATTAACTGTGTGTACTATGAAGTCTGGTCTAGAGTTCCTTGGTAATAACTTCAGGTATGTTCTTTGAAGTATTCTGACTGCTGGTACTCTGTATTGCCTTCAGAAATAAGTAAAGTGGATAGAAGGTCTGCAAGGTCTCCCATACTTCCATAACTGTTGTCCTGACAGTTCTTTAAGGCCTCTGTCAGTGTATTAACTGATATGGTGTTCGATGGAAGATGGGGGAAGTCATATGGTCGGTCTTTCCTTGGAGAAAACAATTTGCTGATGTCAATTCACTGATATAACCTGTTTATGTGCTTTAGGATTCATTAAGCCTTCTTGATATTTCTTAAAGTCTTCATCTGTATCTTCTGTTCTTTAGATACTGGATTAAAGAATTAATCTTTCAATAATAGGCTTAAATCTTTTAATTTCCTTCACTGATACTCTTCTCTGCTCTTGCTGACTGTTTCTGGTGCATGTGCAGGTTTAAGGGCACAGGAGGGTTTAGATCAGGGTTTTAACACTGCTTCTTTAATAAAATATTCCTTAAAAACCTTCTCAGGCATCTTTCTCTGCTACTTTTGGCCCTGGAATTGATATTTTGTGTTCTAAATAACCCTGTCAATCTCTGCGGGACAGAGCGCATTTGCAATCCTTCAAAACTTGCAAAACCAATAGACATATTAAAAACAGGCCTAAGGGAGTGAGGGGAACTATTTTAGAGGCCTGTGGAGGATGGAGAGAAACGAGGAAAATGGGTGAAAACCATGGAAAAAATAGTGGAAAACGATGTTGGAGGCGAAAAACTAGTCTAGCGAAGTTTTTGTGCGAGGAGGATTATGGACTGTCGGATCAGATTTAACAGTGGCAATCTATGGTCCAGATTCATTGATGAAAATTTTTGGAGGGATGAATGAAATGGGAGATGGGACCATGTCGTGATTTTTGGATCAAATGAGGTTAATGGCGATCAACAGTGGAGGTTCGTCGGATGAATTGGTTTAGAAAGTTAGATGAAAGGTGAAGTGCAAGGGCGAGGCCATCTTTGAGCCGTTCGATCCAGTGAACTAACGGTGGAGATCGACCCTTAAAATTTTTCGGAGAATGGATGAGGGCAGGAGAAATTTGGGTTGAGATCTAATATGAGCCATCAGATCAAAACAACTGACGGCCAGGATTAATAACTAAAAATCAAAGGCAACGGAGAAGGGTGGTAATGCGGAAAACCAGAGTGGTTTTCGCACGGGGTCGAACGCAGTATGTGGTTTTAACAAAAATCACGTGATTCCACTCATCGCGTGATGCGTGGCCAAAAAAAACCACTTATATCATGCGATTTCGGACTGTTAACGTTCGAATGCCAGAAAAACACGATATGCCTCCTGATCATTGGATGTGGGGCGGGGAGATCTAACGACAGAAAAAACAACGCGATGTGGGAAGGAGCGCGGGGTGGAAGTGGGCCATCGGGTTCACTGTGGACCATTGGATTTATGCGGATGGACAGTCACAATCTGCTGTCAGTGCGGAGGTGTGTTGATCTTTCGGGTTCCATCGGGTGTAATCGCAACCGTAGGATCTACATGATGGACGGATAGGATCTGTGGAAGGGGCGGAGGGCTTTGGAAAGATTGGAAGGGTATGAAAGGAATGGACACACGATCTACCATTTATTTTCGGAGATCAACGGTTCTCATTAAATCTAACTATAACGTTCGAGAAATGATATAACAAAGGGAAAAGTGTTTGGGGTAAGGTTCTTTAGCCCTTTAAGCTCTTGACTACAAACCTTTAGGTTGCACGGAGGAAGTGCTGAATGGAATAAGCCCTCGAGGGCCTAAAACTTCAATAGAGTGGAGAAAGTGTATGATGAGAGGTGCTATGGCATATAAGCCCTTGGGGGCTTAAGCATGATAAAGAGTAAAATAGGGTTTTTTTAGGCCAAATTCAGTGCTTTTTAGGCCCAAAGGAGGGTTCTGGTAGAGGAAAGAGGGGGTTTTTAAACCAGATAAAGGGAGCTATAAGGTTTAAAAAGGGTCTTAGGACGAGATGGAGGGTTAAGGAGGGGGTTTTGTGGGATTTGAAAAAGGGGAAAAAGTGGTGAAAAATGGAGGTTTTGTGAGGATGAAATAGGGCAGATGGAGGCATTTTTGAGCATTTTATTTCACCAACAGCAGGATTCTTTAATGAAAACAACAGTGAAGATTCTTCAAGGAATAAATGACACATGGAGGCTTCAAGGATGAAATATTTTCAAGACAAATGTTTCTCTTGAAGACTCAGAACATATTTAGCCACTTGTTTGCTATGCCAAAAATTTATAGATGGCTAACAGTGGCTCCACATGGGGATGACATCTTCTTGAAGGTGTCAAGAATCTCATAAAATAATCTTCAGGAGTAGGCCATATGCCTTGTGTTTAACCATATTTTTATTTTCTTGGATCAGCTGCCACAAATCATGAAGACATCATATCAGCATAAAACATTTTCCCAAACAACTACCTACCCATCCTACTGTCCTAGCACTTTTTCTTTAGGGTGCATTTAGACTTGCAGACCTTTCACATCATCTTTTTTTTTTTTTTTTCAAACAGGAAAATAAACCTATCTACTGCTACCCTTATTACTCCATGAGACTAGATTAAACAGTTCGCCTCATAGTTTCTCTACCTAAACTAATATCTGCCAGGATTAAACTGTTTGGTAGATTTATTTCTCTACATTCCAAAACAGAAATTTAAAAACATTCAAACCAGGATTAGACTGTTTGGTTTGCTGTGGGTCCATGGCATAAAGACAGCTGCATATGAACTGAACTTTGTGGAAATTTTTAAAACAACTAACTAAATGCTCACAGGCTGAGCTTTATTGAGATTTCCTACCTACCCTACTCTAACTTGAAATATTTACATGTCTAGTTACAAAATCTCTTTTCCAATACATCTAGTCAATCAAATGATCCCACGACTGGTCTTTTCTGCTCAATTCTTTGAGCATGCTAGATAGGCAGGGCCACTCCCATTCTCTTTGTTTTTTAACAGCATCTTTTAAAATATTTCTTGTTGCCTGCAACAAGCTGCTCTTGATGACCTTTGATCCTTATTCAAATGTTTGCAGGAAATGAGCATAATAATCTTGAAATGATACTTGGTTGTGAATATTTGGCAAGTAGGCTTCAACCAGGATTGCTTCCTCTTCCACTAGATCAAAAAGAAGATCCTTTTGAGAAATAAAATCTCCCTCATCTTCATCATCATCTGAGCTGGAGGACTCATCATATACTGTAGCTTTGTCCTCTTGTAGCTCTGAGATCTTTAGATCTGGTGTGCTGAGCTCTGTGAAAAGACTAACATATTCTTGAGCAGGGGTTTCTTTGATTACCTCAACCCTTTCAGGAGAAGGTTCAGTATATTCATCTTGCTCAAGAGTTTCTTCATTGCTTTCTTTCTCATCCTCTGCGCTGAAAAGCTGCTGACTTCCAGCTTCATGGAAATTATTACTGATGATGTGATATAAAGCAGAGTGAAGATTCAATGAATCTTCACCTGCTACTAGACTTTCATAACCTTCTTCATCAGTATCATAAATAGCCTGACTTGGCTCATTGCTTTCTTGAAGTTGATAAACATGATCTTCCTTCCACAAATCTATTAATTATGGTCCTGCAGGATTAGCTTCTATTTGGAAAAAATCATCATCAGATAGATCAAAACTAGAAGAATCATAATTACATGCAATGTCACTAATCAAACCTACTGGTTTCTCAACAAGTCTTTCTTCAAAATAATCTGCAAGTTCATCTTCTGATTCAAAATTTTGTTCATAATATATTCTCTGCATGTTGCTGATGTCTTGCAGTGATCTGGTTTTTTTTTCTTGAGGACAAGGTGTGGGTCCCTTTGAATAAGCATTTCTAGTCTCAAACTCATTTTCTTCCTTCTTTATGTTTATCAAGGTGTCAGCTGTCTCTATCAATTTTTCCAGCTTGTTTTCTAAAGAGATCAACCTTATTTGGTATGCTTGGTCCTTCTTTATTGCTTTCAATCTTTCCTCCCTGCACCACAGGTTGTGTTCGACAGTAATTGCTATGTTTTGCATTTCCTCCAGGCTCAGAGGCTCTCTTTCTCTTATATGGAATTCCACATCAGGGTCAAAATAACTTGGATAGTGCAATAGGGCCCATCCCAAGGGTGGTTTTATGTTAGTAGGTATTGCATTGTATACCTTATTAAACCTGGCTGAAAATTTCTGTACTGTCCCTCCTGGTTGTCTTCTCAAATTCTGGTATTCTTCTAGGATGAGGAAGAAATTTCCCGGGACTACCCATCTATCAAGGAAAACTCGAGAAAACTGCTGAAAATTGATGATGCTTGCAGCTGGAAGGTTTTTAAACCAACTCTTAACATTTCCTTGTAATGACAAGGCAAAAATTCTAACACACACATCATCTTCCTCTATTTCATATAAGTCAAGTAAATCCTCAAGCTTTTGAACATGTTGCCCAATAGTGATCTTTGAATTTTCTCCATAAAAAAGGGGCAGTTTATTTGTGAGTCCTGCAGGAAGGGGTTGGAAGATAAGAGGAAAAAGCAAAGGCTTATATATTTCTATGACCTTTGTGGGTGTAGGCAGTGTAACAAGAGACCTATGATTGCTTGAATTTTCATTAGGATTAGGAGATACAACATGAGGCTCTGGTTTCATTGGGCTTTTCACAGGAGTATAGGTCTGTTCATGGTCTGAAGACTGAGGCTTGAGATATTTCCCATAATCAATGTGGATATCATCTTTTTACACTTGATCAGGCTTAAAGTAGGACATAACGTAGTGGTAGGTAAAAACAATGAATTCTTTAAAACAAATCCAGCCTAAATGTTCTATCCTTCTATAAGGTTTGGCCATATTTCAGGTTCTTTCTCCAGTGGAGTCTTTAGGTCTGTTAGGAATTGTGGAGTCTCAAGGTGGATGAATGTGAATGTTTGAAGCAGGCTGCTATCCACCATCAGCAATTAAATACCAATCTAGGCTAAGTGTTCTTTCTCCCCAGCGGAGACGCCATTATGTTGGGGACTCAGCTGGCTAACACACCAAATATTCTGGAATCAAGGGGAAATCTGAGGGCTCAAGAGTGTATCAGGTATAACTTACTCAAATTCCCCGGTGGAGTCACCATTATGTTGTGGTTCCTATGTTTTGGCCAGATTGGCAAGAACAAAAGATAAGACAACATCAAACCACTTTGGGATCTCAGGATCTAGCCCTCCTGGATCCAGAGAGGGATCTCTCTATAGATGTAATGAATGATATATCTTCAAGGCTCAAATTGAGGTATTAGGCTAGCTATGAAGCACAAGGGTTTTTGATTTTGGTTTTTTTGGTTGGAGATCATTAACTGAGAAGGTTAAGGAAGAAAGGAAGGAACTAAATAGAAGGATGTTTCTGCATGGGAAGATGGGTCAAGAGAAAGGTTAATCCATTGGGCTATGGAGTCATGAAAGGGGATTACTTGCATAACAACTATTCAAGGGTTTCCATAGGGCAAGTCATCTATACTAAAGGATCTTTTAGATATATGGTGGAATGGAACATTAAGAATGGGTGAAAGAAAGAAACCAAAGTGCAGCCTAAGATCAGGTCATATGTCATTTAAATCCAGGCCTGCTTTTCACATACTCTTAAAGAAGAAAATCCAACAATCCTCATAACTACTTTCAGAATAGTAGAAAACATTTAAGATTTAAACACAAAGCAAGGCCTAAGATCAAAGAAGGACTTTTAACCTTCAATGCTTTGACGCTAGCTCAAAGAGATCTTAGAAAGGCCAACTATTGGAAAAGGACCCTAGTGGACAGGGCTAACTCTAAATTCCTAGTATCCCAATTCTTCCAGCTGAAACCAATCGAAAACATCTAAGAAACAAACTCCAAATTCATACATCAATAAGCATGGACCAACCAACTTCTATACTGGTTAAATTTGTGATGAATTTTCTCTTAGATACATGAATAGCAGAAAACATCAAAGATAAGAAGAGCAGGAAGCATTAGGGTACTTTGTAGCAGTATATCCTAAGCTAGATTATTGATTCTTATCAGAGAATAATGGACAGTGTGAAAGACATGAAATGAAACAATCAGAGTAAGGAAAACATCACCCGTAATATAGACCAAGATCTTGTGAAATTTTCTTGTTCAATTGATGTGCAAAACCAGTCACATACTTTGAGCTCAATGGCTCTTTACATTCCAAACTTCTCCTCCTAGCCTACTAAATTACAAACTACTCAACTACTTCCCCTAATAATAGTTCTAACAGTCGATAAAATCCCTATCAACCAACAACCTTTACAATGTATTCTTTGGAGTTCTTATAGGAGAATGAGTGATAACATGAGTAGATGTAAACTTAATTGTTTCATTATGACAGAGGAGAAGAAGGTCGAGTGCCCATTCTGCAAAATGGCTCTTCATTAACTGTGTGCACTATGAAGTCTAGTCTAGAAGTCCTTGGTAATAACTTCAGGTATGTTCTTTGAAGTATTCTGAATGCTGGTACTCTGTATTGCCTTAAGAAATAAGTAAAGTGGATAGAAGGTCTGCAAGGTCTTCCATACTTCCATAACTGTTGTCTTGACAGTTCTTTAAGGCCTATATCAGTGTATTAACTGATCTGGTGTTCGATAGAAGATGGGGGAAGTCATACGGTCGGTCTTTCCTTGGAGAAAACACTCTGCTGATGTCAATTCATTGATATAACCTGTTTATGTGCTATAGGCTTCATTAAGCCTTCTTGATCTTTCTTAAAGTCTTCATTTGTCTCTTCTGTCCTTTAGATACTAGATTAAAGTATTAATCTTTCAATAATAGGCTTAAATCCTTTAATTCCCTTCACTAATACAATTCTCTACTCCTGCTGACTATTTCTGGTGCATGTGCAAGTTTAAGGGCGTAGGAGGGTTTAGATCAGGGTTTTAACACTGCTTCTTTAATAAAATATGCCATAAAAACCTTCTCACGCATCTTTCTCTGCTACTTCTGGCCCTGGAACTAATATTCTGCGTTCTAAATAACCCTGTCAATGACTGTGGGACAGAGCACATTCGCAATCCTTCAAAACCTGAAAAACCAATAAACATATTAAAAACAGGCCTGAGGGAGTGAGGGGAACTATTTTAGAGGCCCGTGGAGGATGGAGAGAAATGAGGAAAATGGGTGAAAACCATGGCAAAAACAGTGGAAAATGATGTCGAAGGAGAAAAATTGGTCTGGCGAAGTTTGTAGAAATTATATAAATAATATGTTATACATCCAAGATTCTCCTGATCACACACTATTTGACTTCATGCACAATACAAAATATCTTCTACCATTGATCATTAATTTCGGAAATAAAATCAATTGCATGCACACATTAAAACCATAAAAATTCACACATATGAACACAATAATTTATGGGAAAGCTTAAAGCTGAAAACCCCCAACTGTATGTATATTATATGTCATAGAGATAATGTAACAATGATCATACAAAGCTCCTCACAAGCTCTCAGTACAATCTCCAATTGCTACACACTAATCAGGTCTGATCTAGCAAATCTCATGCTCCAATCTTTGCCACCTGCTAGCCTGCCTCTACTGTGCAATCACTGCTGAAGAATGGCTCTGAATGAACTCGAATTGGTCCAGCCTAGCTCACACAATCCTCATTGGCATCTCCAACCACCGTGTGTTGCAAATCATGCAACACTATAGTCACAACTGATAGTCACACTGCTCTTTCACCTACCTCTCCACTGCTCTTCCCCTTCCTTACTTTGGTAGCCAAAGTGAAATTTTATTCATCTTCATTCTTTGATGAAGATTCATCCCTGGTACTCCGCCTTATCTCCTCTTGCATAAGATCCAACCAAAGTCGCTCCCATCCTGGCAGTTTCTCCCGACCATTGACAGAGTCCTGATAGGAATGCCAACTCTTCGAAAGCCCAAGGAGAGCCAAGATCACCAAGTCCTCGTCATCTATAGTAACCCCCACACTTCCCAGCTCATCCCTGCATTGGAAAAACTTCGTGAGGTACTTGGGTATACTGTCGCCTTTCTCCATTTTTATATGCCTGAGCTTATCCTTGAGCGCCAACTTCCTCTGGTCGCTCTTGCTTTGGAACAAATTTGTCAAGGCTTTCCACATCAAGAATGGAGAAGATTTAACATGAAGGCTAGAAACTATGTGATCCTTCACACCTTCCAACAGAATCCTTCAACACTTTGCGGTCTTCTTTTGCCATGCGTCAAGTGCGGCAGCATCGCTAGAAGCAGGTTTTGGAATTTCTGCATCTATGAACTCCTTCAACCCATTATCATCCAGCACTGCCTCCATCCTGTCCTTCCATGAAATATAATTAGAGCTTCCATAAAGGGAATACTCCAATCACAATCCGTTGAAAGGCATCTCAACTTCGACACCAAGAAAACACTACTGCAAATTCGAATTCCACCAGCACAAAACTCAACCGCTTCAATGATTTGCAATTTCTCCAATGATCAATATCACTCTGATACCATGTAGAAATTATATAAATGATATGTTATACATCCGAGATTCTCCTGATCACACACTATTTGACTTCATGCACAATACATAATCTCTTCTACCATTGATCATTAATTGCAGAAATAAAATCAATTGCATGCACACATTAAAACCATAAAAATTCACACATATGAACACAATAATTTATGGGAAAGCTTAAAGCTAAAAAACCCCAACTATCTGTATATTATATGTCATATATATCATGTAACAATCATCATACAAAGCTCCTCACAAGCTCTCAGTACAATCTCCAATTGCTACACACTAATCAGGTCCGATCTAGAAAATCTCATGCTCCAATCTCTGCCACCTGCTAGCCTACCTCTACTACGCAATCACTGCTGAAGAATGGCTCTGAATGAACTAGAATTGGTCCAGCCTTGCTCATGCAATCCTCATTGGTATCTCCAACCACTGTGTGTTGCAAATCATGCAACACTATAGTCACAACTAATAGTCACACTGCTCTTTCACCTACCTCTCCACTGGTCTCCACTGAAACTATCCATGCACTGTAGTTAACTGATGTATTCTTTAGTTGATTAATGAGTTAATAATTAGTGAATTAATTAATAATTAATTCACACCACTCTCACTATTGTATCAATAAGTTAGGCTAGTCTGACTAGCTCAACTATGTTTAACTGAGTTAAACTAAACACAACTCCACCAACTACCTCAATAACTCCACCAAACTCTGTCACATGAGTTCTAACTGAAGTCTCCATGCAATAGCTTCACTTAACCCTCAAGAATAGCATAATTCCTTCTGTCAGCTCCTGTACCACATCTGTGCACTGAAATGAAGTGCTCCAAGAGAATAAGATAATGTTTATAGTCCAAATGTTATTAAGAACTAATAATATTCGACATATCTATTTTTAGACTGGCAATCTAAAAATAGATTCCGCCCAATATGTCTAAAAATATAACTCCATATATTTTTCCAACTTGACCAACGATCCACAAATAAAATACTGCAACTCATAGAATATGATAGACATGTCTAAAAATAGACATAGTCTAAAAATATACTTGTGCCAAAAATAGCCTGCAGGCCCACTTAGTGAAGGCGACTCTTTTCACTAAGCTCATCATCTTCTTGCAATCTCAACAAAGTTTTGGTACGAGGAGGATTCTGGACCATTGGATCATATTTAACAGTGGCAATCTACGGTCCATATTCATTGATGAAAATGTTTGGAGGGCTGAATGAAATGGGAGATGGGATCATGTCGTCACCATTGGATCAAATGAGGTTAATGGCAATCAACAGCAGAGGTTCGTCGGAAAAATTCATTTAGAAATTTAGATGAATGGTGAAGTGCAAGGGCGAGGCCACCTTTGAGCTGTTCCATCCAGTGAACCAACGGTGGAGATCAACCCTTAAAGTTTTTCGGAGAATGGATGAGGGTAGGAGACATTTGGGTTGAGATCTAATATGAGCCATTGGATCAAAACAACCAACGGCCGAGATTAATAACTAAAAATAAAAGGCAATGGAGAAGGGTGGTAACACAGAAAAATGGAGTGGTTTTCACGTGGGGCCGAAGGCAGTATGTGGTTTTAACAAAAATCACGCGATTCCACTCATCGCGTGACGTGTGGCAAAAAAAAACCACTTATATTGCGCGATTTAGGACCGTTAACGTCTGGATGCTAGAAAAACGCGATATGCCTCCTGATCGTTGGATGTGGGGCAGGGAGATCTAATGGAAGAAAAAAAAACGTGGTGTGGGAAGGAGCGTGGTACGGAAGTGGGTCATCGCGTTCACTGTGGACCATTAGATTTATGCGGATGGACGGTCACGATCTGCTGTCAGCGCGGAGGTGTGTTGATTTGTCGGGTTCCATTGGGTGTAATCGCAACCGTAGGATCTACGTGATGGATGGCCAGGATATGTGGAAAGGGCGGAGGGCTTTGGAAAGATTGGAGGTGTATGAAAGGAATGGACGCACGATCTACCATTGATTTTCGGAGATCAACGGTTCTCATTAAATCTAACCTTAACGTCGGAGAAATGATATAACAAAGGGAAAAGTGTTTCGGGTAAGGTTCTTTAGCCCTTTAAGTTCCTGCCTACAAATATTTAGGTCACACGGAGGAAGTCCTGAATGGAATAAGCCCTTGGGGGCCTAAAACTTCAATAGAGCAGAGAAAGTGTTTTATAGGCCTTTTTAAAGGGTTTTTGGGTTTTTTTAGCCCCCGATTGTGGGGCTAGGGGTGTATGATGAGAGGTGCTACAAAATATAAGCCCTTGGGGGCTTAAGCTTGATAAAGAGTAAAATAAGGTATTTTTAGGCCAAATTCAGTGCTTTTTAGGCCCAAAGGAGGGTTCCGGTAGAGGAAAGAGGGGGTTTTAAAACCAGATAAAGGGAGCTATAAAGTTTAAAAAGGGTCTTAGGATGAGATGGAGGGTTAAGGAGGGGGTTTTGTGGGATTTGAAAAAGGTGAAAAAGTGGTGAAAATGGAGGTTTTGTGAGGATGAAATAGGGCAGATGGAGGCCTTTTTGAGCATTTTCTTTCACCAACAACATGATTCTTTAATGAAAACATCAGTGAAGATTCTTCAAGGAATAAAAGACACATGGAGGCTTCAAGGATGAAATATTTTCAAGGGAAATGTTTCTCTTGAAGACTCAGAACATATTTAGCCACCTGTTTGCTATGCCAAAAATTTATAGGTGGCTAACAGATGCAACGACAAGAAAGAACTATGAAACAAATGCAAAGGCGATCAATGCACTATTAGGGAGTCTAACAGAATCAGAATTTGTCAAGGTCATGCAGTTGAATACAACAAAGGAAATATTGGACAAAATCATTCTAAGATATGAAGGTGATACAAAGGTAAAAAGTGTTAAACTCCAAACTCTCAGAATTCAGTATGAAAATCTAAGGATGCATAATGAGGAGAGCATTGCCAGTTTCTTTTTACGTCTAGATGATATTGTAAATCGTATGAAAAATTTGGGTGAAGCCACAACTGACACTACTCTGGTTGAAAAAGTTTTAAGATCTCTAACTTCAAAATTTGAGTCAAAAGTGTCTGCTATTGAAAAGAAGCAGGATATTCAAAGTCTTACCATTTTTCAACTTCATGGCATTCTAACTGCATGTCAAATGAGAAAAGAAGGATCATCTGAAGTGAAATAAGCCGTCTTTAGAGCTTTTACAAAAGGAAAATAAGTACAAGGAACAGAAGGATCAGGGTATGTTTCAAAAGAATATGAGGTAAATTTTGTAAAGAAGCTCCAACTTGGCACTGGAAGGTTCAAAGGTAAGCTTCCTTTCAAATGTTTTTCTTGTGGAAGAGTTGGTCATTGTGCTGCTAATTGTCCTCATAAAGAAACACATGAAAAAGGAAAGGAAGCAGCAAGAAGAAATAAGAGTCGGTTTAACACTAGAAAAAGTTATTATACTCATGAAGATAGTGATGGGTTATCAGACAGTGAGGAAGAATCTGATCAAGATCTTAGACTTCTCATGGCATTTTAAAAAGATTTTAGGGAAGAAAAGGATACCTTTATGGATGCTCTAGAAGACAATGATTTTCTTGAAGAAATCAATCAGCTCAAAATACGTTTGGAAGAGAAAAAAATATCCATAGAAACTCTAAAAAATCAGCTTGAAGAAAAGGAGAAACACAATGAGAAATTAGAATGTGAAGTAGTAAGTCTAAGAAAAGAAATTGAGAAAGTAAAGACCTTGAATCTTAGATTTGCTAAAGGATCTGAAACCTTAGATGAAATTATCAAGGTACAACATTCTCCTCTTATGAATACAAATCTTGGATATGTTGGAGAATCTTCTCAGTCTTCAGCACCAAACTATCTAAAATCAGCTACAACTAGCCTACAACATTCTGCCGCTCAGTAAGGAAACAAAGAAACTTTACAGGTAAAGCATGACCATCTCAATAAAAATAACGTTAACAAGAATACCTTTTAGACAAATATCAATCAACAGGTAAACACAAATAGAAGGTTCCATGTTCGTAGAAATTTATTTTTCAATGGACAATGTTTCTCATGTCATAATTTTGGTCATAATGTTGTTCAATGTGTTGCATACAAAACCATCATGACTAGAGAAGCAAGAAAGAAAAGAATTGATACGAGAATAAAGAAGAATACATATAACAACTTTTATCCTCTTCAAAATGAAATTTAATGTGCTTATTGCAATAACTTTGGTCATGAAGAATCTGAATGTAGGAGAAAACTTTAGCCAAAAGAGCATATACCTTCAACTTCCAAAGTATGGAGAAAGAAGGAATTACAGGTTGAGAACTATGGCATAGCTCTATTTACAGAGGAGAATAAAATCAATGGTACATTGATAGTGGATTCTCAAAACACATGACAGGTGATAGAAATAAACTTCTTCCATACAATGCTCTAGAAAGAGAAAATAATGTTACTTTTGGAAATGATACTCCTGCTGTCATTAAGGGAAAAGGTTCTGTTTTTCTAAAGGAAAAGGTGAAAGCTAACAATGTGATGTATGTGGATGGATTAAAGCATAACCTGTTAAGTGCAAGTCAAATGTGTGATCAAGGAACTGAAGTTGTCTTTAGCTCAAAAGAATGTGTGGTATGTGATCTTGATACAGGAAAAACAACGATAAAAGGAAATAGAACACCAAGAAATTTGTATGTATTTGAAAGATGTAAAGAACAATGGCACTTGGGTAAATATTCAGAAAATTGGTTATGGAATAGAAGATTGGGGCATTTGAGCTTCTCTCAAATCAACAAATCTAGCAAACTCAAAGCTTTTCGTGATCTTCCCAATATTACTCTGCCTGAGAGTACCATATGCAAATCTTGCCAATTCGGTAAGCAAACTAGAGTGAAATTTAATGCCAAAAAAGGATAAGCAAGTAAGCCTCTTGAACTCATTCATACTGATATATGTGGACCTATGAGAAAAAGGTCACCTCATGGAGAACAATACTATATTCTTTTTATTGATGATTTCTCTAGAATGTGTTGGATTGGGTTGCTAAAACACAAAGATGAAGCATTCGAAAAATTTTATATCTTCAAAGCACTGGTTGAAAATGAATTAGATCTAAAAATCAAGTGTCTTAGATCTAATCGAGGAGGTGAATACATATCAGATGAATTCCTTGATTTTTTTGAACAACGTGGCATAAAAAGACAGTTTTCTGTAGCTGGTACCCCAAAACAAAATGGCGTACCAGAAAGAATGAATAAAATATTTCAACAGATGGCTTGGGTTATGCTTGATGATTCAGGAACACCTGACACATTTTGAGGAGAAGCAACACATACTGCAATAAATATTCTTAACAAAGCACATGTTCATGTAAATAGTGATAAAACTCCATATGAGCTCTGGTATGGTAATCTTCCCACTGTAAAGCATTTTAAAGTTTTTGGAAGCAAATGTTTTATCAAGAACAATGATGAAAAACTTGACAAGTTTGCACCTAGAGCAGATGAGGGAATATTTCTTGGTTACTCTTCTAGAAGTAAAGCATATAAATGCTACAATAAAATACTTTGAAATATTGTTGAATGCATTGATGTTGTAATTGACGAATCTCTCTCAGCTCCAAAAGGAGAAATACAAAAAAAAATGAAGATGATGATGACATATGTCTTCCTGCATCTAATAGAGATAATATAGAAGGTGAACCCAATGAAGTAGCAGAAGAGGATCTATCTGAAAAGGCTCCATCCAGGTATGTTCAAAAGAATCATCCAGAATCTCAAATTTTGGGAGAAAAGGGATCAGGTGTCCAAACAAGAAGAAATATTGTAGGGTCCACTAGCTATCTAGCATTTTTATCCACCATTGAACCACAGAATTCCAATCAAGCTAGCAAAGATGAATGTTGGATTTAAGCCATGAATGAAGAACTTGATCAAATTGAAAAGAATCATACTTGGGAACTAGTTTTAGGACCACATGATGAAAATGTTATTGGAACAAAGTGGATATTCAAAAACAAGTTAAATGAAAATGGAGATGTTATTAGAAACAAGGCTAGACTTGTTTGTAAAGGGTATGCTCAATAAGAAGGTATAGACTTTGAAGAAACTTTTTCTCCTGTAGCTAGACTTGAAGCCATCAGAATGTTTCTTTCTTTTTCAAGCTTTCAACAAATCAAATTTTATCAAATGGATGTTAAATCTGCTTTCCTCAATGGTGATCTAGAAGAAGAAGTTTATATAGAACAACCAGAAGGATTCATTTTGGAGAATGATGAAAAACCTGTTTGTAAACTTAAAAAGGCTTTATATGGTCTCAAAAAAACTCCAAGGGCATGGTATTATCGTCTTGAAAAATATCTTCATCAACAAGGATTTTCAAAGGGATCTGTTGATAGCAACTTATACACAAAAATTGAAAATGATAAACTATTGATTGTGGTTGTATATGTTGATGATATCATTTTTGGAAGTAATGAAGAGTCCATGAGTAAAAAATTTGCTTCTGTTATGCAGCAAGAATTTGAAATAATTTTACTTGGGGAACTAACATTTTTTCTTGGCTTACAAGTGCAACAAGCAACAGATGGCATATTATTATCACAAGAAAAATATCTTAAACAAATTCTGAAGAAGTATGGGATGGAAGATTGAAAACCTGTAAGTACACCAATGATAACCGGGTGTAACCTCAGTTCTCATGATGATTCTCCCACAATGAATCAACCATAATACAGATCCATGATTGGAAGTCTACTTTATCTAACCAGGACAAGACTAGACATTATGCATGCAGTTGGGATTGTTGGATGATTCCAAGCTAATCCAAAAGAGTCTCATCTTCAGGCTATCAAAATAATATTCAAATATCTACAAGGAACTAAAGACTTTGGACTATGGTATCCAAAGAATGCTGATCTCACTCTTCATGCTTACGCAGATGCAGATTGGGCTAGAAATGTTTATGATCGAAAGAGCACTAGTGGTGGTGCATTCTATATGGGGCCCCGATTAGTATCTTGGTTCAGAAAGAAGCAAAGCTCTATTGCCTTATCTACAACAGAAGCAGAGTATGTGGCTGCCGCATCATGTTACACACAACTTCTTTGGATGATGCAGACTTTACGAGACATTCAAATCACATGTTCACCTCCCATATCCATTATGTGTGATAATACAAGTGCCATCAGTATATCTAAGAATCCTGTTATGTATTGCAAGACCAAGCACATTCCTATCAGGTATCACTTCTTACGTGAACAAGTGCTTGAACAAAAGGTGAAATTGGAGTATGTTCCCTCCAAAGAAAAAGTTGCTGATATATTTACTAAACCTCTTCCCAAGTGTTAGCGCCCTATGAATTTTTTGACAAGCAAACACGGGGGCTAAAATGTTTTTTGAGCCTCCAAGGAATGCATCTCCTCCGAAAACACATCATCCTTGAAGCCTCCTGTGTCTTTTCCCTTTGACAAATCCTCACTGTTGTTCCTGGTTTAAAAGCCTCTCTGTTGTTAAGAAGTTTCCCAAAGGCCTCCATTTTCCTTTTATCCCAGCCTGATTAAACCTCTATTTTCATCACCTTTTTTCCCTTTCTATTTCCCCTTAAACCATTCAAATATCATTTGTTTGGTTTGATATCCCCTTATTTTATCTACTGATTCCCTCTTTTAGTCTTAAAACCCTCTTTTTGGCTAGAAACCCATATTTTACCATATGACGGGCTTAGCCACTTTTAGCTAGTCCCTTAACCACTACCCCACCATCAGACCAAGCGCTAGTCCAAAGCACCAATCGCATCGGAGAATCGGAGCAGGACATGCTTTCCATTATAAAGCCCGAAGTTCCGATGCGACAGTGTTTTATTCTGTTGGCTTTTGAGTAGTTTCCCGTCGTCGATTGAAATAGATCTGATGGTTTTTGCAAGTCCCATCACTCCCACATCTCTCTTTCGTCATCCATCTGATTGCGCGCCCACCGTCGATTCATTCCGCCATGTGTTCCCCGATTGGGTTTCCTCCGATTTAATTGTAGCCATCGATCTCTCATAGATCCGATGGTCCAAGGCCAATCGCTCCATTGCCCATTGGATTTAGGTCCCCCCATCACTCCCCTCCTATTAGATCTCCCCTGTCGATCGTCTCCTCAGACCTGATCGGACGGTCCGCATGCATTCCTCTGCCAAACCTCCTTTTCACTGCATTGTTTCACCTATTTTCCCCTACAACCACTGTCTCCACAGTTGCACCACTATTCTTCCAGGCCTCCACAACATTTCTTCTGCCACCCCTGGGTTTTATAATTGGTTTATTTTACTGTGCAGGGTATGCAAAGGGGTGAATTCACTCTATCGCAGTCACTGTGAATCAGAAACATAAAGAGGCCATTACAGCAATGGCTCAGTGAAACAACAGAGACGGATTAGGCGGATTAAAGCCAGTTAAATGAATAATCAGCACCTAATCCTGAGATTAAAGGATTAAGGCGCAATCCAAAAATTTAAAGAGCACAAGAAACGAGCCATATCTACTCTCAGCGTCACCAGGACATTTTCTCAGAATAGTACGCTCTCCGATAGAGGTCTCCATGCCTCCCCAAGCTCCCAAAGGCCATCTCACTGACAGAAAATTTCCAAAGACTGTCAGGGAAACAATAATGGAGGTATGGAAGCCCAGAAGACCTTCAGTCGCCTTACTTGCTTCAGAAGATAAAATAGAGAGTTTTACAGCTAGAAGAGAACTTCAAAGAAACATCAGAGGTCAAATCCAACCGGACAAAGACTCCAGACCATACCACCAAGTACAACGCAGAGTTATTAAGCGGAGTGGCGTGAAATGCCTCCTCCACTCTATCTTAATAAATCGATTTAATGTGTATCACCTACTCTTGCTATCTATTTTTCCTATAAAGAATCCCATAGAACACATTGTAAAGGGTTGGGATTGCGTTATCGCTGTTGTAGTTGCAGGGATTCATTTTTTACTGTTAGAAATAGTTTTGGGAAAGAGTAGTAGAGTAGTCTGTAATGTAATAGGCTGGGAGGAGAAAGTTGAGTCTATAATCAGCTATTGAGCTCAGTGTATGTGACTGGTTTTGCATCAATTAATCAAGCAAATTTCACAAGATCCTGGTCTATTACTACGGGTGATGTTCTCTCTTTACATTGTTTTATTACATTTTTTTATGCTGTTCATTTTATTCTGGTACGCATCATAAATCTGGCATAGGATTTACCCTCGCATGGTACCCTATTTTTCTTCTCTCCCTACCTTCAATGTTTTCTGCTGATAGTGAAATCTGAGAGCAGACTCTCACGGTTTAACTAGTGTAGCAGTTGTTATTCCCTGCTAGCTGATGTGTGAACTCGAAGTTTTCTACTTGGTTGTTCTTGTTTGGGTTCAAGATAGAGGATTTGGGATACTGGGGATTTAGTGTAAGCCCTGTCCACTAGGGTCCTTGTTCGACAGATTGACCTTTCCAAGATCTCGTGAGCCGGTGTCGAAGCATTAAAGGTTAAAATCCCTTCTCTGATCTCAGGCCCAGTTTTGTGTTTAAATATTTTTGTTTCTCCTTCTTGGGTATGCCAAAGCAGATCTAGAGTTAGATGACCTTTGGTCCGATCTCAGGCTGTCCTTTGTTTTTCACTTTTCTTTCCTTATAGTTCCATTCCATCATCTATCTCGAAGATCATTTAGTATAAATGATGTGCCCTATGAAATCCTTGGCTAGTTGTTTGCGAGTAATATCCTTTCATGACTCCATAGCCCAATGGATGGCATAGCCTTGACCCATCTTCTTTTGCCAAAACGTCTTACTGCTCTGCTCCTTCTTTCCATTACCTTCTCAGTCTATGATCTCATGACCCAACCGATAACCGAACCAATCATTTTAAACCCCCCTTGCGCTTCATACCTAGCCTAACATCTCTTTTTGAGCTTCAAAGACATATCATTCTTTGTCCTATTGGAGAGATCCCTCTCCAGGTCTAGGAGGGCTAGATCCTAGGGCCCCAAAGTGGTTCTGATGTTGTCTCATCTTTGGTCTTGCCAATCTGGCCAAACATGGGAGCTCCAACATAATGGCGACTCCACTGGGGAAAATTTGAGAGTCCTTAACCGCTAACATTGGTATACTCAGACCAATGCATTTATATTGGTTTCAATGCTGATGGTGGACAACAGTCTATTTCTAATGTCCAAATTCATTCACCTGGTGACTCCACACTCCCTATAATCCAAAAAGACCTAATGACTCCACTGGTGGAGAACTTTGAACTGGGTGAGAAGCTGCAGTGACTTTCTTTGCAGAAAACATGGATCCAGACATGGACAGAGATGCAAAGATTGATGCTTTGGCAGAACAATTAAATGGAATGGTGATCATGTTTGGTAAAGTGTTGGAGATGCATATGGCTAATTTAAATGTAAATAATTTTTTAGAGCAGCCCGTGCTTATTTTAGAGCAAGAACAAGCTCTAGACCCAGACATTGAGCAAGACATGCATAATACGCAAGTGTTTATAGAATATGAGGAATAAAGTGATCAGGAGCTGCCTGATTTCTTACCCGTGTCTTGTACCATGCTGATTAGAGAAAATAAAAGCCTAAGGGTAGAAGCTAGCAGGTGGTGCTGCATTGAGGGAACAAGTGACCTCACGGAAGATGCAAAATCTGAGGCAGAGGGAGAACCAGCACACATGGAGTCCCCCACTCTGATTGGTAACCCATCTCAGATTCCACTAGAATATTGGCACCCTAATCATTTCCCTGCTAGCATAGACGAAGATTCTGTAGAATAGGCTCAAAGAGATACCCAGCCTCCAGATCAGATAGTACAAGAAACAGAGGGCTGCTGTTCTTCTGTCTGTACTGAAAGAGAAATCTCTCCGCTGACAGAAGAAGAGATGGACCGAATATTAAGCACGCAGTCCACCTCTAAAATATTCTATAGAACCGATACTCTTGCTCATTCGTCTGTGGAGTTTGATCACACAGATCCAGAAAACTCCTCTGTGGAGATGAACAAAGAAAAGGTCGTTGAACATCCAGAATGGTTGACCTGGTCCAGTCAGCCTGTTTACGACATTGATGGAGAAAGCTACGAGATTTTAGTAGCAGATGAAGATTCTTTGAATATTCATTCTGCTTTTCCTCAGAACATCAGTGATAGTTTTCATGAGACTGGAAGTCAGCACCCTCTCATTTCAGAAGATGACAGGGAGAGCAAAGAGGACATAGATGCAAAATATGAGGTGTCCTCCAGTTCAGATGAAGAAGATAAAGGAGACACTCTTTCTGAAGGGAGTCTCATTCTTAACCCAGTGGAAGAAGAAGAAATACTGGTTGAAGCCGGCCTGCCAGATATTCATAACCAGGTATCATTTCATGATCCTTATGTTCATTTCCTACAAACATTTGGAGAAGGATCAAAGGTCTTTTTGAGCAGCATGTTGCAAACAACAAGAAATATTTTGGAAGCTGCTATCAAGGAACAGAAAAAGTGGGAGTAGCCTTGCTTATCTAGCCTGTTCAAGGAGCCGAGCAGAACAGACCAGTCATGGGATCGCTTGATGGACTGGTTGCATTGGAAAATAATGTTTGTAAGCTAGACTTACAAATATTCCAGTTAGAGTAGGGTAGGTAGGAAAAATCTCAATAAAGCTCAGTCCATGAGCATTTAGTCTGTTGTTTTAATTTATGCAAAGTTTTTAGTCCATGGGCAGTTTTGTCTATCAGGCCATGGTCCATAGCAAGTCAGATATTCTAAACTTGGCTTGACTGTTTTTCAAATTCTATCTTAGAATGTAGAGAAGAAATCTACTAGACAGTTTAATCCTAGCAGATGTAGTTTAGGTAGAGAAAATTTGAGACCAATAGTTTAATCTGGTCTCATGGAGTAATAAGGATAGAAGTAGAATAGGTTTATTTTTCCTGTTTGTAAGAGATTGATGATGTAAGGGTCTGCAAGTCCAAATGCACCCAGAAGAAAAAATGTTAGGATTTAGTTTGGGTAGGTAGCTGCTTGAGTAATGTTGTTGTTGATATGTGTCTTCATGGTTTGTGGCAGCAGAAATCAATGAAAATGGTGGTTCAAGCATCAGGCATCTAGCCTACACCAAAGATCATTCTCTAAATTCTTGAATCCTTCAAAAAGAAGCCATCCCCATGTGGAGCCACTGTTAGCCCCCTATGAATTTTTTGACAAGCAAACAGGGGGGCTAAAATGTTTTTTGAGCCTCCAAGGAATGCATCTCCTCTGAAAACACATCATCCTTGAAGCCTCCTGTGCCTTTGCCCTTTGACAAATCCTCACTGTTGTTCTCAGTTTAAAAGTCTCTCTGTTGTGAAGAAGATGCCCAAAGGCCTCCATTTTCCTTTTATCCCAGCCCAATTAAACCTCTGTTTTCATCACCTTTTCCCCCTTTCTATTTCCCCTTAAACCTTTCAAATATCCTTTGTTTGGTTTGATATCCCCTTATTTTATCTACCGATTCCCTCTTTTAGCCTTAAAACTCTATTTTTTGGCTAGAAACCCATATTTTACCATATGACGGGCTTAGCCCCTTTCAGCTAGTCCCTTAACCACTTCCCTACCATCAGAACAAGCGCTAGTCCAAAGCACCAATCGCATCGGAGAATCGGAGCAGGACATGCTTTCCATTATAAAGCCCGAAGTTCCAATGCACGGTGTTTTAGTCTGTCGACTTTTGAGTGGTTTCCTACCATCAATTGAAATAGATCCAACGATCGTTGCAGGTCTCATCACTCCCACATCTCCCTTTAATCATCCATTCGATTGCGCACCCACCATCGATTCAATTTAAATCCGATGGCCCTTGCATCCTCGCTTCAATTGTAATCGCAAGTCTTAAATTATGCCATCCTCCGTCCCTCCCGATTTCGATTCTCCAACGTGACCCTGGCCATTGAATCCACAAGAACCAACGGTCACGATCTCCCCTCATTCTTCCATGTGTTCCCCGATTGGGTTTACTCCAATTCAATCGCATCCGTCGATCTCTCATAGATCCGACAGTCCAAGGCCAATTGCTCCATCACCCATTGGATTTAGGTCCCCCCATCGCTCCCCTCTTATTAGATATCCCTCGTCGATTGTTGCCTCAGACCTGATCGGACGGTCCGCATGCATTCCTTCGCCAAACCTCCTTTTCACTGCATTGTTTCACCTGTTTTCCCTACAGCCACCGTCTCCACAGTTGTGCCACTATTCTTCCAGGCCTCCACAGCATTTCTTCCGCCACCCCTGGGTTTTATAATTGGCTTATTTTACTGTGTAGGGTATGCAGAGGGGTGAATTCACTCTATCAAAGTCACTGTGAATCATAAACACAGAGAGGCCATTACAACAAAGGCTCAGTGAAACAACAGAGATGGATTAGTCGGATTAAAGCTAGTTAACTGAATAATCGACACCTAATCCAAAGATCAAAGGATTAAGGTGCAATCCAAAAATTTAAAGAGCACAAGAAACAAGCCATATCTACTCTCAACATCAGCAAGACATTTGTTCAGAATAGTATGCCCTCCAATAGAAGTCTCCATGCCTCCCTGAGCTCCCAAAGGCCATCTCACTGACAGAAAATTTCCAAAGACTGTCAGGGCAACAATAATGGAGGTATGGAAGCCCAGAAGACCTTCAGTCACCTTACTTGCTTCAGAAGACAAAAAAGACAGTTTTACAGCCAGAAGAGAACTTCAAAGAAACATCAGAGGTCAAATCTAACTTGACAAAGACTCCAGACCAGATCACCAAGTACAGCGCAGAGTTATTAAGCGGAGTGGCGTGAAATGCCTCCTCCACTCTGTCTTAATAAATCGATTTAATGTGTATCACCTACTCTTGCTATCTATTTTTCCTATAAAGAATCCCAGAGAACACATTGTAAAGGGTTGGGATTGCATTATCGCTGTTGTAGTTGTAGGGATTCATTTTTTATTGTTAGAAACTGTTGTAGTTGTAGGGATTCATTACTTGCTTCATGGAGGTATGGAAGCCCATAAGACCTTCAGTCACCTTACTTGCTTCAGAAGACAAAAAAGAGAGTTTTACAGCCAGAAGAGAACTTCAAAGAAACATCAGAGGTCAAATCTAACTTGACAAAGACTCCAGACCAGATCACCAAGTACAGCGCAGAGTTATTAAGCGGAGTGGCGTGAAATGCCTCCTCCACTCTGTCTTAATAAATCAATTTAATGTGTATCACCTACTCTTGCTATCTATTTTTCCTATAAAGAATCCCAGAGAACACATTGTAAAGGGTTGGGATTGCGTTATCGCTGTTGTAGTTGTAGGGATTCATTTTTGACTGTTAGAAACTGTTTTGGGAAAGAGTAGTAGAGTAGTCTGTAATGTAGAAGGCTGGGAGGAGAAAGTTGAGTCTGTAATCAACTATTGAGCTCAGTGTATGTGAATGGTTTTGCATTAATTAATCAAGAAAATTTCACAGGATCATGGTCTATTACTACGGGTGATGTTCTCTCTTTACATTGTTTTATTACATTTTTTCATGCTGTTCATTTTCTTCTGGTACGCATCAGAAATCTGCCATAGGATTTATCCTCGCATGGTACCCTATGTTTCTGCTCTCCCTACCTTCAATTTTTTCTGATGATAGTGAAATCTGAGAGCATACTCTCGCAGTTTAACCAGTGTAGCAGTTGTTATTCCCTACTAGTTGATGTGTGAACTCGGAGTTTACTGCTTGGTTGTTCTTGTTTGGGTTCAAGATAGAGGATTTGGGATACTGGGGATTTAGTGTAAGCCTTTTCCACTAGGGTCCTTATTCGACAGATTGACCTTTCCAAGATCCCATAAGCCGATGTCGAAGCATTGAAGGTTAAAAGCCCTTCTCTGATCTCGGGCCCGGTTCTGTGTTTAAATATTTTTGTTTCTCCTTCTTGGGTACGCCAAAGCAGATCTGGAGTCAGATGACCTCTGGTCTGATCTCAGGCTGTCCTTTGTTTTTCACTTTTCTTTCCTTACTGTTCCATTCCATCATCTATCTCGAAGATCCTTTAGTATAGATGACGTGCCCTATGAAAGCCTTCGCTAGTTGTTTGCGAGTAATCTCCTTTCATGACTCCATAGCCCAATGGATGGCACAACCTTGACCCATATTCTTTTTCCAAAATGTCTTAATGTTCCACTCCTTCTTCCCCATTACCTTCTCAGTCTATGATCTCATGACCCAACCGATAACCGACCCAATCATTTTAAACCCCCCTTGCGCTTCATACCTAGCCTAACATCTCTTTTTGAGCTTCAAAGACATATCATTCTTTGTCCTATTGGAGAGATCCCTATCTGGGTCCAGGAGTGCTAGATCCTAGGGCCACAAAGTGTTTCTGATGTTGTCTCATCTTTGGTCTTGCAAATCTGGCCAAACATGGGAGCTCTAACACTAGGGAAGCATTCGAATATCTCAGACAAAAGCTGGGATTTGTATCTGCCGCTCAGAAGATCAGATTTGCTTAAATTCAAATATTAAATTGGATACATGGATTTCATAAAGGACAATCATTTATATACATGATTTTGTATACAGAAAACCACGTATGGGTTTTTGCTGGCATAATTTTCTGAGTCAGCATTTTCAGAACAGTTGCGGTGCTATTGGGTATCTTTGGTGATGTTGCAGTTCTCACATTTCTATTTCATTTTTTAATATTTTTTGATGATGAAGACGCCTTGATGATTTGCTGTTAAAAGTGTTCAGGGTGCACAAGCTAAGGGGGAGCACTTGTCCTGTGGGAAAGGATGCATTGTTGGCATTCTAAGTGTTTTCTGTGGTCTGATCTCATGGTTGAGATTCATCGGTCTTGTTTATAAAAATTCATATCTGTAATTTGATGAAAAGGTCATGTTGAGACCTATGATGTGAAATTGTTATATTAAGTCATGTAAGGACTTGGTCAAATTTGTAAACCCACTTGGTTGGGTAGTTCAGTCAAATATGTACTTCCACTTGGTTGGATCATTGATGTAAGTATGAGTCCTTGGTGATATGAATGGTCATACTTGGTTGAGTTATAGAGTCATGTAATTCATTGAAAAATATTTCTAAAGATTCAGCATGAACTTAGGGGGAGCATGGTTAATTCAGTGCACTTCAGATCTACAGAGCTCATCTTTCTACAAGGGAAGAGAAACCTTGTTTTGGTTTTGATCCGCCCTTTACCCTTGATGTCAAAGGGGGAGAGTATCATGGTGTTTGAATAATGGTTATGATTAATGTATCTATCTATTGCAGTTATCAAACACCATCGTGGTTGCCATCAAGTTCAAAGGGGGAGATCAGGGGGTTGGAGCTCCCTTCCAGTAGCAGCTGGTAAACGAGATCAGGGGGTTGGAGCTCCCTTCCTGTAGCAGCTGGTAAACGAGTGAAGGTTGTAGCCTTCTGTAGGTAGAATCCTGCGTACTGATATGAGTCTGCATCAGTACAATGTTGTAAAGAGTGTTCCATATAATAAATATTGAATACAAAGACGATAGAAGTGGTGGTTTTCTCCCGAATTGGGTTTCCACCTTAAATACTGGTGTTCACATGTGTTCCACTTGTGTGATGTTTTATACTGTTGTTACTGCACATATTTCCTATTTATCTAACTTGATGCATAACTGGTAAATCTATTTTAAAGTCTATTTCTGAGATACTTTATAAACTAGAATTTTATATCAGTATACGCAAGTTTTTTTTAGCATATCCATGTGTATACGTGAATTTAGTTCATAAAATCCACATATGCAATTCTGCAAAAGAAAAAGTTAAAGTTATAGATATGAGCTCTAAATACTGATTCACCCCCCCTCTTGGTATTTTTCCCAACAAGTAGAATATTGTAGTCAAGGGGTCCGTCAATGACCCCAACGTCAACATTCAATGTTTTTCCCCCTAGTTCAACATGAAGGTTATTCATAATACCACAAGGCTTATATGTATGTCTATCAAAAGCTTTCAACGTCCTTGATGATTGAGATAAGTGCGGCGAGACAAGTGACTTCCAGCAGTTTAGAGACATAATGCACGTAGATGCTCCCTCATCAATAATAGTACAATGAACAAGGTGATTTAGAACATATACTTGGATGGAGAATGCCAATTTTGCTGGTAATTGTGGCACATAGCCCATATAATTAAAGACTACAAGATTAGAATTATTTGGATCAATTCCCCAATAGTCGACAACAAAGCCTGTTTCTGAGAGGGACAATTTTGTAATACCTCAAGAGTCGAAAAATTTGATGGGGATTAAGCCAAATTTTCAACTATATTATAATTTTGAGCAGGTCTTGCTCGAGGATTATATGTCGATTTATGAATGACTCCCTTCGGTGGCTTGATTTTCAATTCAGGAATAGCAGTAGGCAGTACCGATTCTGTAGATGGATTCGTGGTCGAGGTAGTAGGTTGATCAGTGGTCTAATTACTGTAATATTTATTATGCATTGACACCAAAATCTCCGTTGATGGTTTTGTGACAAATAGCATAAGCACTTGGGAACTAGAAGATGGATCCGTAGCAACCAAATTTGTATCCGGATTCGGAAACAGATCTGTCAACACAGTTGACGCATGTGAAGTCTTAACCATTTTTGAGACTTTAGCGCGGTGAGGAAAATCCTGAAAAAAGTGTTCCTCATTATAGATTATGCATGGATAACGAGGTTTCCTATTTCCAAACAATTGATCATATGATATTTCATGTGGGTTAGAAGTTTGCTTTTTCTTTGATTTCCTTTTTTTCTTACTTCTTGGTTGCTTGTCACTTTTGAATTTGTCAAATAACACGACATTAATTTCAGAAGAAGGTGCAGGATCAGATGTAGTAGTATGATGTGCACTTGTAGTACCAATCATACCGTCTCCGGCATGAGAGTCCTTTGATTTAGGAGGAATAGTAAAATTATATCGCGGCGTATTAGGAATTTTTTCATAGAGAGTGCCAGACTGAGCATAAATCAAGTCTAAATATTGGGCACAAGCAATGACCTGCTCTTTAGTGACAATGCCACCCTTAGCCACATCCTCAGTTATAGATGGTAACAGGGACTTAATGTACCACTCAACAAGGATCTTATTAGGAACACATGTATTAACCATTCTACGACAACGATGCCACTCATGAATATGATAAAAAATGTGAGTAGCATTGGTCTGTTAAAATTAGTCAAGAGTTTCATTTCAGTTTCATATCGTATGGGTAACTGGAAGTGGGTCAAAAAGACAGTAGCTAGGGTAGTGAAATTATCAAAAGAAGCTCTAGGTAACTCAATGTACCATTTTTCAGCCGGACCAGTGAGCGTACGCTGGAAAAGACGTAGCCGAACATAGTCATCATTTAGGGAGTTTGGTGAAAACCACAAATGATAAGTCATAATATGAGTCGACGGGTCTTCCCGAGGGTTTCTATTGAACTTAGGAATATCCGAGGGTAATTTATGAGGTATCACCGGCCACCAAGGAGCATAGTTGATTGGATCATTGGTGAGCTGATTTAAATCTGGTAACTCTAAAGTTGCAACAAAGGGAAAATGTCGATTCAGGTCAGTGTTAACACTAGAAAATCCTACAGCAGAAGATGACATTAATTAATGTCAGGCCAAAGGATTTATAGGGCTGGAAGACATTACAAAATCTATAAAGTATTTAAAAATCTCTAAGGTCTGAGTAAAACCAAATTTGAGCTAGTACTAAATGTTGTTTGCGCACATAATCCTTCGTGAAGAATGCCTTCTACGCAGCTTTTTGCCCAATACGCGTGCATTCCTGAGAGTGGAAAAATGTCACTATTCGGGACCACACAAAGCAAAGGACAAGTGATGCCTTACATGAAGCCACCTAAGGAAAACCACCAACGCCTCCTTAGACACTATGTGAGCACACAATGGAATATTTGGAGCACACAAATGAATCATACCCCTCTCTTGGGTCACCATCCTCCATGTACCAAGAGAGGGAAGGGAGGATTTTTAAATCTCCTATATAATACCACCATGAGATTAAGAATGGGTGATTACATTTTTATGCTGGCCAAAATTTCCCAAGCAATACCAGCAGTGTGTGACCCAGAGCTGAAGATAGAGGGGACTCAATTGTTGGCCATCCAACAAGTTCAGTCCAGCACAGTAGAGAGAGAGGGAGACTGCACCGAGGCAAGATTGGGATAAAAAAATCCTTGCATCGGGACCTAGAACCATTTTCTAGGGGCCCTTTGGAAAGAGGGTAAAGTTTCACTCTTCTTACTACCAGCGCTCAATAAGAGGGTCTTAGAGCCACCGTTTGCATTATTATTTTCATTTGACTCTTTTTAGAGCTTTTTTTTATTTGTTTTTAGTTTTAATTTTATTTTAGTTTACATTTGCATGCTTTTTCCTCTATATAGTATGCTTATTGATTCTAGCTTGTTCCACTAACTTGCCTGACTCCACTTCTTTCTGCCTGTTACCAATAGGTTAACGGGATAAACCACACCCCTTAAGTTGGTGTGATTTCGTACATACGTGCACCAAACACACTACAATAGGATTGACGACTCCACTAACGTTTTATTACCAAGTTTATGTGGTTGTGCCTTCTTTTTGCAGAGACCTCTGTCTATGCTATGGATTGGAGCTGAATTTCCCTTGATTTCTCTTGTAGTCCCTAGTTCATCCCAAGTGATAGACTGAATAAGAGCAGCTCCTAAAATTTTTACTTGCAGTAATTTGTGCGCAAATTACAGAATGAGAAATTTCTCTTGAATTTCTGTCTTTTCCTGCTTGTAAGGTGCTTGGCAGCCCCTAATACACCTTTCAGCACTGGTTGTGGTACCTGGCAGCTTTTTAAAGCTCACTCTTAGCTTCTTTTTGTAGGCTTAGTGTCAGTTTTACTTCAAGTTGATTTTTGCAAAGTTTACACATAGTTTAAGTAAGGGGGAAAAATAACTTGCATTGCGAAAAAATTCATGTTTTGCAAATTTTGATACTTACACACCTAGATAACTAGCCCAAGTAAGTTGCCCAAGACCACACATGCATAGCTATTTTTCTTTTTCTTAGTGTAGAAGTTTTTAGTTTAGTTCAATTTTTACACTAGGAATTTCGGGACTAGGATTGAATTGTTTATAGAAGAGAAAGTAATATCTACTACCTTTGCACCCTCCGGTGATCCTAGGTAAGCATATGAATGCTCCCTATTCACAATTCACCATCTCCCTATAACCAGAGAGAAACATTGACGGAGGAGCTCCCCCCAAACAACCAAGTGCAAACCAGGGACTGCGTTATGTTCAGTCCCCAGCACATGACCCACCTATGCGTACTAATGCACAGGTAAAATTTGTGTAGCCGTCCCAAAACCAACCACACCAATATAACCAAGAGAACTATCCTCCTAACATGGTGAAGAGAAAATAAAAAAACAAGTCAAAAGGGAATCCTGGACAAAGGGGCAATAACTAGCAATGCCCACCATGATCCCAGGATGGAGGCAACTCTAGCCGGAATCAGAGTTAGGATCCAAGAAATGCCCAATGACAGAGAAAAAGGCCACTTCTTCGAACAAACCATTCTTGTTTGATATGTGGTAAGTACGACCACTATACTCACCACTGTCCCGATCTCCCTGAGATGAAGAATCTACAGAGTAACCAAAGACAAGGAGGATCTTCCCAACAAACAGCCGTGATGCAAGAACCTTTTCCCCACCAAGGGACGGTCAACACTCAATAAAAAAACCTAGAAGACTCTGGGAAAAGCAACCATGAAATCTACATGACTGACGAAGAGATGTTTTTCCAAACAAGGGATCACAACTGCGACACCCCACCAGACATCATTATGTCAAAGGAAAGAACCAATGCACCAACTGCACCTTTGACCATTTCAAAGATTCCTATAGAACCATTACCAAAGATGGCAAAGGGAACTAATAGGCGAGCAGGAAACCACTCCAAAGAGACCCATAATTATAGAATCATGGACGATTTAGCATAATCTCCCACTTCTATGTTAGCTATGGAAGTACTACAGTCATGCCCGAAACAACGGAAAGCCCTACTTTCTGCATTAGGCACTATCAACCTTGACGATACACGCCTAATGGATTTTGACTTAGACAAAGCCACCCCTAGGCTTCCTTCCATGGTCACCTTCCAGATACTAGTGTCAGTCCAGAATATCACTATTCACCGATGTGTCATAGACGAGGGTGCATCCACATGCATCATGTCAAAATTTTTTTGTTAGAAGTTAGGGTCTCCCGAACTAAAACCCTCAGTCATCACGCTTAGAGAATACGACAAACGTCCTTCGACTCCCGTCGGCCTCTACCAAAATGTCTTGGTCTATTTAGCTGGAAAGATGGTACACATAAACATTGAAGTCTTGGATGCTCACTTGGATTACAATATACTCCTCGGGAGGAGTTATATGTATGCCATGTCTGCCATAGCCTCCTCAGTCTTCCACATCATGATGTTCCCCCATGAGGACCGCATCATTACTGTAGACTAACTAACACACAGCGAGAAGCGACCCTTAACAAAAACTAATGTAATTATACCCTATATAGATACAGTCTCGGATGGTCTCTCACGGTACCAAGAATATGGCCCTGGACAATTCAAATAGTCATCCATTCTAGGGTCATTCCTAGGATATCCTCCCATAATCCCTGACTCATAGCCTAATTTCACAAGGGCTCTGGTGTGCATGATTTCCACATCAAGTGCCGAAGCTAGTCAGGACATGGAAAAAAGCAGTAACGACACCGAGGCATCGACCACGACAGCCTCTCTAGCCTATGCCACCTCCCAAATCCCTTTCCTCTACCCCCCAGATGGCTTCGTGTCCATTCCAGAGATTTACTGTTGGGGCATTTATCGGATATGTCACCTTCACAAGGAAGTGTGAGATCTAGAAGCTAGTTGGCCCTTCACATACTCTATCTATGGATATGCAATATTTCCACTTCGGGAATTTCTGCTACAGGGTCCTTGAGGACGCTGTATAAGGAAGTGACTTCATAAATAAGGCAAACCACTACTGGGATGCCCTAGAAAATCTCTAATAAAAGTCCCTTGCAAAAAATTAGCTCAAAGAAATAACTCTAGATGGGTTATATAGATCTCCCCAATCCAGGTCTCTAAAAAAATGCTCAACGAGAGAGCTTACAACAATATATAAACACATTTTGAAACTCTGCAAATCTGAAATACATCATAAGAGGGAAAATGCTGCAGCCATCATTATATTATTATATCAGCAAAAATACATAGAAATATCATGAGGAATGAACCTCTTATGCAATGGGAATCAATCTCCAATGATTACACCCTGAAATACAAATGTTATTGCAACTACACAAAATGCCAGAGGGAAATGCTTGCATAGTCATTAAGAGAGTAGCATATACTAAATGTGTAAAAAATGATAATGATGCTGAAGGATACAAAGAAAATTTCCAATAACAAGGAAATGGGCTGAAATACATGATTTATAGCCAATCTAGGAGAGATTGCTAGAAATGCCGAAGAATACAAAATGTGACAACGCAGTTGTCACTGCAAATGAAATGAAATATCAATGAGGTTGTGGCTGATATAAAATATTATTTCCCTCCTCGTATAATGTCTCCAAGCAAAGGGCTAGTCCCTTTGACTCAAAGACACTCCTCCTTTGAAGCTCAAGAACCCCTCTCTCACTGCCTCCTCTTAAATAACGCAGTTTCCTCCATGGATTGCGCAGTGGGAGATGATAGAACATTGGCCTCATGCCAAATATATGTAATGAAGCTCGGGAATCCTCATTTCAGCTTCTCCAATGAATAGATCACTCCTCCACTGAAGAAAACAACTCAAGAGAGACTCCATGAGTTTGTCTCTTGCTGCACCTAGCAACACAATGTCCTCTCTGCTACAGAGCTAATGTTGTAGGTGATGAATGTAGTTGTGGCCAATTCCAGATTGAAAAAAATGTAGCTCAATACTCATCCTTCCTTGAGGAAGAGGGAGGGATTCCCGACCGGGAACACCCTAGTGCCTGAGGGCACCACCACCCTTCTAAACAGCCCGGGGATGCAAGCCTCTACAGACCCTATTCGAAATTCTATCTCCAAAACATGATCAAAATGGGCTGCCATATCCTCCATATAAATAAAGGGAACTATTTATCCACCATGGTCCCACCAATTAGGGTTTCCACCCTCATGTTAGTGTCTTCCTTCCAAAACTGCATAGCTTCTCTAGGAAGCCTCTCCTTCTTGGGCATCGCTGTTGACTTTAGTCAAAGGTGACTAAATCAAGTGATCTGGGTTCCATTCACACCCTTAGGTGTTTATTTCAGCTGCTTATTTTTCCTCCTTTCACACAAGGAGTGTTATTTCTTCATCAAAAGAGGGTTAAGGTGTCTCCTTACCCATTTTATTAAACAAAAATAAAATGTGCAACTATAATGTTCCTTTTAGATTGAGGCTAAAAATTGGGAACATTACAGTCCTCCCCTCCCACATGTTTCTTGTCCTCAAGAAACTACATAGAGAGAACAAAATCCCTCCTCCTTCTTCTCTTGTGGCCTCCTCATCAACAAGCTCTACCATTGCTCAAAAGATGCTGCAATAAACCTGCCCTCCAATTCTCTCTCCCAAGTATGCAAGCTGAAATGATGCTCCTCATGAGAGATAGAAGGTGTAGTGGAATCCTTCTTGCTGTGCTATGGCCTCCTTAAGGTAGGAGTGATGATATTCATGGGAAATTTTTTCTCCCAATGATGATCCTCTCATCCATGCTATCATCCAAATGAAAATCTCACCCTTGATTTTTGCAAGGTATTGGGGCTGAATGGAGAGTTGTTTTGGCTTCTCATGATGGCCCTCTCTCCATTTGTGGTGTGCATGGGGTTTCCTCTGTTCTTGCGCTAAAATGGTATGGCCTCCAAGAATGGCCCAAGCCACCCCATCAAGAAAATCAACCATGAAATGCCTCTTCAAATTCTCCAAGTTGTCCCTTCCACAAGAAGAGCAAGTAGCAATGTGGCATTCATGGTTTTCCCCTGGTGTCTCTTGCAAAATGAAGCATGTATAATAGGGAGAATCATGCTCCCAATGGGCTGTACATTCAATACTCTCCAAATAATGCTCCTCATAAGTGTACAAACATCAGAAATACAAGGAGAAATACACAATAAGATCAAGTTGTCAAATGACAACCGGAGAGTGGTTCAAAGTTCCACTCATGGAACTTGCACAATGCCTCCTTGGCCCACCTAAAAATCAAAAGTAACAAGTGCTGTACTAGCCACTTGTTTGCTGCCACAACATCTCATCATAAGATAAAACATGAAAACACAATTTGGTGCTAATGGTGCACACCAAGGAATATGTGGCTCCCCCCACAAACCATCATAAAAAATAGACAAAATCAAGGCTACAAGTAGCTGCAAGTACATCATATCAAATGCAAGAAGGGATAATCCTTATTGGGATAATGTGCTGCTCATATGAAGTAAAGAGGTACAAAATATGAAGGGAAATTATACCTCCTCTACCATGTACTTGAGGCCTTGAGCTGAAATGGCTCATATGAATGCTCTCCCTCTCCTCCAATGAGTAGGGGGATGGTTGTGCCAACCTCTCCAAAGTCATCCGGGATATGCATCTTTCCATATGCCGATGAAGATCATGATGAATGCCCTCCCAAGTGAACTCCTCTAGCAAAGCAAAGTATGCATCCAAGTGCATAGCTAGGAAGTCCGCATGTGCTGCATGCAATAATTTCTCCTTGAGACTAGAAACTCTAGTCAAGAAGATCCTGTCATATCAATTGATGACCATATCATCAACCATGTATTTGTCATCTCCCTCCTGGTCATCAAGAATCATGCATGCACCAAGATCCTGGGAATACTCAACCAAAAGTTGAGTCCTCCAACTGGGATCAATCTTCCACATAGAAAACGCTGGTGTTCTATAATATGGTGCTCCCTCACACTGCTGCTTGCTACTTTGACATCCCCCATGCCAAATTAATCCTCCAAGTTGCTTCCATGCCCACCATGCAGCTGCTCATGCTCAAATAGAAATGATGCTCTTTAAAAATGAGCCTCCATGAGAGACTATCACCTCCAAAAGAATCTC
The DNA here is from genome assembly GCA_034641835.2 of Pinus albicaulis. Lineage (NCBI taxonomy): Eukaryota > Viridiplantae > Streptophyta > Pinopsida > Pinales > Pinaceae > Pinus > Pinus albicaulis. The sequence goes on from CM076583.1 coordinate 948,964,014, forward strand.
CCGATCCTGGTCAATGTAATCATGAGTGGCCTCCATCTACTCCAATGCATGAAAGAGTCCTTCCTCAAAGGAAGTATCATCTCTCTCACCAAATCTATGGAGCAGTCATCCTGCATCATGAAGATGCTATCCTCCATCCATGCAGCAAACTCTATCAGCACAGTATAGTTGATGAGAGTGGGTGAGAATGAAAATGAGAGAGTGTATCCCTCCTCCTTGAGCTTATCCCAAACTCTCTGCGCTGTGTTGGATTCCTCTAATGTCTCCACCTCTCCGGAATCCAAGAGTGGCGAACCAAATAGCATGATGCCTCTCATCAACACTAAATCAAGTGGCCTCCCAAGTGGAATGCCTCCAAAAAGTGAGACATCAAGATCTAAAATAGACTGCATGTATGAGTGGACTGATTTTTCCCTCTCTCCTCTGCGTAGTGCAGTATCTTTCCTTTGTGCAAAAAATTTCTGAAGTAGATAAGGGAGAATTCTCTCATCCCTTCATGCTGATCCTTCTGCTCTTCTTTCTCCATCTCACAATCCCCAGTAGATGCTACATGATAGCTCCCCATAATTCCAACATATTGGTGAGACCAAAACTACTGAGAGAACACTTGAACCACTTTGGGATTCTAGGATCTAGCCCTCCTGAATCCAGAGAGGGATCTCTCCAATAAGTGCAAAGATTGATTTATCTTTTAAGGCTTTTGGGTATGATATTAGGCTAGTTATTAATATCAACGGTTTTTGTTTGTTTTGGATGGTTGAGCATGATTATTAGTTGAGTGGAAAGTCCTAAATGGAAAGAGTTTCAAAGGTGTGAAGTTGCAAGAAATCAGAACAAGCTTTGGCTAAAAAGATAGATATAACGCTGGTTTTTAGTCCATTGGGCTATGGAGTCATAAAAGGGTTTTAATTGTGCAAAAATTCAAGAGTGGTCCAAGGGGAAATTCATCTATATCACAAGATCATTGAGATTAAATGATGGAATGGAAACAATAAAAGTGTTGGAGGGGTGGAAACAGATAATAATTTCAACTAGGATTTATAGTCTATCCAAACAAGAAAAGCCTTTTAAGCAACTGTTTAAAACCAACCAAAGGGCAGGGCTCACCGTAAGCCTCTTTGGAAAAGCTCATATTAAAGACAACTCAAGAGACAAAAAATCCAGTAATCCACATAATCACCCTCAAAAAGGATGAAAACAAATAAGAGAAACAAGGTGCAACTTAAGATGAGATAAGATACTTTTAAATCTAGTCTGCTTTCAGCATACACTTAGGGAAACTTTCAGAATTTACCTTTGGAGAAAGAAGCTAGAAAACAGGGCACACCATCACTTTTCTAGTCTAAATTTAATAATCAAATAATGAAAATAACATTCAAGAATAATGTTTAATGTAAACAGTAGGATGAGGGAACGCTAGCATTCCTAACTGCTCAACTATATTGAACCATTCTCAAATAAAAAATTTGGAGGAAAACATTGAGATAAAGCTTATCAGTCAGAGAAAGGTACTGTAAACAGTAAATCCTAACTCTATGCTTGCTGTTCTTTATCAGAGAATAATGGAAAATATGGCATACATGAAAGGAAAAACAATAACAAAGAAAGAAGCACTTCACCAGTGATATAGACTAGGATCCGGAGAAATAGCTTGTATATTGAAGTCAAACTAGTTACATCTTCAAGTCCAATGTTTCAGTTCAGCAATCATCTTCACTTCTCAGCCTAACTAATTAGATCACAAACAGAGCTTCAAGAGCATTTGAACACTATTTACATCTATAAAATTCGAGCACAAGTATATTTCAAAGTTTTGCAACCAACGTTGTTTCATCTTCTACAAAAGTATTTATAGAAGACAAGAGGAGCTGGGATGGGATGAAGATCTTCAAGGTTCAATTAATATAGATTTAATACTTCTCGGCCTTTGAGGGGCTCAATGGAGAAGTTTACAGATATTTCCTCTGTCTTAATTGTTTTACATTTAAGAATTAAGCTTGGTGGGAGCTTTTGTTGACTTTAAGGCTCTGTGTCATCTTTGCAATAACTCTATTTGGCTTGGAATAACTGTTCGACTGTATTGAGGAAAATATCCTCTTTACTGGTCATATCTCAGCCCTCTGTTGAATGCTTTGAGGCTACAGGTGGCTTTGGTAGCTGAGAGGAATCCATTAGCCTCTGATGTGGCAGTGGAGGAATCCTCTGTATGATAAATATTTTTTATTTGCCTTTAACTATGTTTAATTTAGTGGATTAGGCTTTTGATTTTCGATCTTAGCCGTAATCCACCAAAACTGTGAAAACAATCTTCAATCTTCAATTCTGCTGTGGTCAGGTCTTCAACACTGATACTCTTTTAAATTTTACTGTGTCTTGTTGATGTGCAGATGTACAAAGGGTTCATATGGCATCAGTGCCCATGATACACTGATGAAATGTGGCGTCGAACCCTGTAGATGGCTTTTCTTTGATAAATGAAAGCCTGGAGGATCATCATCCTCGACTTTTATTTTCTTTTAAAATCATTTGAAAAAAACTTTAAAACCTGAAAAATACAAAAAATGTTATAAAATCCTGCGTGGCTGGGTAAAATTGCTTTGGAGGCTGTAGTTTAGAGCATGGCCATTGGATGGCAGCATCCAACAGTGGAGATTGCACGGAAGGCAAAAGAGGAGCGGTTGAACAAAAGGTGGGGAAAATAATTCAGGGCCGTTGATATATCGAGATCAATGGTCGGGAGTGATCTGAGTTCATAAAAATGAAAAAGGGCCACTTTAATGCGAAATAGGAGGAATACAAAGGAAAATAGGTGAAAAATCCTTTTGGCAGAGGAAATACATTAAAAGGACATTCGGGGTTTCCGAAATGATTTAGGGCTGTTGGAAGAGATCAGCCCAAGGGGATCAATGGTTAGGATTGATCTACGAAGTCCCTTAGTGAAAAGCAGAGGGCGATAGTGTAATGGTGAGATTAAATCTGAGCTGTTGATTTGCAAAGATCAATGGTGGGGAGTGAATGCGATGAACACAATGTAAATAGGGAAAAGCAGTTTCCGATTTAGAAACCACGGGTTTCCCGTTATTTTTGAGTGGTTTCCAAATTTCCCAAAAAAAACACGATACAATCCGCCGCCCACCACGTGTCCAGATGAAAACCATTTTTTTCACATAATTTTTGGGCATTAAACCTCTGTCACAGAAAAAATGAGAAACTTAATGCGAGCCATTGGATGGAGGGAAGCACATCCGACGGTGCGGATCGCATGCACCGGTGGGTAAGATGCATGGTCGAAAAGAGGTAGGGCAATTTTATTATGGACCGTCCGATCAGGGAATCGACGATGGAGATCAAATCTGGGAGGTTAATGAAATAATATACGAGGCAGAGAAAAGGTTCATATGGGCTGTTGATCTGCAGAGATCAACGGCTGAGATCTCCTCAAACAACCTTATAAAGTGGGGCTTCATGTTTTTAACAAAGGTCGAGGGGTGAAACCTGGGCCATCAGATCTTTACACGTGGATGGCCCAGATGTAATCGAAGCTTTCGTGATCGGCGGGGGCAATGGACAGGGGAGCACCGATGCGATTGGCTGTGGGCCGTCGATCTGCAGATCAGATCAACGGTGGGAAATGAATCGGGAGGCAACCAATCAGAGGTGGTAAATAAAATATATAACGCGCCCAATGAAAACTTACGACGCAATATTGCGCTAGCCGTCTAATTGGTTGATGATCAACGGTTGAGAAGAGCTCTGACCAATGAACGGCGGGCTTAGTGTAAAACATGAAAAACGTATTTTTTATGAAAAAAAGGGTTTTATTGCATCGGGGCGGGTTAAATATAAGGTTGGCACCCGACTGCGGGGCCTTTGGATATATGAACGAGTGAAAGGGACCAGGGTTATATGCACAAAGGGGCCAATCGCATTGGAGGTTTCAATGAAGCAAATAGACTTGCGCGCTTTGATTTGTTCTGATGCGAGACTTTATTTACCGTTGATCGGTTTCTAAGATCAACAGTTCTTCTCCTTTCAAAACAATGAAATAGCGAATTTCCATTATAACATACAAAAATGGGTTTTATGATTTTTTACAATGGAAAATAGCATCGGGAATGGGTTATTTTATGTGTCTAGCACTCAATTGCAGGACCACTGGTTTATATGGAAAGCAAAGGCCTGGGGCTTATATATAGAAAGGGCCAATCGACATCAAGACTTTTTTGTAGCAAAAGACTTGCGCTGATCGCGAATGTCCCGATGCGATAAGCGCTTTATGGGTTTAGTGCTTGGTTCTAGGGCATGGGCATGTGGTGGGGAAGTGGTTTAGGACTTGGCCCAAAGGGGCTTAGGTCCATAGTTAAAAAAAATTATTTTTTATGATTTTTTCAAAGTTTTTTGATGGATTTGGGGGTTTCAGTAAGGTTAAAAAATATGAGTTTTAAACCTTATAAGGGGAATTTTTTTTTTTTGAAGGGAAGAAGGGAATAAAGGGAAAATAGAGGAATTTCATGGGGGAAGAAGTGAATAAAATGAAGGTTAGTTTGAAGTGAAAGGAGAGGAAAAAATGGGATTTTTGCAGCAATATTTTCTCTATGAAAATAACATAATTTCTACGTTCGAAAGGGAGACAGCAGTGAATATTTAATCAAAGGAAATTATGTCTTCACAAGACTTCAAGAGATGGCAATTTTGCAATACAACTTGTTTATTGAAGGCTCCAAAAAATTATTTAGCCACCATTTGATATGACAAATTTTATAGGTGGCTAACACTACATATGGCTCCAAAATTATGCCTTGGTACCCACATGTAAAAATATTTGGAACTCCTTGCAAAGACACAAGGGCTCCTCTAGTGGAAGCAATGGCTCCCCTTTCACCTCCATGTGGTGATGGATCTCCTCCTAATGTGACAACACTGTTGGTTCTTTCCAATGTATGCAAAGTGTTTGTGTTTATGACACAATGAGTTTCACCAAGTTCTTCCATCAAACCCTGAATGCATCATATGTTTTTGCATTTGCATGACAATGAAAAATGGAACCTTCAAACCAACAATCATGAGCCATACCTTGAGTTGCAACGCTGCTCCTCCCATGGCCTCATTTTCTTCCTCTTCTCCCTTGAAATGCAAGTGAACAAAGGACTGCGCTGTGGATTTTCATGTGTGGCTAAATGCCCACACCCTTCATGAAAATAGCTCAGATTTTCCCATCAACAAACCCTCTCAAAAAATATTCTCACTTTTCAATTTCATCAAGATTTTCAATGATTTCTTCAATGGTCTAGAAAAGAAGAAGGGATACCTCCTCTTATTTCATTCCCTTTCCCTTGTTTCCTCTGTCAATCTCCTCTCCTTGGAGAGAAGCTCCTCTTTCTGATGGAATTAAATCTTATGCACAGGATGAGCCAAGATTGATGCTTTGATACCACTGCAATGTTCCAAATATGGAATCTCCTGCTCCATCGGGAATATCTTAAGATATTCCAAAATTCCTTCTATAGAAAGACCAGAAGTCCATTCCAGAGATTTACTGTTGGGGCATTTACCGAATATGTCACCTTCACAAGGAAGTGTGAGATCCAGAAGCTAGCTGGCCCTTCATAGACTCTGTCTATGGATATGCAATATTTCCACTTCGGGAATTTATGCTATAGGGTCCTTGAGGGCGCTGTATAAGGAAGTCACTTCATAAATAAGGAAAACCGCTACTTGGATGGCTTAGAAAATCTCTAATAAAACTCCCTTGTAGAAAATGAGCTCAAAGAAATAACTCTAGATGGGTTATACAGATCTCCCCAATCGAGGTCTCTAAAAAAATGCTCAACCAGAGAGCTTACAGCAATATACAAACACATTCTGAAACTCTGCAAATATGAAATACATCATAAGAAGGAAAATGTTGCAGCCATTATTATATTATTATATCAGCAACAAAAATATCATGAGGAATGAACCCCTTATGCAATGGGAATCAATCTCCAATGATTACACCCTGAAATACAAATGTTACTGCAACTACACAAAATGCCAGAGGGAAATGCCTGCGTATTCATTAAGAGAGTAGCAGCTGCTGAATGTGTAAAAAATGATAATGATGCTAAAGGATACAAAGAAAATTCCCAATAACAAGGAAATGGGCTGAAATATAGGATTTCTAGCTAATCTAGGAGAGATTGCTAGAAATGTCGGAGAATACAAAATGTGACAATTGAGTTGTCACTGCAACTGAACTGAAATATGAATGAGGCTGTGCCTGATCTGAAATATTATTGCCCTCCTCTGATAATTTCTCCAAGCAAAGGGCTGATCCCTTTGACCCAAAAACACTCCTCCTTTGAAGCTCTAGAACCCATCTCTCACTGCCTCCTCTGAAATAACACAATTTCCTTCATGGAATGCACAGTGGGAGATGATAGAATATTGGCCTCATGCCAAAGATATGTAATGAAGCCCGAGAATCCTCCTTTCAGCTTCTCCAATGAATAGATCACTCCTCCACTGAAGAAAACAACACAAGAGAGACTCCATGAGTTCCTCTCTTGTTGCATCCAGCAACACAACGTCCTCTCTGCTGCAGAGCTAATGCTGTAGGTGATGAATGTAGCTGTGGCCAATGTTGGATTGAGGAAAATGCAGCTCAATTCTCATCCTTCCTTGAGGAAGAGGCAGGGATTCCCGACTAGGAACACCCTAGTGCCCGAGGGCACCACCACCCTGCTAAACAACCCAGGGATGCAAGCCTCTACAGACCCTATTCGAAATTCTATCTCCAAAACATGATCAAAATGGGATGACATCTCCTCCATATAAAGAAATGGAACTCTTTCTCCACCATGGTCCCACCAATTAGGGTTTCCACCCTCATGTGAGTGTCTTCCCTCCAAAACTGCGTAGATTCTCTAGGAAGCCTCTCCTTCTTGGGAAACGCTATTGAATTTAGTCAAAGGTGACTAAATCAAGTGATTCAGGTTCCATTCACACCCTTAGGTGTTTATTTCAGCTACTTATTTGTCCTCCTTTCACACAAGGAGTGTTATTTCTTCATCAAAAGAGGGTTAAGGTGTCTCCTTACCCATTTTATTAAACAAAAATAAAATGTGCAACTATAATGTTCCTTTTAGCTTGAGGCTAAAAATTTGGAACATTACAGATACCATGTTCCCGTAAAAAGGAACCTACCACCAAAAGTAAAGGCAAAGTGCTGCATACCAATCCGGCATGCGCTCTCTGCAGCAACTACATGCATTATACCCACCATTTCCCAGAGATCCCGCGATATAGGGACGCCTTACATGCCATCGAGTGATCCTATCAAGAGGATCCCTCCACCCAGGCATCTAGAAATGAACCTCGTACCATCCTATATCTGCAGGAAGAACGAAGGGCTCTAGAAAGACCCCCAGTCATGTCTGTTATACATTGCACGCTATGCGATGAACGTGGTCACTTCCTTGAATAATGCACAACCCTGGAACTTATCCACATATGGCATCCAATAGAAAGGGTCTACTACGTTGGATTGTGCACAAGGCAATTCACATGTCCATTAGGTGTCAACAATCACCTTTTGGAGAATTGTCACTATATCCACCGATTCTGACTAGCCCTCGCTAGCCTATGCTCTGCCATCGTCCGCCTCTCCCAAGAAGATGAGATGGATGCGAAGTCTATTAGGTCCCCATAATTTGTTAGATTTGCAAGAAAAAATGAACAGGGTAACATCAGACCAGTCTTTGGAGTCCTAGGACCTAGCCTTCCTGGACTCAGAGAGGGCTCTCTCTATATTTGTGTAAATTTTATGAACTTGATTGATTTTAGGGTTTGATTTTAGGCTAGCTATTAGTTTTAGGGTTTTTTTGTTTGCTTGGTTGGTTGGGTAAGTTGTCAAGTAGGTTTAATAGAGTGAGAGATTATAAATCCATTGGGCTATGGTGTCTACAAAGGTCTTGAAAAGTGTAAAAAATGAGTCAAGGGTAATTTGCAGAGCAAGTTGGCAAGGCCAAATGGATCTAAGTAGGTCGAGGGAGAGTGAAATAAACATGGAGTTGTGAAAAAAGTGAGTTAATGGGAAATCAAGAACCCTTTAAAAAACTAATAAACAAGAAAAATATTCTAAGGTGATAGCATAATAACAACTTGAAAAGAAATGAAGGATTTTTCAATATCAACTAGGCTAAGCAGATCTTAAAAACAACAGATAAGTAAGCTAAGAGAGCAGTGAAGTATTACCTGAAACTTACTTCAAACAAACATAATTTTAACATAACATCTTAGTAACACTAAAGAGAATTCAAGGATTCTTTAGCAAAACTTTGAGGAAGAAAACAAAGAAATTAAGGAAGCAGGCAGAAGTAGGGTACCAAGAAGGAAAATCCTATTCTATATTTCAGTCCTAAGATTAAATGAACCATAAAAATAATGAATAATTGAAGAAAAAAAACAAAAATATGGAATACGTCACCATATAACCAAGCTTAATGAATCCTAAGAGTGAGCTTGATCCATAGAAGCACAGTACAACACCATCACAAGGCACCAAGAACAGTTTCACCAATAAACTCTAAGTCTATCTCATATGCTCAGAAAATATCCAACCAAAAAACATACAATAAGGCCTCCATGCTCTATTTGACTTGCATTGAAGGGTCAAAACCCTAATTACGGTTTTGAAAAAACCATCAACTACTCATAAATGTCATTTATGTGCAAAGAGACCATGCAAGGCCCAAGACCCATAATATCTAATGAAATAAATGCAACATAAATTATAACACCTAAATTGGCAGTGATTTGCCCAAAAAAACCATAAAATATATTTTTGATAGAAATGAGTGTCTTTTTTTGACTTTTGCACATAAGGGCGTAGTAGTGAGGTCCAAAGGCGCAACGCCTACACGGGAAAACTGGGTTGCCTTGCAGCCAAGGTTTGGAGGCCTTCCCAATGTCAGGATGGGCTCTATGATGGCTCGTTGGAAAGCCTCTTGAGTATAATTTCCAAAAATTCCCTTGGTTTTCAGATTGGGCCTCATTTTCCTATTAAAAAATAAAAACTCCCAAGGCTGCTAAGGGTGCAGTGCCAACCCTTAAAACATGGCAGAAAGGTCAAATTTTGCATGTTTTTGGGCATTTTGGAGGACCAAATCAACTCCAAATGACCTGAAATTTTGTGTGTATGTTGTACTTGACCTGAAAAATCCAAAACTTTAAACCATTTCTCTTGAGGATGCCCTAAGAAAAAGCGCAACGCCAAGGGCACTACACCCTTGGCCCTCCAAATCAGCAAAAACTCAAAATTTCCAAAAAGTTCCCAAAATTTAGATTTGCCTTTCTTTTTGTGTCTAGGATGCTTGTATGGAAGCATCAGCAAGGATTTCAAGGTTTTATTGGTCTCTGGCCTCCTTGAGTTCTTGAATTTTGGCAAGGGCCCCTTTGACCTTGGCCCTTGCAATTTTATTTCTCAAGGCATAGTGCTTGGCCATCTTTTTCTATAGGCCAAGGTCCCTTTGTGTCTTATTTAGTTGCTTGTTTTTAACCTTATAATAATTAATGACATACTTTTCCATGTCAAGAATTTTTTGTAGCTCCCTAATCTGTGCATATTTTCTCTGGATGTTGAGATTCAACAAGATGATGAGCTTAGTGAAAAGAGTCGCCTTCACTAAGTGAGCCCACATGCTATTTTTGGCGTAGAGTCTATTTTTAGACTATGTCTATTTTTAGACATGTTGATCATATTCTATGAGTTGCAGGATGCTATTTGTGGATGGTTGGTCAAGTTGGAAAAATAGATGGACTTCTATTTTTAGACATATTGGGCGGAGTCTATTTTTAGACTGCCAGTCTAAAAATAGATATGCCTAATATTATTAGCTCTTAATAATATTTGGACTCTAAAAATTATCTTATTCTCTTGGAGCACTTCTGTTAAGTGCACAAATGTGGCACAAAAACTGACAGAAGGAATTACACTATTCCTAAGGGTTTACAGGAGCTAATGCATGGATGATTTCAGTTAGAACTCATGTGACAGAGTTTGGTGGAGTTGGAGAAGTAGTTCGTGGAGTTGTATTTAGTTTAACTCAGTTAGACTCAGTTGAGCTAGTTGTATCTAGTCTAACTAATTGATACACTAGTGAGAGTGGTGTGAATTAATTAGTTAATTAATTCACTAAATAATAACTCATTAATCAATTGAAGAATACATTAGTTAACTACAGTGCATGGTAGTTTCAGTGGAGACCAGTGGAGAGATAGGTGAAAGAGCAAGTGTGACTATTAGTTGTGACTATAGTGATGCATTGATTGCATCCAACACTCAGTGGAGATGCCAATGAGGATTGTGTGAGAAAGGCTGGAGAAATTCAAGTTCATTCAGAGCCATTCTTCAGTAGGGATTGGGCAGTAGAGGCAGGCTATCAGGTGGCAAATATTGGTGCATAGATTTTCAAGATTGGGCTTGATTAGTGTGTAGCGACTGTATTGTACTGAGATATGATCAGCTTTGTATGAGGATTTTTACATGATCTCTATGAAATATATTATATACAGATAGTTGGGGTTTTCAGCTTCAGGCTTTCTCGTTAAACAACTGTGTTAATGTGTGTGAATTTTTATTGTTTCATGTGTGCATTACAATCTTGATTTAATTTCCACAAATGATTAATGGTGGATTAGATTTTGTATTTTGCATGAAGTTAAAATAGTGTGAGATCAGGATAATATTGGACATATAACACATAAGTTATATAATTTCTACATGGTATTAGAGCAGTATTGATCATAGGAGATTGCAATTATTGAAGTGGTTGAGTTTTGTGCTGGTGGAATTTGAATTTGCTATAGTGTTTTCTTGGTGTCGAAGTTGAGCATTCATTGAAATGTCTTTCAACAGATTGCAATTGGAGTATGCCCTTGATGGGAGCTCGAATTATATTGCATGGAAGGACAGGATGGAGGTGGTGTTGGATGATAATGGGCTGAAGGAGTTCATAGATGCTGATATTCCAAAGCCTACTTCTAGCGATGCAGCCACACTTGATGCATGGAAAAAGAAGGTAGAAAAATGTGGAAGAATTCTGTTGGAAGGTGTGAAGGGTCACATTGTGTCCAGCCTTCACGGTAAATCCACTCCATTCTTAATGTGGAAGGCTTTGACATCATTTTTCCAAAGCAGAAGTGACCAGAGGAAGTTGGCACTTAAATACAAGCTCAGAAAAATAAAAATGGAGAAAGGCGACAATATACCAAAATACCTGACGAAGTTTGTCCACTGTAAGGATGAGCTGGGAAGTGTGGGGGTTACTGTAGATGAAGAAGACTTGGTGAGCTTGGATCTCCTTGGGCTTCTGAAGAGTTGGCATAGCTACGAGGAATCTGTCAATGGACGGGAGAAACTGCCAGGATGGGAGCGACTTTGGTCGGATCTTGTGCAGGAGGAGATAAGGCGGGGTACCAGGGATGGATCTTCATCGAAGAATGAAGATGAAGAAAATTACGCTTTGGCTACCAAAGCTTGGAAAGGAAAAGGGAATAAATCTTCCAAATCAGAAGCTAAAGTCAAGAAGCAGGATTTGTCCAAGGTGAAGTGTTTTCACTATCACCAGCATGGGCATTTCGCCACTAATTGCCCACAAAAGAAGAAGAACAAGTAGGCTGCTGGATCTGCAGCTGGAGAGGCCTTAGCCTCACAGTTTGAGCTGTATTGTTCTTTGATCTCATGCTTGGTTTCAAGTGTGATGGGATAGGTGTGGTTTCTTGACAGTGATGCGTCTTTCCATATGACTGGAGACAAATATTTTTTTAGTGATCTAGATGAAAAGGATCTTAGAGTGCACATCGAGATGGGCGATGATGGTAGATACAGTGCGACTGGTATCGGGACCATTTCCTTTTAGAGGGAGTCTGGTAAACCCTTCATCTTAAAGGATGTTATGCATGTTTCAGGATTGAAGAAGAATCTGATCTCCATGGAAATGTTGGAAGACAAGGGTTATGATGTTGTTTTTAGCGAGGGAAAAGATTTCCTACGCAGAAAAACAACTGGTCAAACTAGGAGGATAGGGATTCAAGTTCAGAATCTTTATCAATTGCAGGTAGATGGCTACGCAACAATGGTAGGAAAAGCAGAAGGAGTGGTGAGCCGGGATGAGGGAAAATTGTGGCATAGGAGATTGGGCCATCTTCACCATGGCGCTTTGAAAATTTTGCAGCAGATTTCTACTGGGCTGCCCAAGGGTACACTTGCGCAGTCATATTAGTGCAAAGGATGTAATTTGGGAAAATTTGTGAAGACCACTTTTCATGAGAAGGATATTCGGGCCACGACGATCCTTGAGAGAATTCACACAGACTTGTGTGGACCTTTCTCAGTTGCTTCAACAGCAAAGCATAGGTATTATTTGATATTTGTTGATGAATTTTCTCGTAAGTGCTGGATCTTCTTCATGCAGAAGAAGAGCGAGACATACTCAAAGTTCTGTGAGTTCAAGGCGTTGGTTGAGAAAGAGTTGGGGAAGCAGGTGAAAGCTCTAAGGAGAGATAATGGTGGTGAATACATCTCTGGAGAATTCAAATACTTTTGCAGCAAAGAAGGAATTTGAAGAGAACTCATAGCGCCCCATAACCCACATCAAAATGGGGTCATGGAGAGAATGAATAGAATGATCATGGGTGCTGCATAGGTGATGTTGCATGATTAGGGCCTTCCCATACACTTGTGGGCTGAGGCATGCAACACTACGGTTTATGTGCAAAATCATTGTCCTCATAGAGTACTTGGCATAAGTACACCTGAAGAGGCGTTTTCTGGTAAGAAGCCTAATATTTCTCATTTGAAGATTTTTGGCTCACCTGTTTACATTCATGTGACGAAGGATGCCAGGAAGAAGCTGGAGCTGACTGCAGAGGTTGGGATATTTGTGGGGTACATAGAAACACCCCACAATTATCGTGTGTATTTTCCAGATAGTTGGATAGCTGTTATGCGATGGGATATCAAATTTCATGAGGAGAAAGCCATGAAGTTGTCGCTATAGAGGGAGCTATATTTGCATGCAGAGGAGGAGCTACTTGTTCCTAAAGATGAGCCTCAAGATGTTGATCAACCACAAGAGGAGGTTCATGGAGTGGAAGAAACCACTCATGCAGCACCAAACAGTAGAGGGCGAAAGTGCACTACAGAATTTGAGCGATTGAATCTTGATTCAGCGCAGAATGTAGGAGTTCCTACATCACATCACAGATAGAGAAAGTCACCTGATTGATTTACTGGATACATGGCTCTGATGAGAAAGTGTATCATGACAGAGCCATCCTCTTTTGAGGAAGCTGTGGAGGATCCTGCATGGGTAGATGCCATGGTGGAAGAGTATGATTCGATTGTTAGAAACAGTGCATGGGAGATTGTCCCGAGGCCGGAAGGGAAATTAGTGGTAGGTTTGAGATGGATCTACAAAGTGAAGCAAGATGCTGATGGGAGCGTCGAGAATTATAAGGCAAGATTTGTTGCTCAGGGCTTTTCATAGATTGAGGGGATCGCCTATGAAGAAACCTTTGCACCTGTCGCAAGGTATTCTTCCATACGGACCATCCTTGCTCTCTCAGCGCAGATGGGTTGGCACATTCATCAGATGGATGTGAAGACTGTGTTCCTCAATGGATTCTTTGAGGAGGAGGTGTAAATTGAGTAGCCTGAAGGATTCAAAATCTTCAGTAGCGAGTCGCATGTGTGTAGGCTTAAAAGAGCATTGTATGGGCTGAAACAAGCACCTCGTGCTTGGTACACACTGATAGACAGTTATTTCACCGGACTTGGTTTTACCAAGAGTGAGGCGGATCCAAACCTATACCAGATTGTGGTGGAGGGTAATATTTTGATCATTTTGCTTTATGTAGATGATTTAATACTAACAGGTGATGAAATGTTGATACACTCATGCAAGGCAGATCTTGCAAAGGAGTTTGAGATGAAGGACTTGGGCCTCCTTCATTATTTCCTATGATTGGAAATTTGGCAGCGGAAAGGTGAAATGTTTGTGTCTCAAGGCAAGTATGCCTGGGAGATACTGGAGAAGTTTCACATGCAAGAATGCAAGCCTATCGACACTCCTCTTCCTGGTGGTTGGAGGAAATAGGATGCTACATCGACAGAGGTAGTGGATGCCACTGTTTATCAACAATTGGTTGGTTCGCTCATCTATTTAGTCAATACACCACCGAACATATGCTATGTTGTGAACTAGCTTTCACAAGCGATGGTGAAACCTACCAAGCTCTTTTGGAAGGCAGGCAAGCATGTCCTGAGGTATCTCAGGGGCACATCTGGGCATGGATTGTGGTACAGAAAGTCAGATGAGGTGAAGCTGCATGGCTTCATGTGCAGATTGGGCAGGAAGCCCAAAGGACAGAAAGAGCACATCTGGAGGGATTTTTAGTATCAGATCTACAACAGTTTCTTGGTACAACAGGAAACAAAGATCCATGGAACTTAGTTCAGCAGAGGCCGAGTACATGGCAGCAAGTTTGGCTGCATGCGAGGCTATATGGATGAGGAAGATCCTGGTTGGTTTGTTCGGTTCTCACTTAGATCCTAGCATGATATATTGTGATAATCAGAGTTGCATTAAAATCTCGATTAATCCAGTATTTCATGATAGATCCAAACATATTGACATACGGTACCATCATATCAGAGATTGTGTGCAGTGGAAGATCATGTTGCTTTCTTACATTCCTATGGAGGATCAAGATGCAGATATTCTGACGAAGGCACTCACCAGGAGAAAATTCAAATACCATAGAGACAGGATCGGGGTGGCAGATAATACCTATCTTGTTGAGAGGGAGTGTTGAGATTCAACAAGATGATGAGCTTAGTGAAAAGAGTCGCCTTCACTAAGTGGGCCCGCAAGCTATTTTTGGCGCAAAGTCTATTTTTAGACTATGTCTATTTTTAGACATGTCGATCATATTCTACGAGTTGCAGGATGCTATTTGTGGATGGTTGGTCAAGTTGAGAAAATATATGGACTTCTATTTTTAGACATATTGGGCGGAGTCTATTTTTAGACTGCCAGTCTAAAAATAGATATATCGAATATTATTAGCTCTTAATAATATTTGGACTCTAAACATTATCTTATTCTCTTGGAGAACTTCAGTTAAGTGCACAGATGTGGCACAATAGCTGACAGAAGGAATTACGCTATTCCTGAGGGTTTACTGGAGCTAATGCATGGAGGACTTCAGTTAGAACTCATGTGATAGAGTTTGGTGGAGTTGGAGAAGTAGTTGGTGGAGTTGTATTTAGTTTAACTCAGTTAGACTTAGTTGAGCTAGTTGTATCTAGTCTAACTAATTGATACACTAGTGAGAGTGGAGTGAATTAATTAGTTAATTAATTCAAAAAAAATAAATCATAAATCAACTAAAGAATACATCAGTTAACTACAGTGCATGGCAGTTTTAGTGGAGACCAGTGGAGAGATAGGTGAAAGAGCAAGTGTGACTATCAGTTGTGACTATAGTGATGCATTGATTGCATCCAACACTTAGTGGAGATGCCAATGAGGATTGTGTGAGCAAGGCTGGAGTAATTCGAACTCATTCAGAGCCATTCTTCAACAGGGATTGCACAGTAGAGGCGGGCTAGCAGGTGGCAAAGATTGGTGCATGGATTTGCAAGATCAGGCCTGATTAGTGTGTAGCGATTGTATTGTACTGAGAGCTTGATATGATCAGCTTTGTATGAGGATTGTTACATGATCTCTATGACATATATTATATACATATAGTTGGGGTTTTCAGCTTCATGCTTTCCCGTTAAACAACTATGTTAATGTGTGTGAATTTTTATTTTTTCATGTGTGCATTGCTATCTTGATTTTATTTCCGCAAATGATCAATGGTGGAATAGATTCTGTATTTTGCATGAAGTTAAAATAGTGCGAGATCAGGGGAATCTTGGATATATAACACATAAGTTATATAATTTCTACACTGGAGCAGTATGTTAGTGGTCCTCTCTTCATTCTCATCCTATAGGTCAATCACTTCAAGTTTTTGTTTAGTTCCATGTTTACCTTTCTTATCTCCAACAATGACCTTTTCCTTGCCTTTTTCAAGCTTATTTGTTGATGTTAAAGGCATGGCCCCTTGCCTTTTAGAGGCAAAAAACACATGCCTACTTCCTCTTTGATATGTCAAAGGAAAAGGTTCAATATTTTTTACCTCAGTGCCATATGTATTTTTTTTATCTTTGTGATCATGTTTGTTTGGTTCACTGACATCTTGGATTACTTCTTCATTTGTGTCCTTCATGCTGACATCATTGCCTTCTTTATTCCCTTCAACAATGCCATCAACTTCACTATATTTTGCATTTCTCTCTGCACAATCATCATTTCCATTGTGAGCGTCATTGTTTTTACTGTCCTTATGGCCGTCATGGCTGCTACCATGACTGTCACTGCCCCCCTCCTTATTGCTGCTTGGCTCATTGCTGTGATATTTACTGTTATCATCAACCTCACTGACATTGTGGTCCTTGGTGTCATTGCTGTCATTAGCATCATCATCTACCTATTTGTCACTTTCTTCATTTGTATCCATAATTCCTTCTGCCTCTTCATGTCCAACATCATCATCATCATTACCTTGGCCGCTTTCATCATCATTTACCTCATATTCATTGACATCTACCTCCATGTATTCTTTGCCATTTTCTTCGTTTGTTTTTGCATCATAGTTTTCTGCATCATTTCCCTTAACATCACTAGGAGCCTCACTATTTTCACTGTCATTATGGCTCTTAGTTTCACTACCACCACCATCATCATCACTACCGTCAGTTTCCATGCTTTCTGATTCATTGCTGACCTATGATTCTTCACTTTCTTTTTCTTCAATGCTTGTTTCATCATTATTGTTTGATTGATCATTACCTTCTCCTTCACTCTCATTTGACTGCTCATGGTCACTTCCCTCATTTTTTGATGCATTAGGAGAGGGTGAGGAAAGAGGGTTGTCTTGAGGTGAAGGTATATGTGTAGGTGGTGAAACAGGATCAACATGAGATGATGGAGGAGTAAGGATAGGAGGATGAGATGATGAGGGCTCACTTTGCTGAGGATGGGGTTGTGGGTTGGTAAACACCTCATGGGAAATGAAAGCTTCCTGTGGAATACACTTTTCTTGCAACTGATGTAACACAACCATATTAATCAAAGAGTGATGAATAAACTTTGCATCTGCTGTGAAGGGTCTCTCTTTTGCACAATATAAGTCATCTTATCAATAATCCTGTAGAGGTAGTAGGGTAAATGTAGCATCTTAACCCTAGTAAAGTGCATGATCAATCTAATATGATAGGAATACATCCTAGAGTACCTCCCCTCACATGCAAAATATTTCATGATGACCCTCATCAAGGGTGCATACCTCTCCAGCAAATGTGAGAAAGGGAAGATAGATTTGCAATTTTATTTGTATATAGGTTTAAGGAATGGCTCATAGTGGCTTATGTATAAACTGACATGTTTGAACTAATTTTCACCAACACTAGGTATCCTAGTGGCAATAGCGATGGCATCTGATGACAACTCAAAGTTTACCCCTGCAAGGTTGACTTGTTTCTCATGCAAGTTGAGGATGAATAACCTGTTGGGGTTCCCATGTTTTGGCCAGATTGGTAAGACCAAAAGATGAGACAACATCAAACCACTTTCAGACCTCAGGATCCAGCCCTCCTGGGCCTAGAGAGGGATCTCTCTATATGAGAAAAGGTTTTATGTCTTTGAAGCTCAAAGTTTAAGATGTTAGGCTAGTTATAGGCACAGGGTTTGTTTGTTTGATTGTTTTTTTGGTTGCTGGTTATCAGGAAGAAAAGGTTCAATGTAAGACAAGGATGAGCAAAGAGGAATAAGGCAGAGGTGAAGTATTCCAGGGAGCATTCAAAACCATTGGGCAATGGATTCAGGAAAGGATTTGCTTGCTAATCAATAGGCAGGCTTTCAATTGGGCTAGTCATCTAAATGTTGGATCTTAAAGATGATTGTGTGATATGGAATGGTAGGAGAGGAGGAGACAACACGGATTTAGGGCACAAAGTTAAAGACCAGCTAGTCGCATAAGGATCCTAGTGGATAGGGCCAGCTCTAATCCCCAGTGTTCCCAAATCTTCCAACAAAATCCATAACAAGAAACATATAAGAACAGATACATTTAATTCATACATCAGAGAGCAGGAAATAACATCCACTACACTGGTTAAATTAACTAAAATCGATTCTTAGATAACACATTTAGAAGAAAAACATCAATGGCAAGGAGAGCAGAAACATAGGGTACCTAACAAGGGTAAATCCTATGCCAATATTCTGATGCAAGCCAGTAGAAATGAAATGAAATAAATATAAACACAGAGATAGGAAAACATCACCGCTGCTTTAGATCAGGATCCAAAGAAATGTGCTTGTCATATTGAATAGCAATACCAGTCAAGTACAACATTTCCAATAGCTGAATACTTAGTCTGAAAACATCTCCTTCAAGCTATCTTACAACTTTACACAGAGACTGTGTCTCAAAAGAAACTACTTGCAATTCTCTGATAATTGATCAACCACCTTTACAATGAGTCTCTTTGTGAATCTATAACTCTAGTGGAGCAAAGAAGGTAGGTGAAAAACTAAATGCAGCATTAACAACTCAGAAGAGGAAGAAAGCAGAAGCCCATTTTGTATAAATTCTGTGCATTAATTTGCAGCGCTCTTGGGAGGAAAAAATGGTCTTCGTCAGACTTCTATTTACTCCAGGTATGTCTCTAACGTACTTTGGCTACAGGACTCAGTGGTACTATTGGTGAATAAACAAAAGATAAATGAATGACTGAGAAGTCTGCCATACTTATGAAACAAATGCTCTGGTAGCTTCGGACTGTTATCAGGGTGGAAATTTCTTTAGGAATACAGCGTATAATAAAGCTGCATGGGTGCTCCGTCCTTTTTCAGGAAAAAAAATTCTACTGATGTAGAACCTTGACACACTGATTTTCGTGTTGTACCTTCTGTGTGATCCATGGGTCTTCAATCTGATTCTTTACCTTTAAATCTCTGAACATAAGGCTTATATATCTTCATTTGCATGCCTTAAGCTCTCTGCTGCTCAATTTAAATCTCTGACTGTGAAATATGTGTGTTAATGGCACTGGGACATTTTCACAGAGTAATACCCTGGTCCTTTAATGCAAGTCCTGTTGTAGGACCTCCTCAGGTTTTCTTCATGATTTTTGCCTCTGCACACGATCTTTTCCTGTGTTTTCTGCCACTGTGACAGTGGGTGCAAATCATGGCAGATTTCACCACCTCAAAACCCTGCAAAACAGAAAAATTGTTATGAAATCCATGAATAGGGGTAATGGATGCAGTGCGGATGATGAAAACGGTCGTGCGGCTGGTGGAATGGAAGAACAATGCAGAGGAATGATGGAGGGAAGCCTTGGTGAAGGTTGGCGGAGCACAGAGGAAATTTAAATGAAAAACCTTAACAAACTCGACTTTTGAACAAATATATGAAATGGGATGGGCAGATGTATGGTGGATACACGTGGGGGTGACGTGGCGGGACCGGGCGATGGTGGAAAAGTCAACAGCAGGGAAAAAAAATCTGGACCGTCAGATCTCAAAGGAGATTGACGGTTGAAAATGCAGCGGAGGGAGACGAACGGTGGGCCAGGAGTATGGTGACCTTGGATTAAACCCCGCGCAACTCTGTGGAACGACGACCATTGGATCAACTGCCCCAGATCGGATGGTGCATGTGCATATCGCTACGCATCCGCGGACGAACGTTAATGTGCGATGGGGTAGTGGTTTTGAAATAGTGTCGGAGCCACGTGTCGAATGCTGAGAGGAATCATTGGGCAATGGGAAAATACCGCCTACCGCCCAAATGCGGTGCGATAGATACCACCGGGTTTGTGAACAGTGTTTGCGGCGGGGACCACCAGGACAGACATGCTGCGAACTGTCGGATCTGCGGGTAAATAGACGGCGATGGCGTGATCGGAGCGATGAACGAGGTAGACCACGGGCGCTGCAGAGTTAACACGGACCATCCGATCTGCGCCGATCGACGGTTGATATTGCCTCCAATACCAATTGAGATAGGCACCTTTTTGGTTAGCATCTGGTTTCGGCACCTAGGTCATAAGGTGGAAGAAAAGCCGAGGGGGCTGGCCGAAAGGTGCTAGCCCTATTATAATGTTTAAAGTGGGTTTTTAACCCATTTCAGTGCATTTTAAAGCCAAAGGAGGGTAGCGATAGGGAACAAAGGTGCGAATTTGGCTAGAAAAAGGGTGAAGGTGGGTTTTCAAGGGAATTTGGGGAGATTAAGGGGATTTTGACAAAGGGAATAAGAGGTGAAAGAGACACTTTGCAGGGATATAGGGGATAAATATAGACCTTTTGGAGCACAATTTCTGCAAACAATGAGACCTTATAAAGGGAGTGAGCAGAGGGAAATTTATCAAATTTAAAGGCATAGGAGACTTCAAGGATGATTTTTCTTCAGGGGAGATGCATTCCTTGAAGGCTCAAAAAACAATTTAGCCCCCTACTTTGCTTTGTCAAAAATTTACAAGGGGGCTAAGAATGGCTCCACATGGGGATGGCTTCTTCTTGAAGGAGTCAAGAATTCAGAGGATAAATCTTTGGTGTAGGCCAGATGCCTGCTGCTTGGCACATCCATTTCTTTCTTTAGCTCAGCTACCACAATACGAAGACATTACATCAGCAGAAAATTTTTTCCCAACAAACTACCTACCCTTCCTACAATCCTAGCATTTTTTCTTCTGGGGTGCATTTGAACTAGCAGACCCTTTACGTCATTTATTTTTATAACAGAAAATAAACCTATTCTAAATCTACCCTTATACTCCATGAGACCAGATTAGACTATTGGTCTCGTATGTTTCTCTACTTAATCTAATATCTGCTGGGATTAAACTGTCCAACAGATTTCTTCTCTATATTCTACGACAGAAATTGAAAAACAGTCAAGCTAGGATTAGACTGTCTGACTTGCTGTGGGTCCAATGCATAAAGACAGTTGCACATGGAAAGAAAATTGCAGAAAACTGAAAACAAAACTGTGAAGGCTTGAAATCTGAAACTTGAAGTATCCTTCTTCTCTTTGTGACTCAAGTTTTGAGCATGTTAGAGTCACTTCTTTTCTTCATTTCAGCTCTGGTTTTGGGCATGTTAGAGCTGATTCTTCTTTCTTCTTTGTTGGTCTAGATTTTGGGCATGTTAGGACCAGCTGTTTTACTTTCTTTGGCTCAGGTTTTGAGCTTATTAGAGCCAATATTTTGCACATCAGAGGTTCATGTTTTAAGCATGTCTGAACCTCTCTTTTTCCTCTGTTTTTTTGGAACATTTTCTCTTTTTTCTTGAAAATAAAAAACTGCAATGGTATGTACAATGGAAATGGAAACTGGAAATTGGAAATCAGCAGAAGTAGTGTTTGAGCATCCTACCATTGACAGGACCCCCAAACAGCTCTGTACCATCTAATTCCTATAGGAAGAAGGCATTTGGACCAACAGTGGCCTGGATGATGTATGGACCTTGCCACAGACTGTCAAAATTGCTATGCTTTCCTTTATCCTCCCTTCTTGAGTCCCACTTCAGAAATTTATCCCCAATTTTGAAATCAGCAGCTTTGGTTCTTTTGTCAAGCAATTTCTTTATATTCTCTTGAACTTTCACTGCTCTATTGTAAACCTCTTCCCTTGTTTGATGGAGATGAATTGTTTGGTTTATTCTCCTCACCATACTGTCTTCTTCTATTTGAATCTCCTGGACCAGCTTGATCACTGGTACCCCAAGGCTGGTAGGAAACATTGCTTCTATTCCATAGACAAGATGATAAGGTGACATGCCAATAGATTTCTTTGTTGTAAGCCTGTCAGCCCACAAAGCATGTACTAACTTGTTATGCCATGAATTTTTGTTCTCTTCCAACAACTTCTTGATGATGATCACCAGGCTCTTGTTTGATGATTCAGCTAATCCATTACCTTGAGGGTAATAGGAAGTTGAATGACCGAGTGCTATTTGATACCTGTGACAAAAATCAACCATTTACTTGGATCCGAAAGCAGTAGCATTATCAGTGATTATTTTCCTTGGATAGCCAAACCGAGAGAGGATATGACCTTCTAGGAAACTAATGATGACTGAATCTGTGGCATTCCTAGTAGGTATGGCCTCTATCCACTTAGTGAAATAGTCTGTGGCTGTTAGGATCCATTTGTGTTGTGCAGAAGAAGCAGGGTGAATTTCACCTATGAAATATAGGCCCCATTGCAAAAAGGGACCTTCAACAATGATGGGTTGTAGAGGTAAGGGAAGGAGCTTTCTTTTGCCTTCAAAAATCTGGCATTTGTGGCAGGCAATTATCATCTTATGGACATCATTGAAGAGTGTGGGCCAATAGTAGCCAGCTCTGAGTATTTTTTTTGCAGTGGCCTTCTAGTTCAGGTGGCCTCCACACTCTCCTGCATGGAATTCTTGCTTAATCCTCACAGCTTCAGTTTCTGGAAATTTTTTAAGAAATAAGCCATTTGGATTTTTCCAATATAAGTTTTCATTCAGAATGTGATAGCTTCTAGCTTTTAGTTTCAGGAATCTGGCCTTGGTCTTCGACAGTTCAGGAGGGGCATTTAGGCTTGTGAGCACATACAAAATGTCAGAATACTAAGGAGAGCCCTGAAACTTTTCCTCAACAGTGGGATCAGGCAATTCTTGTTGCTCATCCAAGGTATTTACCATGTTGATGTCTAGGGCTTGTAGATTTGTTTCAGCCATCAGTTGTGCTAAGCCCTGACCTTTAATTAGCTTGGTGGGTTTTATCTCAAGGTCGTATTCCAAGATCACAGAAATCCATTTGCCCCTTTTCCCATCTGGGTCCTGGGACAAAATGTCTTTAACCAATATATTTGGCACATCGGCTATGGTGTGGGAATGCAGTATGTACAACCTAAAGTCTTTCAAGGCCTTAATCAGAGCATAGGCCTGTTTCTCCATTATGTTGTATTTCAAGGGTGCATCTCTGAGTACTTTGCTAAAGAAAGAAATGGGCTGTTCCATTCCCTCTGGATTTTTCTGCAGTAGAACTAAAGCTATTGTATGCTTGGAGGCAAATGAAAAAATCAGGAAATCCTTTGAGAAATCTGGGCTGATTAGAACAGGATCCTGGGTGAGTGCAAGTTTTACTAATTCAAAAGATTTCTTAGCTTCAACATTCCATTTAACTCCTACACCTTTCTTCAACATGTTAGTCATGTTCCTAAGGTGTTCAGCTAGATTGGGAATAAACCTCCTAAGGAAGTTAATCTTCCCAATGAAGGACTATAATTCCTTGATGTTTCTTGGGTGTGTGATCTGCAGTATTCCCTCAACTCTTTGTGGGTCTATCCTAATTCCCTTTTCAGATATAATGTGGCCAAGAAGTTTTCCTTCTTGTAGCCCAAAGACAGTATTTTTAGGATTCAGTGACAGACCATACCTTCTGCATTTTTCAAACACTCTTCTCAGGTGTTCTAGGTGTTCTTCCTCAGTCTTAGAATAGACTGTTGTGTCGTCCAGATAGATGACAATGAAGTGTCCTATTTCATCTGAAAAAGCTATGTCCATCACTCTTTGGAAAGTTGCACCAGCGTTCATCAATCCAAAAGGCATCTTCACATACATAAAGGTACCCCATGGAGTGGTAAAGGCTGTCTTGAGTTGATCTTCTGGGATTACTAAGACTTGGTTGTAAACTGAAAAACCATCTAGCAGGGAGATCCTTTTAGAGCCTACCACCCTCTAAAGAATATGTTCCATTTTAGGCAAAGGGTAATTGTCTTTGAGTGAGGCTCTATTAAGATTCTTGAAATCAATGCATAATCTGATCTCACTTGTTTTCTTTCTCACAGCCACTAGGTTTGATACCCAATCAGAAAACCTCTACCTCAGACATCTTCTTAATCTCTTTTTCTGCTGCAGGCAATTGTTTTGGGTTTATTCTGCGAAGTTTTTGTCTAAAGGGCTTCTGATTTTATTTCAAGGGTATCTTATGTTGTATGATATTTGTGTCATAGGCCCTTAAGTCCTCATAACTCCAAGAAAACACATCAATGAATTCCTTGAATAGGTCAATGTATTTCTTTTTCATGTTTACAGGCAGAGACTTAGCCAGTTTGATCATTTTGGGTTTGTCTTCAGTGCCTATGTTGCATTCCTCAACATCATAGTTTGCATGCTCAATGGTATGCTTTTTTGCCACATCATCGAAGTCAAAAAGGTCTTCTAACGGTGCCAGACCTCGAGGTATGTTCTTATCTTTGGCCTGCAGCACCTCTACTTCTTCACTGTCTGCGTTTTCACACTCTGTGGTTGAATTTCCAGTTTCTTCATTTAAAGCGTTTATTTCTACATTGTGGGGTGTATTTTCTTCCTCGTCCGAGGGTTCCTCACTTAGGCAGCTATCACTAGACGTAGAGTTTGAATTGGGAAACTCAAACTCATTCCTGCCCATCAAAAAATCTTCAATTTTTTTATCTCCCTCGAAAACCTGCCAGTATTTTTCGTTATCTGGCACTGCAGGCCTGAATTTGGTTTGAATGATGATCTGTTGGTCGCTTGGAGTCTTAGGGTATGAACTGGCTAGGCAAGCTAATCCATTTGCAATGGCGTTATGATTTCTAGGAACAAACACTAATTCGTATTCAGCAAATGTTTTCAATATGTCCACAGCATCGTTCCTATATGATTTCAACCTAAGGTGTTTGGCTGTGTATTCACCGTTCACTTGTTTGATAACCAATTCAGAGTCTCCCTGCACGGCTATTCTACGAGCTCCTATTTTCTTCAACAGATTTAAACCTAGGATAAGGGCCTCATACTCTGCAATATTATTGGTACATTTGAAATTCAGATTGCATGCATGGCTTTCCGCGTAGTCGCTTTCTGTGTTACGTAGCCAAACCCCAGCTCCGGTAGTTCTTCTTGTGCTGGACCCATCGAAACTCATTTCCCACAGGGGTTCACTCTTGTTTTTGTTATCATTTATTTCCCTACAGCTGGGTTCGCCATTATTTTGCGTTATAGGGTCTGCAATAGGCTGTGGGCTGTTTAGTGTTTCGTTATGGGTTTGGAAGTCAGACAGGTGACTAGTTGGATGATCACATTCTGTTTCTGGTTCACTTTGCGTTGTTGTTTCAGTGCACTATTCAAAGTTTTCTATGTCTTCCTCCTTTGAGTCTAGGGTAGCCATTATGTTAAAATCCATTGGCTCTGTTTCATCATGTGTACCTTTGCTTGTCTCTACGTTTTCAAATTCTGGTCCCCCCAAAAATTCATCATTGCAGAAGATAAAGGAATCCAGGTCTGTATGTACAGAGTATAGAGGAGAATTTTCAGGCTTTTCAGGGCTACTAACCAGGAATTTCATTTGTGCTTCCCTATACAATCTTCTAAGTTGGCCAAAGATTGGGATTGTGGCATAAGCCCCATCCATCTGCATTGTTCCTTGCAGCTTGGATCCCCATGATCTTGATAATAAAATTCCATACTTGGGTGGCACATCTGCCACAACAACATCCATGACCATACACTTGGCAGGAATCTGAGTAAGGCTCACACATAAATCTTTGATCAGGCCGAGACACTTTACTCTACTAGAGTCAAATGAATATAGGTCTTTATAGGGACGGGTTATCTCTAGGACTAATCTTTCCATCACTACTTTAGGCATCAGGTTGTGTGATTCCCCAGAATCATGCATTGCATTGTGGAGAATCTTATCATGGACATTAAGACTGATATAAAAAGAGGGCACTATCCCTTCCTGAAACTTTCCTTCTATATTTGGACCAAACAGAAGGGCAGGTTGATCATCACTCAGATTTACAGTGTCACTATTCTCACCTAAATTTAATGCTTTCAAAATTTGGCCTTTATATACATCCTGAGTGGCCAGCTCAGAGAGTGGGACAAAGATTTTAATTTTTGCAATCTCACTCTCCAAATTGAAAGTGGACTGGCTCTTTGGAATGTTCAACTCAGTTTTGTTAGCCACTGCCTTAGTGGCTGAATCAGTGTGTTGGTTCTCGTTATGTACAGTGTTTGTGACAGTTTTATCAGGAGCACTAACTGTAGTGCTAGTGCTACTAGCTGGTTTACCTTGTGTATCAGTGTTTTGGTTGTCCTTTTTTTTTTTTTTTCCAGAACTCTCAGCTGATGGCTTGCTGCTTTCAGCAGTCACTTTAGAAGTCTTCTCAGGCCTTTTCTTAATGGTTACCTCAAGAGATGTGGGTTTGGAAGTGTCTTGGCTCTTTTTTATCCTAAGTTCATATTTTCTGACCTGCATGATGGCATCTTCAAATCCGAGTCTGTAATCTTCAGATTTTGATCTTTCCTCATCCCAATATGAGGGTGAGGGCTGATCTTCTTCTGTGTAACAGTTATGGATTGAATCTTTTGTTTCAAACATGTTTATTGTGTTTCCCTCAGACTCTTCCATGATTCCCTCATCTTCATCAAGAAAGTTCTCTTGAAATGGGGGTATAACCTGTTGATATGATTCTCTTTGTCTGTTGGGAGTGGCATTGTTTCTTCTAAAGTTTTGGTTCTGGTTATGGTTTTGATTTCTATTTTGGTTACTAACTGTGACAACCATTTTTTCCATCATTTGGTATAGCTTCTCCACTTTTTTAGATAAATGGTCATGATTTGGATCAGATGTGGAAGCTACATTGTCGTCTCTATATGTTACCCTTTTCTCAACTCTTAATCTCGCTCTTTTCTCAATCAGATTTGCCTCTATTCACTGCTCCTTTCTGCATGTCCTCCAATGTGTTGTATTCTTTATCCCTAAGCTGATAGGCCATGTCAGCATCAAAGCCTTCGGGGTATTTCGCTAGAGCCATACCTTGGGGAGGTTTCATGTGTGGAGGGAGAGCATTGTAAATGCTGTTAAATCTCGTTGTGTAATCGTGGACACTTTCTCCTACGTTTATTTTAAGGCTCATATATTCTGATAGGAGTTGGCGAGGGTTGGCCTTGACTTCCCATTTGTTTATGAAGGTCTGATATAGAGCTGGGAGGTCATTTATACTACCCGGAGGTAGGCCCTTGAACCATTTCTTCACATCACCCCCTAAGCTCTGGGCAAAGATTCTCATTTTGACTGTATCATCATCTATCTCCATGTAGTCAAAAGAATCTTCCATCCTATCTACATGGTGTTGGGATGTGGTAGATTCTTTTGCAGTGAAGTGTGGGATCTTTGATTGATAATCATTGGGTAAGGGTACTAGAGGCTGAGGTAAAACCAGAGGTGCATACCAGGCTGCCATGATGATGTTTTGATGAGGTAAAGGGTTGAATTGGGCAGCTGGTATATGGATGACAGGGATATTAGGACCAGCATAATTTTGTTGAGAAGATTTAGGGTGGCAGAGCCCCAATTTTTGAATGAAGTGAATATCGGGAGGTGTAGATGGAGGGGTTTCACTGTCCCTAACATGTTTACCACTTTGAGGTGGTGAACCAAGAAGCTCAAGGTCTGGCTAGTCTAGAACGTTGAATGACCTAGTTCTTGGTGATCTATCGGGTATGTCTAGGTCAAGACGAAAGTGTGATAGAGCTGTAAGGTCTTCTGGTGCAGAGTTAGCTCTATAAATGTGACTGGAAATAATTGATCCTCTAGGTGTAGGTGGGTTTCTGAGGATGCTCTCAGGGTTATCAACTATTTCAGGTGGGTTTGGGTCAGGATAAGCTCTTGTGTGAATGGTTCTAAAAGCCAGAATGTTGTTTTCCAATCGAGCAGCCTAACCCTACTTGTTGCTTCTATTGTGTTTGATGTTGTAATGACTTTGGTCTCCCAGTGGACTCTAATGTGAACCAAGATAATCAGCAGGCCTACTGATCACCAGTGGAGTCTTTGAATCGTTTAGGAATTATGGAGGGTTTTAGGATGTTTTTGGAGGGCACACTATCCACCACAGTGCTTATGAGGTGTCCCCTTTCAGGGATATCTTCCAAACACAACAAACTCTAACCAGAGATTGACTGGGAGGGAATTTACCAGATATGTCACCTCTGAAAGAGTGTGAGATATGGAGGCTACCTGGCCCTTTCCATACTCTGTCTAAGAGTATGGGAGAACATAAAAAATGGTATAGAGGTTGAACTGTGAATAGGAATGTTTAACTACCAACCTAACCAGATATTTTAGGTTTATGAAGTTCTTATAATGTAGTAGGATGGAGAGTATTTCAGAAAGTCCCTAGCGGAGTCGCCATTATGTTGGGGTTTCCATGTTTTGGTCAGATTGGTAAGACCAAAAGATGAGACAACATCAAACCACTTTTAGAACTCAGGATCTAGCCCTCCTGGGCCCAGAGAGGGATCTCTCTATATGAGCAAAGGTTTTATGTCTTTGAAGCTCAAAGTTTAAGATGTTAGGCTAGTTATAGGCACAGGTTTTGTTTGTTTGATTGTTTTTTTGGTTGTTGGTTATCAGGAAGAAAAGGTTCAATGTAAGACAAGGATGAGCAAAGAGGAATAAGGCAGAGGTGAAGTATTCCAGGGAGCATTCAAAACCATTGGGAAATGGATTCAGGAAAGAATTTGCCTGCTAATCAATAGGCAGGCTTTCAATTGGGCTAGTCATCTAAACGTTGGATCTTAAAGATGATTGTGTAATATGGAATGGTAGGAGAGGAGGAGACAACATGGATTCAGGGCACAAAGTTAAAGAACAGCTGGTCGCACAAGGATCCTAGTGGATAGGGCTAACTCTAATCCCCAGTGTTCCCAAATATTCCAACTAAATCCATAACAAGAAACATCTAAGAACAGATACATTTAATTCATACATCAGAGAGCAGGAAATAACATCCATTACACTGATTAAACTAACTGAAATCGATTCTTAGATAACACATTTAGAAGAAAAACATCAATGGCAAGGAGAGCATATACATAGGGTACCTAACTAGGGTAAATCCTATGCCAATGTTTTGATGCAAGCCAGTAGAAACGAAATGAAATGAATATAAACACAGAGATAGGAAAACATCACCGTTGCTTTAGATCAGGATCCAAAGAAATGTGCTTGTCATATTGAATAGCAATACCAGTCAAGTACAACATTGCCAATAGCTGAATACTCAGTCTGAAAACATCTCCTTCAACCTATCTTACAACTTTACACAGAGACTGTGTCTCAAAAGAAACTACTTGCAATTCTCTGATAACTGATCAACCACCTTTACAATGAGTTTCTTTGTGAATCTATAACTCCAGTGGAGCAAAGAAGGTAGGTGAAAAACTAAATGAAGCATTAACAACTCAGAAGAGGAAGAAAGTCGAAGCCCATTTTGTATAAATTCTGTGCATTAATTTGCAGTGCTCTTGGGAGGAAAAAATGGTCTTCGTCACTTCTATTTACTCCGGGTATGTCTCTGACGTACTTTGGCTGCAGGACTCGGTGGTACTATTGGTGAATAAACAAAAGATAAATGAATGACTGAGAAGTTTGCCATACTTATGAAACAAATGCTCTGGTAGCTTCAGATTGTTATCAGGGTGGAAATTTCTTTAGGAACACGACGTATAATAAAGCTGCATGGGTGCTCCGTCCTTTTTTAGGAAAAAACATTCTGCTGATGTAGAAACCATGACACATTGATTTTTGTGTTGTACCTTTTGCGTGATCCATGGGTCTTCAATCTGATTCTTTACCTTTAAATCTCTGAACATAAGGCTTATATATCTTCCTTTGCATGCCTTAAGCTCTCTGATGCTCAATTTAAATCTCTGACTGTGAAATCTGTGTGTTAATGGCGTCGGGACATTTTCACAGAGTAATACCCTGGTCCTTTAATGCAAGTCCTGTCGTAGGACCTCCTCGGGTTTTCTTCATGATTTTTGCCTCTGCACACGGTATTTTCCTGTGTTTTCTGCCACTGTGACAGCGGGTGAAAATCATGGCGGCTTTCACCACCTCAAAACCCTGCAAAACAGAAAACTTCTTATGAAATCCATGAATGGGGGTAATGGATGCAGTGCGGATGATGAAAATCGTCGTGCGGCTGGTGGAATGGAAGAAAAATGCAGAGGAATGATGGAGGGAAGCCTTGGTGAAGGTTGGCGGAGCGTACAGGAAATTCAAATGAAAAACCTTAACAAACTCGACTTTTTAACAAATATATGAAATGGGATGGCCAGATGTATGGTGGATACACGTGGGGTTGACGTGGCGGGACCGGGCGATGGCGGAAAAGTCAATAGTGGGGAAAACAAATATGGACCGTCAGATCTCAAAGGAGATCGACGGTTGAAAATGCAACGGAGGGCGACGAATGGTGGGCAGGAGTACGGTGACCTTGGATGAAACCCCGCGCAACTTTGTGGAACAACGACCATTGGATCAACTACTCCAGATCGGAAAGTGCACGTGCATATCGCTACGCATCCACGAACGAACATTAATGTGTGATGGGGTAGTGGTTTTGAAATAGTGTCAGAGCCACGTGTCGAATGCTGAGAGGAATCACTGGGCAATGGGAAAATACCTCCTACCGCCCAAAGGCGATGCGATAGATACCACCGGGTTTGTAAACAATGTTTGCGGCGGGGACCACCGGGACGAACGTACTGCGGACCATCGGATCTGTGGGTAAATAGACGGTGATGGCACGATCGGGGCGATGAACGGGGTTGACCACGGGCGCTGCAGAGTTAACACGGACCATCCGATCTGCGCCGATTGACGGTTGATATTGCCTCCGATACCAATTTAGATAGGCACCTTTTTGGTTAGCGTCTGGTTTCGGCACCCAGGTCATAAGGTGGAAGAAAAGCTGAGGGGGCTGGCCAAAAGGTGCTAGCCCTATTATAATGTTTAAAGTGGGTTTTTAACCCATTTCGGTGCATTTTAAAGCCAAAGGAGGGTAGCGATAGGGAACAAAGGTGAGAATTTGGCTAGAAAAAGGGTGAAGTTGGGTTTTCAAGGGAATTCGGGGAGATTAAGGGGATTTTGACAAAGGGAATAAGAGGTGAAAGGGACACTTTGCAGGGATATAGGGGATAAATATAGACCTTTTGGAGCACAATTTCTGCAAACAATGAGACCTTATAAAGGGAGTCAGCAGAGGGAAATTTATCAAAGTCAAAGGCACAGGAGACTTCAAGGATGATGTGTCTTCAGGGGAGATGAATTCCTTGAAGGCTCAAAAAAAAATTTAGCCCCCTACTTTGCTTTGTCAAAATTTACAAGGGGGCTAACACAACCTAGTGAGCTCAGGGTGACTTTGTACCTGTTGTACTCTTTCATAGAAATTAAAACACCCCACATTTTGGAAAGATGTGACAGTCATAGGAGAGGCATTAAGCTCCATTGTGTTTTTAGGTTCAAACCTATTAATCCTTCCACCTCTGTGTTGATTCCTCCGTGGAAATTGGCCTTCTTCACCACTACCATTTCCTCCTTCTCTTGACATTTTGACACCTGTTGCTTTGAAACCCTAGCTCTGCTTATGAGACTGATATGTAAAAAGGTGATGAAATGGTGGTAAAAAGGAAACCTTTTATGAATGAGTGAGAGGAATGAGTGAAGGGGAAAATTGAGTAGAATGAGAGGTTTAGAAAACCTTGATGATCACCCCTGATAATCTGTAAAAAACCCTGCTTTTGACACCCTGCACTGATAGCAAATGGATGTAAATGAAAGAATTGAATTTTCCAATTAATTTTGTGGTGTAAGGGCTCGAGTTTATGAGTGGATGGAGAGGGTGAGGGCATAACCCTAGATAAATGAGAAATATTTCAATAAGGAAACCCTCTGTGTATCTTCAGTATGCAGATGGAGAGTCTTTTAAACAGTGGTATTTAAGTATAAAAATTAGGTTCTCCTCCTTAGGTCTTGACTCCTTTGACAAATGATGATAAAGAACTTGGAGAGGGCTTGATGAGCTGCACTTACCTCTTGAGGGTTCTCTGAAAACCTTTTTTGACAGCTTGGAGGTGTTTTTTAGTGGATTTGAGGGGTTGCAGGTTGTGGAGGCCCTCCTAGCTAAACGCGCAATGCGTGCATGGGGTGTTGGGCCTACTGGGTCTGCTAAATGAGCAACGCTGGATGGTGAATGAGGTGTCGGGTGAAGCTTTGTGTTGGGCATGTAACGCCTGTTGGGCATGTCAGGTCTTTTTGTGCCAGGCGCGCAGTGCCTGCCAGTTTTCTGGGCCTGTTGGGCCTGTCAGGTCGGGTTGCAGGTATCACTGTGTGCTGGGCGCACAACGCACGGTCTTTCTACTCAGTTTGTTGGGTTTGCCAGCACAACACGCAACATTTAGCCAAGGGCGCAACACGTGTACACAGGTGAACAACGTTGTGTTAATTTACACGGTGAAAACCTCTAAGGGCATAGTGCTCGACTTTGAACGCACAACACCACCTTGAACATGCAATGTCGCCTTGAATGCGCAGTGCCGGGTAGACTTGCCCAGATTCGACCAAAAAACTGAGATTTCTTCTCTTGGATGTCTTTGATGATTTTTGGAAGTGAGGAAAGAGTTTTGAAGTGTTTAGAAGAGTTTATATATCCCTTGGAACTTTAATTTTAACCATGAAACCCAGGTTTCTAATGCTTTTACTCTCTTTCCTTTTTTATTGATATTTCTTTGATTTCTTGCTTGCAGGTGATAAAAAAACTGAAACGGATTTCTATTTGTAGGTTGCTGGACTGATGATATTTGTCTTTCCTTTGATCTTGAAAACTTGACATTTTGTTCTTATATAAACAACCTTATAACCACTGTTTTTTTTCACCTTTGAGCTAAACACCAAGTTTTTTACCTTTTTGGGCCACTTCTAATCTGTAGGTGCCTGAAATGATAGTTTAAACCTTGCTCACTGATACTCCTTACCTCCTTGTTTTGCAGATTTTGTTTGAGTCACAAGGTTTACTTTCTTTGGCTTGTTTATGTCCTTGAACATTTTCACTCAGCAGGTGTTATGAGAACCCTGAAGTGGCTCTCCCTTTGATCTTTGAAGCATGCTAGATTCACTTTTGACAACTTCAAAAACTTTACACAATGGCAGTATCTCCAAAACTTCTTTTTTCCTTACCTTGAAACTCAAATAAACTTTTACTTGGAAGGTGGCTAAAAACCTAAAATTTACCTTTCTTACTGAGACTCTTCACATCCTTGTTTCTTTGAGGCAGTGAAACCCTTTACCATGGCAAAGATTTGGGATGTTTACACACACTGGCAACTTTTAAATCTTCCCTTACCTGCACCATAGAGCTCAAACTATCCTTTGAAATTTTTTAGGCATGACAAACTCCTTTGATAAGTTTTGGATCTTCACACATAGCGATATCTTCATAATCCCTCCTTGCTGTCATCATGGAGTCCTATTAGTCATCAATATTTTTCACTCGTTGATGATGACTAGTTTTTAAAGCCAAGTTTTCTAGCTGCTGATCTCCAATTTGTCAAATTTGCCAGCTGGAAAACACCCATAAAATTTTTTGCCCTCCTACCTTTTCAATCAGCCCATGATGAGATAAAACCTAATTTTCAAGCCCTATCTAGCCTCAGTCATACAAACTTGTCCATCAGGTCCAAAGAGAATACTCCAAATCTGTCCAAAAAGTCTCCCCTAAGTTAGGTAGTGGCGCTTTAGGTGATCCTCCCTTGGCAAACTATCCTAAAGCCAAAAGAACCTCTATCTAATATCAACCAGTCATAGATGACCTTCCTATTCTGCAAATAAAGCTTGATACACTCTTAAGTCGCGCCACTAACAAACCTTGATGTCTCAGCAGTGCATATGCCACAGGTCAAACTAATATTAGGTGGATTTACAGTGTTTCAATGTATTTTTCAAGAGCAGAAGTGTACCAATGTTCCAGAAGAAATTATTAAACTTAAACATGAGAAGACAGCTGCTTCTCATGTGGTTTTGAGCCTGGGATGCAAGTACTGGAGAGAGAGTTATTTCAATAATCTCCTGCAAACACAGTCAAAAGATGAAATGACATCACTGTGTAAAACCTTCTCCAAAAATGAGCATAGGGTTGAATGACTAAGAAAACCTCCTCCAAATATGAGCAGAGGGTTTGGCAATGTGATAAAGGCCTCCTTCATTTAATAAGCAGAGGGCCATGAACAGAGGTATGGCCTCATTTAAGGGCACAAGGCTAAAAATGCTACAATTATCCTTAAAAAATTGTTTAAACACCTTGTCTCCAATAGATGAAGACCACTAACATAGCAGTAGTTTCTCAAAGATTGATTATAAGTTTTCACTGGTTGAAAGACAGACTCTAAGTGCAGTGGGAAACAATTGAAGGCTTATGAATCGAAAAATGGTGTTAAAAACAGAGGGAAAGAAGTGGTGTTTTAAAAGGTGCTTACATGAGTTTCACTATTAAAACACAGAATTGAAATACAGTGTGAAGCTAATTGGATGATTATGAATGGAGAAATGCTGTATGAAAATGGCCAAGGAATTAAAACAATCTTGGTTTTAAACTGACTTCTGCTAATAAATACAAAGAGAACCACTAATAGTTTGTTCATGGATATTCTTCATTTGGTTAAAACATGGGTTGAAAAGAGCCCAGGCATTTGTCAAACATAGGCCTCCTTCATAAACAAGTAGAAGGCTCACCATTGTTTGAGGATGAAGAGCATTTATTTTAGTATGGCAAAGATTTCAAAAGGTACTGCTCTCAAAAATGGTGAAATGAATGAAAATTCACTATTCTTACAGACCTCCTTCACAGAGGAACACAGGAACAACCTTCCAATGTTTACAATTCAACTTCAGCTCATCATCCCCTGCTATATCTCCATAAAAGTTGAAGACTAGATTACTTTGGCAATCCAAGGTTAGTCATTTGCCTTGATGATGGAGACTATTTGTAGTAGAGCTTTTCACTTGGAGTTTCAAATGAGGTTTCAAGTAAAAGAGATTAATTACCCATTCTAAATACCAGCCTTGCAAGTTATTGATATGGACCAAGAATAGTTTTATTGCTGCACTTGTGAAGTTCAGGATGGGCAGGTTCTTAAGATTGAAATTTGTGTAGTTGGCACACATAAGCCTCTGTGGATGTTTTTGTCTTTGATGCCTGAAGAGAAACTTTATAAACCCTTGCTGTTGAGCCTATACAATGGGCATGATCAACCATCAAACACCATAACAGTTGGTTTGTCAACTTGAAAATGGCCTCCCTCACAAGAGGCAGAGGGTCAGTTCTCCTAAGGTTTTCACCATACAAATCACTTCATACAAATGGTTAAGGAGATGCTCAAACAAGTTTTATATTCATATTAAAGGGCCTTCATCAGCTGATAAAGATAAAGATCTCATAATATGTCTGAAGGGCTGTTTTGAAGGAGCTGCAAGGTTGTTTTTTTAATAGACTCCTCTTTAAACAACAATCCAAGTTTGAAGTTTTAACACTCCTTCCATTTAATGTGAATAGAGTTTTTAAAAATAGTTTCAAAGGTTAAGAAATAGCCTATGCTAATAAGTATTCTCAAGTGAAGGGTCTTTTATGAAGTTTCAAAGGAAATTCCTGTTTTAAAAAGAGCAAGGAGGTCTTCAAAAGCATAAAGCAGTGCTTCAGGTTTTATTTAAAACCAAAAGCCTTTTCAAAAGGCCTCCAAAACCCTCACAAAGAAATTTCAAAAGGTGGTTGGATTTTTCAACTTTAAAGGGAGTAAGAGACCGTTGGCAAAGTCTCATTGTGCATTTCAAAATGCAAGCAACATCCCCCTAAGCTGCCCACTGGAGAAACGAGGAGATTTCAACATTTTTTAGAGTGTTTTGAGGCTTAAAGCCTACGCAGTGTGCCTGGAAAAGTGCGCGGCACGTTCATAAGAGAAAATACACAGGCTTTCAATGACTGCGCAACGCGCCTGTAGCGCCGATCACCATTGCCCAAAAGCTGACCCGACACCTCTCATTGCGTGGTGTTCTTCTCAGTAAACGTGCCACTCCTCTCTAAATGCCCAAAACACCTTCAAAAATGCCTTTGGACCTGCTCAATTCATCAAACAAGGGCCCTTAAGCATTTTTAAGGTATTTTTCTCACTCTAATACAAATTTCGAGTTTAAGAGGTGATGTGCTTTTGCTATGTTTCCAGGAGACAAATGGTGTTATAAGGTGGGGTGTTTTGGTCGAAAATCAAAGTTTATTGTTGACTGTGAGTGTCAAATATCCACACTGTGATAGGCTAAGGTGTGTTTAGTCAGTTCTGAAGAGCCCTAGCTGCCTTCAAACACGGTGATAACCCACAGTGCTACAAGGAGCATACTTTGTCAAAACTTTAGAGGATAAAACAGTAAATGAAAAAGGAGGATTGATAGATCAATTTAAAAACTCTTCTGGTGTTATTAAAAAGACAAAACCGTACACAAATTTGCTCGACAGAAATACAAAACAGGGATCCCAAAGTTGGCTGGAAAGTGTCCTAACATTGTTAAAACAAAAGCAGACTTTGTCTAAAACTCAAAGGGGAAAAAAAATGTTTATAAAGTGGAAGTTTGATCATTATAAAGTGTCTTCTCTGTGTTATTAAATAACAAACTAGTGCAGCCTCCATTGTTCCATAAAAAAAAGTATGCTATGAAGATCTTTTAAATCAATTTGAGGGTGTTTTTGTCTACCTTTGTAAGGAAACAGTGAACAACAAAAGAGCATTGTTTGGGGAAGGGTGATTTTGTTCTTGTCTAAACACAAGGAGATCCTTGTTCTAACAAGAAAACACAAATACCTCTTTTCAACACCTTGCCCAAACACAGTAATAAATTGACTGTGTGCTTTTTATTTGACAAATACTTGTTGTTTGGCATTAAAGAGGACAAAAAAGTGATTTATAAGGAGCACACAGTTGGTGTTGGGGGAATATTTCACAAAACATTTGAAGCAGCTTGTCTTGGTCAAATAGTGACTGACAAGGAGGACAGGGTGTGTGCTTGAGAAGCCATTCTAAAGGCCATTTGAGATAGTTTGTTTTTGAAAAGAACATTCAAAACAAAATGCCTCCCAGGCAAGACAATAGAAGTGGCCTTCATAGGAGGTTTGAGCCTGTTTCAACTGAAGAGGTAAATGCTCATCCATCAGTCTTGTTTAAATTTCATGAGCTTGGGTGTCTAGAGTTTTGTTAAAGGGTGCATGAGGTGAAAAGATATTCCCCTTTGACACATCTTTGTGCTTTGAGATGTCAAGAGAAGCACTTTTAGCTGGTAGGCTTGGATTTTAAGTTCTCTCCTAGGTCCATTTCCAAGGCCACCAAAATCCCTTGTGTCGGAGAGAAGTGGTTTAAAAAAAGCCACCTAGACTCAGAACATTACAAACCTTTTCTGAAGCTTGAGCATAGAGACACATGTCCATCCATTTTTCCCTTTTCATATCTGTTGACTAGTTATGCCCCCCTGTTGAAGATAATCATGAAATACTTCACTTGTGAGGGAAGATTCTCTTGAGTCTATGCTTACCATGTCTGATTGCTCATGCATTTCACAAGAGCCAAATTGTTAAATCTCCCTTTCTTCCTCCATAGAAGTATTGAGAAAATGACCTCCACTGTTAAGAAAAAAACCTCCTTCTTAGCAGACAACCTGCCTCTTCCATCACTCCCTCATCAAAGTTATCATTCTTCATCAGCTTGAGAATAAATAAATATTTTGGGATAATTTCAATACACATCCAGATTTCTCCACTGTCCCTTCATTTCATACATCTCCTTCACCTTCCACTCACCATCCTTCGCCTTATTCAAGCAAGCCCATTCCCAAGAAGCTCAAATTTCCCATTGAATAAGAAAAAGAGCATGATGAAGAAGAAGAGCATGAGCAAGAGGAGGAAGATGATGATGAGCAGCATCATGATGAAATAGGGCAGCAAGGAGAAGAAGAACACAGTGAGGCAGAGCAGCAAGGGGAAGAAGGGCATGATGAAGAGGAAGATGATGATGAGCAGCCTCATGAAGAAGAAGGGCAACATGATGAACAGGTGTAGCACAGTGAGGAAAGGCAGCCACATGATGATAAACAGTAGCAAGGTAAGGAAGGGAAGCATGATGAACAGGTGCAGCACAGTGAGGAAAGTCAGCCTCATGAAGAAGAATGGTAGCACGATGAACAGGTGAAACACAATGAGGAGGGTAGCCCTAAAAAAGAAATGCAAGAGGATATTCAAGGCATCCATGAAGAAACTCAAGACAATGGCAAGAATGATGAGGAAAGTAACAAGGGCAAAGAGCCAATAGATCATGTGCTAGCTGCCTCTCCTAGGTAAGGGGCCATGCTCTCTTCTCCAAAAGTGGCCAAGCCCTAGACATCAAGGAAATGGGTGCCTAAAGCTGTAACTCCAAATGTTACTAGGGCCCTCCGAAGCAAGGGGAAATTGCCCAAGAAGCCCATTGTCGAATTTCCCAAGAGGAGGAAGACTAAAAGATCCACCCAAAGCAAGGGAAAGGAGAAAGAAGAAAGCAACCATGAAAAGGAAAGGGACTTCGACATAATTCAAATCCAAAGTGATGATAGCGACAATGAAGCCCGAATCCTAGAAACTCTCTTGATCAATAGAGAAAACAAAATTGATTCTTTGAGGACTGATCTAGAGAGGTCTAGAAACTTCAATCACTTTTTGCAAATTCAAAACAAACAAATGAGTGTCCATATGGCAGTATATGAGACATGGGCCATCAAATACAAAAAAGAGGCCTTCAAGGCACAAATGAGATTGGAAGAACTCATGGGTGAGTTCTTTGAGAGCGAAGATGAAGATCAGCCTAGGAGAAAGAGGCCAAGAACCATGGGGCTCAAAAGAGCCCTTGAGAAACAAAAGGAAGAAGAAGCTGCCCTTCTACAATCTACCCCTCTCACTACATTGTTCACCCAAGAGATAGAGAAAAATCGAGAAGCATGGCTTGAGAGGGTAAATGATCACTTCGAAAAGAAGTTGGAGAACGCAAATAGAAATTTGGACCTTCAACGAAGGATGACTGGGCATTATAAGAAGCTCAATCAGTTTGCCCAGCGGAAATTGAAGGCCACACAGGAAAAACTGAAAGAGGCTCAAAGGAGGCGCCCGGCACCAAAATTGAAGAAAGACACCACAAAGCTCCAAATTTTGGCCTCATATTCACAGCATGTTTCTAAAAACCCTTGAGGGTCATGCTCGCCAAAATTGGGCGAAGTTCAATAAGTTTTGGTTTTTTGTCATTTTTGGGTTTTTTGGCTAAACCTCATGGGCATCGCCATTTCTGTTTGGGGCATCCTCAAAGAATGAAAATGGTATCATTAGATGCCATAATTTTAGGGGCATATACTCACCAATTTTTAGATCATTTGAAGATGATTTTCTCCTCCAAAATGGCGAAAAACACTCACTTTTTCCACACTCTGCCCCGTTTATCAGCAAGGCCCATTTTTTGGGGTTTTACACACATATCAGTTTGTTATGGACTTACAATGGTCATTTTGGAGCAAAATAAAAATTTTCAGAAAATAGACATTTAGAGCTTTCCAACGAGCCATCATGGGCCTCGTTTCGACATCGGGAAGGCCTCCAAAAGTTGCCGGAAAATCAGAGGACTTTCTGCTGATGTATTTCTTAAGTATTTTTGTGAAAAATGTACCTTTCAAAAGTGACTTTTCCTCATGTGCGTTTAGCTATTTTTGTGCATGGTTAGTTAGGAAAAGTCAATTTGTTTTCCTTTTTTAGCATTTTTGAGATATTTTATTAGATATTTTGTGCCTTGGGCTTTGCAAAGCCTCAAGGACAAAATCAGATATTTCCGATAGGCCAATGAGATTGCAAGTTGAAATAGGAGGTTTTCCCTCATATTGGTCTATATATTCCAAAGGATTTCATTGTAAACAAGGCTGAAATTGATGAATAGAAGCAATATATGGTTATACAAGCTTGGAAGAAACACTTGTCTCATGCATTGGATAGTTTCTTGAGTGCTTTTGGATGATGAAAGAGGACTGTTGTTGGATTCCATGACTTGGTAGAATGGTATAGTGCCTCTCTCTCTGTTTTGTTTCTTAGTTTTGATTCATAATTCCATGTTCTTGCTTGCTATAAGACAATAGAGAATAGATTTGAGACATGCCCTTGGAGGCACCTCAAATTTCCTATTTATTTATAGCTTCTATGTTTTCTTCATTCTTAGTCATATTAAAGAATCCTTGATTGCTCTTTGATAACAGAAGAATATTGCTTGCTTGTTTCATTTATGGTTTTATGGATGCTAAGTATGATTCACGGTGTGTCCTGCTTACTCATGGCTAGTGATAGCTCCACCTATGAAACCTCTCTTTGATTGATTAGATTGTCATTTGTTGAACCAAGGAGGTCTCGTACTGATCTTGCCCTTTGCCTAAAACTATGAAATCTTGCTTCAAAGTGCCCAATAGCTTGAAATACTATGTTTAGGTGTTCCTTCATAGTGATTTGAGTTGTTTGTTTGTCTTAAATGTATTTCCCCAAAATCTGATAGCCATTTCCTAAAGTTAGAGAGTCATATATCTCTATGCATGGCTTGAATGTTTATTTCTATGCATTGAATAGTTTATAGTTACATTTCTCATGATTAACGGTTAGCCCTGCCATGTTTATGTCAGATATTAAACTATTTATGTTTGAAATCCCTTGTTATTCACAAATTTAATGTCCATCTCACTCCATTTTACCCCAAGATCCATTTTACCTTGAATCAAATCGGCCCTTCAACTACCTTGTATCACCATCTGAAGCTTTCTTGACCTTTCGACCCCATAGCCCAGTTGATCTGACATATTTTTACCTATCTTAGTCTTTGATCAGTTCATCCCTCACAACCTAAAAACCAAAACCAAAAACCTACTTCATAACTAGCCTAAAATCAAGAACACAATAAGCAAACACATAGATATCCCTTACACAAATAGAGAGAGCCCTCTATGAGTCCAGGAAGGCTAGGTCTTCGGGCTCCAAAGACTGGTTTGATGTTACATTGTCATTTGGCTTACCAATCAGCCAAATCACAGGACACTAACATAATGGTAATCATGGTGGGACTCTAAGTAACAAACAAACTTAGATTTCGTAAACATTCTAGCAGCCTTAAGAATACTGTCTGATTGACTTATCCCACCGCTCACTAACATAATGGTGATCACGGTGGGACTCTGAGTAACAAAAAAACTTAGATTCCCTAAACATTCCAGCAGCGTTAAGAATACTATCTGATTGACTTATTCCAACGCTCACTAACATAATGGCAATCACGGTGGGACTTTGAGTCAAAACATCCTCGGTATCCCTTAGGATCTCTCAAAATATTAGTCAAAATTAGAAAAATTAGGTATTTTATGAAGAGTAGAAGCTAGCTCCTTCACCATCTTAGCAAAATGATGATTCAGTTATAGTAAAATTTTCCAAACCTCAGGGCTACATATAGGAAACTTAGAAAACCCTAAAAAATATCTCTAGATTGGTGTTGATCAATATTGGTGGTGGACCGTACACATATACTCTCAAAACAACTAAAAATCCACCTGGCGACTCCACTAGCCTCCAATAGGCGTTACTACTTTGCTAAATTTTAGAATACTATCCAGTCGACTTATCCTACTGCTCACTAACATAATGGCGATCACGGTGGGACTCTGAGTAACAAACAAGCTTAGATTCCCTAAACATTTCAGCAGCCTTAAGAACACTATCTGATTGACTTATCCCACCACTCACTAACATAATGGCGATCACGATGGGACTAACTGAGTACATAACAGTCTAGCAAACTCTTGTAGATTCATTAGTCTTCATTTAAACAAGCAAGTAGTCGATAGAATCATTTAGAGTAAACTCTTTTTTTTTTCACCACCCTAGCAAAGTGATGAATCAAGTTTAGAAAACTCTAATAAGCCATAGTCTGCACATAAAAAACTTAGAAAACCCAAAAAACATTCCCAAATTAGCTTTTCCCTAGTTATTGGTGGTGGACCATAGCTACATCTTTACAATAACAGCCAAGTTCCACCTGGCGACTCTACTAGCCTCTAGTAGGCCTAAAAACTCGATAAAAAAACAAAAAATTCATAAACCATACCTTTCTGTTGACTCGTCCTTTCCAAAAACTTAAAACTTATGGTGCAAACTCTGTAATCAGTGACAAACTAAGTATAACTTTGTGATTCAGAAGACTTCACCTAAACATAGGAGATAAATAGAAATAATCTTGCAAATAGGACCATTAGCTTCTCCAAACAGCCTAGAAAACTATTGAAACCAAGTGAATCACTCTTCCTTGCAAGTCTTCATCTCAAAGTTTGCTAGAAAACTTTTTCCCGAAATTGTCTTTGATAATGTTGGTGGTGGACCATAGTTCTCACAGAAATCCACCTGGCAACTCCACTAGTCCTCATTTTTTTTTTAACCATCCTTCACATTAGTAAACCCCTAGAGAGGACATCCATCCGAAACAATCACAAATACCATCCTCTCTAAACTCTAGATTTCAAAATCTGGCTTCACGAAGAATCAACACCAGATCTCATCCAGACCCAAATCCCCCTATCATAGTAGATGACCCAGAGAAGATTCTATGGCAAGCTTCTGAAACTGGAAATTTAGCTACC
This sequence comes from Pinus albicaulis, assembly GCA_034641835.2. Lineage (NCBI taxonomy): Eukaryota > Viridiplantae > Streptophyta > Pinopsida > Pinales > Pinaceae > Pinus > Pinus albicaulis. The sequence goes on from CM076583.1 coordinate 949,006,722, forward strand.
AATAGGTCTATCTGTAAAGCAAGATCAGTACCTGAACACCACACAGCCTTGCAGGATTCCCCATTTGACTTAAAATCAGCAAAAACCCTTTTTAGAGGCAAGTCACAAAGTAAGGTAAACTTTGACGATCTTGAGCCCCTAGATTTGCCACAGAGTCCTAGTAGAGAAGCCTCGCCTACTACACCTCCCTACTTTCAGCTTCTCCATCACTTTGGCTCCTACCATCCCAGATTTGCTCAAAATCAGATCACTAGTCCAAGTACATCTTCCACACCCATCCAAACCACTACTATTCAAAACACCTCAGCTCATCCTACAAGCCCTCATTTTGTACATCATCCATTAGCTACCGCCATGGCAGCCTGGTATGCACCCTTGGTGTTGCCACAACCTTTGGCTCCCTTACAAAATGACTATCAATCCAAAATCCCGCACTTTACCGGAGTTGAGACTACCACAGCTCAACAACATGTAGATAGAATTAGCGATGCCTTTGAATACATGGAAATAGAAGACGAGACCATCAGAATGAGGATGTTCGCCCAAAGCCTGGGTGGAGAACCCAAAAAATGGTTTAAAAGCTTAACTCCAAACAACATCCACGATCTCCCAAAACTTTACCAAACGTTCATAAATACGTGGGAAATCCGAAAGAACCCCATTCAAATCCTGTCAGAATATAACAATCTAAAATGGGAAAACGGTGAAAGTGTCCAGGGATACTGCACTAGGTTCAACAATGTTTATAATCCCTCCTGCCTCACTTAAAACCTCCACTTGGCTCAACCTTAGCAAAGTTCCCTGAATTTTTTGACCCAGACATGACTTATCAACTAAGAGACAAGGACCCCCCTACCTTAGAGGAAATGAAAAAAGTGGCCATAAGTGCAGAAGCCAACCTAGAAAAAAAGAGAGCTAGGACTAGATCTGAAAGGAAAGTCACATACCGAGATGAGGTCTCCACTTTAGCCCCTTCCTTAGATCCTAGAATAGATGACTTGGTTAGATCCATGGCAAAAATGTGGAAAAAGATAAGTGAAAAGACACCTCTTAGGGACAACCAGCCAAACCCTCCAAACAGAAACCGGAACCAAAATTTTAGGAGGGCACAACCTCAAAACAAACCAAGGGAAAATGACAAACAAATTAGGCCACCGTTTAATGAAAATTATGTGGAAGAAGATGAAAGGGATACAAAACCCATTGATGAAAATCATTTGAACCTTATAGGTTCTGATAACGAGAGTGAGGTTTGCCTCACAAAAGAAGAACAAGTGTTTTTCTCTCTGAATCAAGATGAAACCAACTATGAAGATCCTGAAGATCCTGCCATAGATTTTCAAAATGCCATAATAGAAGCTTATAGGCAGTATGACCTTAGAAGCAGAAAAAATCAAGACAACTCCAAGAAGGGTAGCTCGGACATTGCTAAGACCGCTGGTACCATCCTTAAAAAAGCAGTGGATAGCAACAAAATCATGGTCAAGAACACTAACCAAAACAAAGATAAAGCTATTCAAACAAGTCTTGGCTAAGATGCTCCTAGTACCTCCACAAAGATTCCCGAGATGATGTGTCAAACAAAATCCCAAAACAAAGTCAGCAAACTCAGAATATAGAGAAAGTCATGGCTGAAAAAACTGAAGAAAACTTGTCTAAACTACAAGCACCCTTCAGTTTTGAGGGAGAAATCGCCAAAATAAATATTACCATGCCTCTCACTGAAATTATTGCCCAAAGCTCTTATAAATCCCAAGTGTTAAAAGTCCTGAATATAGGAAATGATGCAAACACCCTTAATCTAGTTGATGACACTCCTGAAGTGTTATTTGGTCCAAAAATAGAAGGGAAATTCCAAGAAGGAACCACTCTTCCCTTTTACATCAGTTTGAATATCCATGACCAAATCTTACACAATTCCATGCTAGACTCCAGGGCCTCGCATAATCTCATGCTGAAGGTTGTGATGGAAAGATTAGGCCTAGAAATCACAAGACCATATAAATACTTATATTAATTTGATTCGAGTAGAGTCAAATGTCTAGGCTTGATCAAAGATCTTTGTTTCAGTTTGGCCCAAATACCTACAAAACACCTGATCATGGACATAGTGGTAGTAGAAATTCCCCCCAAGTACAGAATGCTTTTATCCAGAACTTGGGGAGCTAAGCTTCAGGGAAATATTCAACTTGATATGTCCTATGCCACTATTCCTGTGTTTAACCAAACTAGAATACTCTATCGAGAATCACACATGAAATATATGGTCAGTAGTCATGAAAGGCCAGATAACATCCCGATGGATTCCTTACATTCTGATTTAAACTCTTTCATTTTACACACTGATGAGAACATTGAAGAACAGTCAAAAGGATTTGAAACAAACTTAGACCCACCTCATCAGCTTCCCCAAGTTCTCTATCATGAACTAGATGCTTAAAATTATCATGACCATGAGCAGTTGTGTCTTGAGGAAAGAGAGTTTGTTCCTTTTGAAACAAGGATAGAGCAAGAAGCACAAACCATTATGTAGCATCAAGCAAATTGCTCAAACCTTAGGAAAACATCAGCAGTAACAACAGGAAACTTTTTTAGAACAGAGGCCTTAGAAGACTTGCATATCACAAACCTCTTTGGAACTCAGGGGCAGGGAAGCTTAATGTTTTTACCATACTTAAGGATTTTCCATCACATAACTCTACCCTTTCAAATGAAACCTTGACTGTATCCATAACAGCTCCAAACCCAGGAAACATGTCTAAAAAACTTCTTGTGAAAGGATATGATGACTGCAGTCCAAATATACTTGAGTTGTTCGAACTAGCTAGCATTATTCCACTCCACCAAAGACTTAGAATTGCTAGAATTTGCAATCTTGTGCAAAATACTACTTCATGTAGGGAAAACAGTGAGAAGCACTATGCCACTGCCATCACTCCAAGAAACAACTTCGACAAAAGAAAATACAAAAAATCTTGACCAAAAAGTAGTAGTCAAAGTTAAAACAGTTGGTCATAGAATTTGTTTTGATTTTAGAAATACTAATACACACCCTTGTGACAGCAACTATATCCTTCCTGCCCAAGACCATGATTTACCAATGATAAATTCTTTTAATCATGTGTCTTTGAAAAATAATTTTTCAGGATTTAGCTAAATAATTCCTTTGCAAAGCAGACAACTCCAAGAATTTTTCAAGTATGCTGGAAGTAGTTCCATGTTCAAACCCAGAATTGCAAAATCACCGGATATAAAAAACATGTGCCTAAAAGCCATGTTTCTAGTTCTGAATTTCTGCATTCTGACATACCTTGATGATGTCATCATATACTTCAAAAATGACAAAGAATATCTGCATTATTTGAAAAAGATGTACAACAAAAGAAGGAGTGGAAATCAAAAGTATAAATAGGTACAACGAGAAGATACAGGGTTATTTAGAGATTCATGCATGAATCCTTATGTTATGCTTGAAAGAGAAAATTTTCCAAAATTTTCTTTTTAAGAGCTGAATGGACCAAGAGTGGTAGGAGATCCTTATGAAGATAGGATGCTTAAGTTTCACCATTTCCAAGATTTCTGAGTTAGAACATTTTCAATCATTGTATATACCATTGTTTGAAAAATAAATCAAAAACAGAAAATCCAAAAACCAATAGAAAAGTAGAAAAAAAGGGCGGTTTGAAAAATAGAAAGAAAGCCCCATGTTCAAAAAATAGTCATTCTGAAAGTGCACAAGTATAAATGCCGCTACTAGTGCTAAAATGTCTTGTTCAGTTATCTAGCCTAATCATAACTGAACATGTTTTCAATTTATTTGCTGATAAGTTAGTGGGAGAAAAATATAGTCAAAATTGTGTAAGCTTGACTTATCCATGAGAGTAGATTAGGAAAAGATACTGGTTCCACATGATCAAAACAAAACCAAAGAGGAAAGAAGGGATAAAAACCAAATTGTGTATCCTAGCCTTGTTTTTCTAAATTTAATTTTATGCAAAATAATATTTGTGTGCAGCTTGTCTTTCATGCCACAAGTACATGACAAATCAGATTGTCTAATTCTGATTTGGTCATTTTTCAATTTCATATTTTAGATTAGAGAATAAAATCCTGTCAAACAACTTAACCTTGACAGTTGATCTAGCATAGGTAGAGAAACGAAGGAGTTCAACAGCTTAATCTGAACTCCCGACGGATATAAGTGTAGAACTAGATAGTATCATTTTTCAAAAATATTATGTCAAAGGGTTGCTAGTCTAAATGCACCCGAAGGAAGAAAAAATGTTAGGAAATATAGTGGGGTAGGTAGAAATATTGTTGATACTAATCATGCTGTCAATTTTCAGAAATAACATCAAGAAAGAAAGAAATTTGTGCCAATGGATAAAGGCATTGGTCTTCAAAGGACCGAGATCTAAAATTTTGGACACCTCCTGAAAAGGAGCTACCCTCCCCAAATGGAGCCACTATTAGTCATCAGTATTTTTAACTTGTTGATGATGACTAGTTTTTAAAGCCAATTTTTCTAGCCGCTGATCTCCAATTTGTCAAATTTGCCAGTTGGGAAACACCCATAATTTTTTTTTCCCTCCTACCTTTTCAATCAGCCCATGATGAGATAAAACCTAATTGTCAAGCCCTATCTAGCCTCAGTCATACAAACTTGTCCATCAGCGCCAAAGAGAATACTCCAAATCTGTCCAAAAAGTCTCCCCTAAGTTAGGTAGTGGCGCTTTAGGCAATCCTCCCTTGGCAAACTATCCTAAAGCCAAAAGAACCTCTATCTAATATCAAACATTCATAGATGACCTTCCTATTCTGCAAATAAAGCTTGATACACTCTTAAGTCGTGCCACTAACAAACCTTGATGTCTCAGCAGTGCATATGCCACAGGTCAAACTGATATTAGGTGGATTTACAGTGTTTCAATGTATTTTTCAAGAGCAGAAGTGTACCAGTGTTCCAGAAGACATTATTAAACTTAAACATGAGAATACAACTGCTTCTCATGTGGTTTTGAGCCTGGGATGCAAGTACTGGACAAAGAGTTATTTCAATAAGCTCCTGCAAACACAGTCAAAAGATGAAATGACATCACTGTGTAAAACCTCCTCTAAACATGAGCAGAGGGTTGAATGAATGATAAAACCTCCTCCAAATATGAGCAGAGGGTTTGGAAATGTGATAAATACCTCCTTCATTTAATAAGTAGAGGGCCGTGAATAGAGGTATGGCCTCATTTAAGGGCACAAGGCTAAAAATGCTGCAATTAGCCTTAAAAACTTGTTTAAACACCTTGTCTCTAATAGATGAAGACCACTAACACAACAATAGTGTCTCAAAGATTGATTATAACTTTTCACTGGTTGAAAGGTAGAGTCTAAGTGTAGTGGGAAACAATTGAAGGCTTATGAATAGAAAAATGGTGTTAAAAATAGAGGGAAAGGAGTGGTGTTTTAAAAAGTGCTTACATGAGTTTCACTGTTAAAACATAGAATTGAAATACAGTGTGAAGTTAATTGGATGATTATGAATGGAGAAATGTTTTTAAGAAAATGGCCAAGGAAGTAAAAAAATCTTGGTTTTAAATTGACTTCTGCTAATAAATAAAAAGAGAACCACTAACAGTTTTTTCATGGATATTCTTCATTTGGTTAAAACAGGGGTTGAAAAGAGCCCAGGAATTTGTCAAACATAGGCCTCCTTCATAAACAAGTAGAAGGCTCACCATTGTTTGAGGATGAAGAGAATTTATTTCAGTATGGCAAAGATTTCAAAAGGGACTGCTCTCAAAAATGGTGAAATGAATGAAAATTCACTATTCTTACAGACCTCCTTCACAGAGGAACAAAGGGACAGCCTTCCAATGTTTACAATTCAACTTCAACTCTTCATCCCCTGCTATATCTCCGTAAAAGTTGAAGACTAGATTACTTTGGCAATCCAAGGTTAGCCATTTGCCTTGATGGTGGAGACTATTTGTAGCAGAGCTTTTCACATGGAGTTTCAAATGAGGTTTCGAGTAAAAGAGATTAATTACCCATTCTAAATACCAGCCTTGCAAGTTATTGATATGGACCAAGAATAGTTTTATTGCTGCACTTGTGAAGTTCAGGATGGGCAGGTTCTTAAGATTGAAATTTGTGTAGTTGGCACACATAAGCCTCTGTGGATGTTTTTGTCTTTGATGCCAAAAGAGAAATTTTATAAACCCTTGCTGTTGAGCCTATACAATGGGCATGATCAACCATTAAACACCATAACAGTTGGTTTGTCAACTTGAAAATGGCCTCCCTCACAAAAGGCAAAGGGTCAGTTCTCCTAAGGTTTTCACCATACAAATCACTTCATACAAATGGTTAAGGAGATGCTCAAACAAGTTTTATATTCATATCAAATGGCCTTCATCAGCTCATAAAGATAAAGATCTCATAATATGTCTGAAGGGATATTTTGAAGGAGCTACAAGGTTGTTTTATTAATAGACTCCTCTTTAAACAATAGTCCAAGTTTGAAGTTTTAACACTCCTTCCATTTCATGTGAACATAGTTTTTACAAATAGTTTCAAAGGTTAAGAAACAGCCTATGCTAATAAGTATTCTCAAGTGAAGGGTCTTTTATGAAGTTTCAAAAGAAATTCATGTTTTAAAAAGAGCAAGGAGGTCTTCAAAAGCATAAATCAGTGCTTCATGTTTTGTTTAAAACCAAAAGCCTTTTCAAAAGGCCTCCAAAACCCTCACAAAGTGATTTCAAAAGGTGGTTGTATTTTTTGACTTTAAAGGGAGTAAGAGACCGTTGGCAAAGTCTCATTGTGCATTTCAAAACGCAAGCAACATCCCCCTAATCTACCCACTGGAGAAACGAGGAGATTTGAGAATTTTTTAGAGTGTTTTGAGGCTTAAAGCCTGCGCGACGTGTCTGGAAAAGCGCGCGACGCATTCAGAAGAGAAAATACATAGGCTTTCAACGACTGCGCGGCGCGCCTGTAGCGCCAGTCACCACTACCCGAAGGCCGACCCGACACCTCTCATTGCGCAACATTCTTATCAGTAAATGTGCCACTCCTCTCTAAACGCCCAAAACACCTTCAAAAATGCCTTTGGACTTGCTCAATTCATCAAACAAGGGCCCTTAAGCATTTTTAAGGTATTTTTTTCACTCTTATACAAATTTTGAGTTTAAGAGGTGATGTGCTTTTGCTATGTTTCCAAGAGACAAATGGTGTTATAAGGTGGGGTGTTTTGGTCGAAAATCAAAGGTTATTGTTGACTGTGAGTGTCAAATATCCACACTTTGATAGGCTAAGGTGTGTTTAGTCAGTTCTGAAGAGCCCTAGCTACCTTCAAACACGGTGATAACCCACATTGCTACAAGGAGCAGACTTTGTCAAAAATTTAGAGGATAAAACAGTAAATGCAAAAGGAGGATTGATAGATCACTTTAAAAACTCTTCTGGTGTTATTAAAAAGATAAAACCATACACAAATTTGCTAGACAAAAATACAAAACAGGGATCCCAAAGTTGGCTGGAAAGTGTCCTAACATTGTTAAAACAAAAACAGACTTTGTCTAAAACTCAAAGGGGAAAAAACACTGTTTATAAGGTAGAAGTTTGATCATTATGAAGTGTCTTCTCTGTGTTATGAAATAGCAAACTAGTGTAGCCTCCATTGTTCCATAAAACAGAGTATGCTATGAAGATCTTTTAAATGAATTTGAGGGTGTTTTTGTCTACCTTTGTAAGGAAACAGTGAACAACAGAAGAGCATTTTTTGGGGAAGGGTGATTTTGTTTTTGTCTAAACACAAGGAGATCCTTGTTCTAACAAGAAAACACAAATACCTCTTTTCAATACCTTGCCCAAACATAGTAATAAATTGACTGTGTTCTTTTTATTTGACAAATACTTGTTGTTTGGCATTAAAGAGGACAAAATAGTGATTTATAAGGAGCACAAAGTTGGTTGGGTGACTATTTCACAAAACATTTGAAGCGGCTTGTCTTGGTCAAACAATGAATGACAAGGAGGACAAGGTGTGTGTTTGAGAATCCATTCCAAAGGCCATTTGAGACAGATTGTTTTTGCAAAGAACATTCAAAACAAAATGCCTCCCAGGCAAGATAGTAGAAGTGGCCTTCACAGGAGTTTTGAGCCTGTTTCAACCGAAGAGGTAAATGCTCATCCATCAGTCATGTTTAAATTTCATGAGGTTGGGTGTCTAGAGTTTTGTCAAAGGGTGTAGGAGGTGAAAAGCTATTCCCCTTTGACACATCTTTGTGCTTTGAGATTTCAAGAGAAGCACTTTCAGCTGGCAGGCTTGGATTTTAAGTTCTCTCCTAGGTCCATTTCCAAGGCCACCAAAATCCCTTATGTCGGAGAGAAGTGGTTTATACAAGGCCACCTAGACTCAGAACATTAAAAACCTTTTCTGAAGCCTGAGCATAGACACACATGTCCATCCATTTTTCCCTTCTCATATCTGTTGACTAGTTATGCCCCCCTCTTGAAGATAATCATGAAATACTTCACTTGTGAGGGAAGATTCTCCTGAGTCTATGCTTACCATGTCCGATTTCTCATGCATTTCATAAGAGCCAAATTGTTAAATCTCCCTTTCTTCCTCCATAGAAGTATTGAGAAAATGGCTTCTACTGTTTGGAAAAAACCTCCTTCTCAGCAGATAGCCTGCCTCTTCCATCACTCCCTCATCAAGGTTATCATTATTCATCAGCTTGAGAAGAAAGAAATCTCTTGGGATAATTTCATTACACATCCGGATTTCGCCACTGTCCCTTCATTTCATACATCTCCTTCACCTTCCACTCACCATCCTTCACCTTCTTCAAGCAAGCCCATTCCCAAGAAGCTAAAATTTCCCATTGAACAAAAAAAGAGCATGATGAGGAAGAAGAGCATGAGAAAGAAGAGGAAGATGATGATGAGCAGCATCATGATGAAACAGGGCAGCAAGGAGAAGAAGAACATAGTGAGGCAGAGCAGCAAGGGGAAGAAGGGCATGATGAAGAGGAAGATGATGATGATCAGCCTCATGAAGAAGAAGGGCAACATGATGAACAGGTGCATCACATTTAGGAAAGTTAGCCACATGTTGATGAACAACAACATGGTAAGGAAGGGTAGCATGATGAACAGGTGCAGCATAGTGAGGAAAGGCAGCCTCATGAAGAAGAAGGGCAGCATCATGAACAGGTGCAACACAGTGAGGAGGGCAACCCTAAAAAATAAATGCAAGAAGACAGTCAAGGCATCCATGAAGAAACTCAAGACAGTGGAAAGAATTATGAGGAAAGTAACAAGGGCAAAGATCCAATAGAGCATGTGCTAGCTGCCTCTCCTAGGCAAGGGGCCATGCTCTCTTCTCCAAAAGTGGCCAAGCCTTGGAGATCAAGGAAAAGGGTGCCAAAAGCTATAACTCCAAATGTTACTAGGGCCCTTCGAAGCAAGGGGAAATTGCCCAAGAAGCCCATTGTCAAATTGCCCAATAGGAAGAAGACTAAAAGAGCCACCCAAAGCAAGGGAAAGGAGAAAGAAGAAAGCAACCATGAAAAGGAAAGAGACTTTGACATAATTCAAATCCAAAGTGATAATAGCGACAATGAAGCTCGAATCATAGAAACTCTCTTGATCAATAGAGAAAACCAAATTGATACTTTGAGGACTGATCTAGAGAGGGCTAGAAACTTCAATCACTTTTTTCAAATTCAAAACAAACAGATGAGTGTCCATATGGCGGTATATGAGACACGGGTCATCAAATACAAAAAAGAGGCCTCCAAGGCACAAGTGAGATTGGAAGAACTCATGGGTGAGTTCGATGAGAGCGAAGATGAATATCAGCCCAGGAGAAAGAGGCCAAGAACCATGGGGCTCAAAAGAGCCCTTGAGAAACAAAAGGAAGAAGAAGCTGCCCTTCTACAATCTACCCCTCTCACTACATTGTTCACCCAAGAGATAGAGAAAAATCGAGAAGCATGGCTTGAGAGGGTAAATGATCACTTGGAAAAGAATTTAGAGAAGGAAAATAGAGATTTGGACCTTCAATGGAGGATGACCGGGAATTATAAGAAGCTCAATCAGTTTGCCCGGCGGAAATTGAAGGCCACACAGGAAAAACTCAAAGAGGCTCAAAGAAGGCGCCTAGCACCAAAATTGAAGAAAGACACCTCAAAGCTCCAAATTTTGGCCTCATCTTCACAACATGTTTTTGAAAACCCTTGCGGGTCATGCTCACCAAAATTGGGCGAATTTCAACAAGTTTTGGTTTTTTGTCATTTTTGGGTTTTTTGGCTAAAACTCATGTTCATCGCCATTTCTATTTGGGGCATCCTAAAAGGATGAAAATGGTATCATTAGATGCCATAATTTTAGGGGCATATACTCAGAAATTTTCAGATCATTTTAAGATGATTTTCTCCCCCAAAACGGCGAAAAACACTCACTTTTTCCACACTTTGCCCTGTTTATCAGCAAGGCCTATTTTTTGGGTTTTTACACACATGTCAGTTTTTGATGGACTTTCATTGGTAAGTTTGGATAAAACTAAACATTTTCATAAAATATACATTCATATATTTCCAATGAGCTATCACGGGCCTCGTTTCGACATCGAGAAGGCCTCCAAAATTTGCCGGCAAGTCAGAGGACTTTCTGCTGATGTATTTCTTAAGTATTTTTGTGAAAAATGTACCTTTCAAAAGTGACTTTTCCTCATGTGCGTTTAGCTATTTTTGTGCATGGTTAGTTAGGAAAAGTAAAATTATTTTCCTTTTTTAGCATTTTTTAGATATTTTATTAGATATTTTGTGCCTTGGGCTTTGCAAAGCCTCAAGGACAAAATCAGATATTTTGGATAGGCCAATGAGATTACAAGTTGAACTAGGAGGTTTTCCCTCATATTGGCCTATATATTCCAAAGGCTTTCATTGTAAACAATGTTGAACTTGACGAATAGAAGAAATATATGGTTATACAAGCTTGGAAGAAACACTTGTCTCATGCATTGGATAGTTTCTTGAGTGCTTTTGGATGATGAAAGAGGACTGTTGTTGGATTCCATGACTTGGTAGAATGGTATAGTGTCTCTCTCTTTGTTTTGTTTCTTAGTTTTCTTTCATAATTCCATGTTCTTGTTTGCTATAAGAAAGTAGAGAATATATTTGAGACATGCCCTTGGAGGCACCTCAAATTTCCTATTTCTTTATAGCTTCTATGTTTTCTTCATTCTTAGTCATATTAAAGAATCCTTGATTTCTCTTTGATAATTGAAGAATATTATTTGCTTGTTTCATTTATGGTTTTATGCATGCTAAGTATGATTCATGGTATGCCTTGCTTACTCATGGCTAGTCATAACTCCACCTCTGAAACCTCTCTTTGATTGATTAGAATGTCATTTGTTGAACCAAGGAGGTCTTGTACTGATCTTTCCCTTTGCCTAAAACTATGCAATCTTGCTTCAAAGTGCCCAATAGCTTGAAATACTATGTTTAGGCGTTCCTTCATAGTGATTTGAGTTGTTTTTTTGTCTTAAATGTATTTTCCCAAAGTCTGATAGCCATTTCCTAAAGTTAGAGTCATATATCTCTATGCATGGCTTGAATGCTTATTTCTATGCATTGATCAGTTTATAGTTACATTTCTCATGATTAACAGTTAACCCTACCATGTTTATGTCAACTATTAAACTATTTATATTTGAAATCCTTGTTCTTCACAAATTTAATGTCCATCTCATGCCATTTTACCCCAAGATCCATTTTACCTCGAATCAAATTGGCCCTTCAGCTACCTTGTATCACCATCTGAAGCTTTCTTGACCTTTTGACCCCATAGCCTAGTTGATCTGACATCTTTTTACCTATCTTAGTCTTTGATCAGTTCATCCCTCACAACCTAAAACGAAAACCAAAAACCTACTTCATAACTAACCTAAACTCAAGAACACAATAAGCAAACACACAGATATCCCTTACACAAATAAAGAGAGCCCTCTCTGAGTCCAAGAAGGGTAGGTCCTGGGGCTCCAAAGACTGGTTTGATGTTACACTGTCATTTGGCTTGCCAATTAGCCAAATCACGGGACACTAACAAGTCCAAACCATGGTTTCACCTCCTTTGAAGACCTTCCCAAAACCCTAGGTGTCTGGAATGCTTCAGAACGATTACCAGTGTTGTCTTATAAGTTCTCTATAGCCCTTTCAGGTTCATTCATTTCTGTCCAGTTCACCTCACCTTTTTCCCTATTTCACTTATGATTTCTAAAAAACTTCTCGTCATGTTTGGTTTCTTGGTGTACCTCCTTCATGTGATTTGTTGCATTGGATCCCTGCATGGCACACTGTTGGCCCAATCAGGCTTAGAAAACCTAATTCTTCTTGAACTCAAACTGCTTCATCTCTCTTTGCTGTGAATGTCTTTATTGAGGAGCATGCCTCTTACCTTACCAAATTTTTGTTGATAGTGATTTTAACACTCCTGCAGAAGTCTCAAATTTCACCTTTACCTCTTACAGAAGTTGAACTTGATAAAGTACTCCTCCTTGGAGATTTTTGGATCTTTCTTGGACAACCATGTGCTGATATTGTGTTACATTTGAACCAACCTCTAGCACAGGAAAAACAGAGCCTAAAACACCAATGATGGTCCTACAAACTATGAAATCCTAATGACCTAGTGGGGGTTTTTTGACCTAGTCTTTGATTGAAAATTGGCTTGGAGTCTTTACGTGTGAAAATAGAGTATTAAAAAAGTGATGTATTGAAGATCCAAAATCCAATGTACTTGATTTATCTAAAGAGCATACAGAGATAGTTTTGAGACCATCAAGGCTTGAGGAACTTGGTCAACATGAGAAGGGGTAGGCTATAGGTGACCCTAGATGTAAAGTGGGGTTATGGGCAAGGGAAAAATAAAGTGACGAGGTCATAGATAGGAAAAAGGATGGAGATGAGTGACATAAGCCCATAAGGAGTCCTTTAGGAGTGGTAGGGTGACCATGGAATGGAAAAATGGTAGAATAGTGTGTAGAAATTTGAATAACTGATATGTTAGAGATTCTCCTGATCACACACTATTTTAAATTCATGCACAATATAGAATTTCTTCTACCATTGATCATTAATTGCGGAAATAAAAAACAATCGCATGCGCACATTAAAACCATAAAAAATCACACATATGAACACAATATTTTATGGGAAATCTTAAAGCTGAAAACCCCCAACTATCTGTATATTATATGTCTTAGAGATCATGTAAAATTCATCATACAAATCTCCTCACAAGCTCTTAGTACAATCTCCAATTGCTACACACTAATCAAGCTAGATCTAGCAAAACACATGCTCAAATCTCTGCCACCTGATAGCCTGCCTCTACTGCGCAATCACTACTGAAGAATGGCTCTTAATTAACTTCGAACCACCTGGCTTGTATTGCGCAATATTCATTGGCATCTCCAATCACTGGTTGTTGCAAATCATGTAACAGTAAAGTCACAACTGATAGTCACACTGCTCTTTCACCTATCTCTTCACTGGTCTCCACTGAAACTGTCCATGCACTGAAGTTAACTGATATATTCTTTAGTTGATTAATGAGTTTATAATTAGTGAATTAATTAATAACTAATTCACACCACTCTCACAAGTGTATCAATCAGTTAGACTAGATACAACTAGCTCAACTATGTTTAGCTTAGTTAAACTGATCACAACTCCATTAACTTCCTATATCAACTCCAAAATTTCTCACATGATTTCTAACTGAATTATCCATGCAATAGCTCCACTTAACCCTTAGGAATAGCATAATTCCTTTTTTCAGCTCCAGTGCCACATCCGTGCACTTAACTGAAGTGCTCCAAGAGAATAAGACAATGTTTATAGTCCAAATATTATTAAGAGCTAATAATATTTGACATATCTATTTTTAGACTGGCAATCTGAAAATAGATTCCGCCCAATATGTCTAAAAATAGAAGTCCATCTATTTTTCCAACTTGACCAGCCATCCACAAATAGCATCCTGCAACTCATAGAATATGATCCATATGTCTAAAAATAGACATAGTCTAAAAATAGACTTTGCGCCAAAAAATAGCCTGCGGGCCCACTTAGTGAAGGCGACTTCTTTCCACTAAGCTCATCATCTTGTTGCAATCTCAACACTCCCTCTGAACAAGATAAGGATTATCCGCCACCCCTATCTTGCCTCTGTGGTATTCGAGCTTTCTCCTGGTGAGCGCCTTCGTCAAGATATCAGCATCCTAATCCTCTGTGGGAGTATGAAAGTAACATGATCTTCTGCTGCACACAATATCTGATATGATGATACTAGATGTCAATGTGTTTAGATCTATCATGAAATAATGGATTAACCAAGAGTTTAATGCAACTTTGATTATCACAATAAATCACAGTAGGATCTAAGTGTGAACCGAACAACCCAACCAGGATCTTCCTCATCCATATAGCCTCGCATGCAGCCAAACTCGTTGCCATATACTCGGCCTCTGCTGAACTGAGTGCCACAGATCTCTACTTCCTGCTGTACCAAGAAATTGCTGTTGACCCGATATTGAAAATCCCTCCAGATGTGCTCTTTCTTTCCGTTGGGCTCCTTGCCCAATATGCATTCGTGAAGCCACATAGCTTCACCTCATCCGACTATCTGTACCATAATCCATATCCTGATGTGCCTCAGAGATATCTCAATACATGCTTGCCTGACTTCCAAAAGAGCTTGGTAGGCTTAACCATAGCTTGTGAAAGTTGGTTAACAACATAGCATATGTCGGGTCGTGTATTGACTAGATACATAAGCGACCCCACCAATTGTTGATAAATAGTGGCATCCACTACCTGTGTCGAAGTAGCACCCTCCTTCCTCCATACACTAGGAAGAGGAGTATCAACAGGCTTGAAGCCATGCATGTTGAACTTCCCCAGTATCTCTCGGGCATACTTGCCTTGAGAAAAAAACAGTCCATCACTGCACTGCCAAATTTCCAATCCCAGGAAATAATGAAGGAGGCCCAAGTCCTTCATCTCAAACTCCTTTACAAGATCAGTCTTGCATCAGTGTATCAACAGTTCATCACCTGTCAAAATAAAATCATCTACATAAAGTACAATGATCAACAAATTACCCTCCACCATAATCTGGTATAGGTTCAGATCTGCCTCACTCTTGGAGAATCCAAGTCTGGTGAAATAACTGTCTATCCATGTGTACCAAGCACGAGGTTCTTATTTCAACCCATACAACGCTCTTTTGAGCCTACACACATGCGACTCGCTGCTGAAGATCTCGAAACCTTCAAGATGCTCTATGTACACCTCCTCCTCAATCACTCTGTTGAGGAACACAGTCTTCACATCCATATCATGAATGTGCCACCCCATCTGTGCTGAGAGAGCAAGAATCGTCCATATGGAAGAATAACTTGTGACAGGTGCAAAGGTTTCCTCATAATTGATCCCCTCAATCTGTGAGAAGCCTCGGGCAAAAAATATTGCCTTGTACTTCTCCACACTCCTGTCAGCTTCTTGCTTCACTTTGTAGATCCATCTCGAACCCACCACTGATTTCCCTTCCGGCCTTGGGACAATCTCCCATGCACTGTTTCTGACAATCGAATCATACTCTTCCACCATGGCATCTACCCATGCGGGATCCTCCACAACTTCCTCAAAAGAGGATGGATCTGTCACGATACACTTGCTCATAAGAGCCATGTATCCAGTATACCGGTCAGGTGACCGTCCCTGTCTGCGCTATGATGTAGGTGCTCCTACAACCTTCTCTGCATCTTGAGCCAGTTGCTCAGCTTCTGTAGTGCGCTTCTTCCCTCTGATGGTTGGCGCTGCATGAGTGGTCTCTTCCACTGCATGAACCTCATCTTGTGGCTGATCCACATGCAGAGACTCATCCTTAGGAACTAATAGCTCCCCATCTGCATGCAAGTGTGGCTCCCTCTCAAGCAAACACTTCATGGCTTTATCCTCATGAAATTTGATATCTCGTCGCACAACAGTCTTGCGACTGTCTGGAAAATACACACAATAGTTGTGGGGTGTATCAGTGTACCCCACAAATATCCCAACCTCTACAGTCGGCTCCAGCTTCTTTGTGGCATCCTTCGTCACATGAATGTAAACAGGTGAACCAAAAATCCTCAAATGGGAAATATCAGGCTTCTTACCAGAAAACACCTCCTCAGGTGTACTCATGCCAAGTATCCTGTGAGGAAAACGGTTTTGCACATAAACGTAGTATTGCATGCTTCAGCCCACAAGTGTATGGGAAGGCCCTGATCATGCAACATCGCCTGTGTAGCACCCATGATCATTCTGTTCTTCGCTCCGCAACCCCATTCTGCTTTGCGTTATGAGGTGGTATGAGCTCTCTTTGAATTCCTTCTACGCTGCAAAAGTCCTTGAACTCACCAGAGATGAATTCACCACCATTGTCGCTCCTAAGAGCCTTCACCTGCTTCCCTGATTCTTTCTCAACCAGTGCCTTGAACTCACAGAACTTTGAGTATGTCTCGCTCTTCTTCTGCATGAAGAAGATCCAGCACTTCCGAGAAAAATCATTAACAAATATCACATAGTACCTGTGCTTTATTGTCAAAGCTACTGAGAAAGGTCCACACATTTCTGTGTGAATTCTATCAAGGATCGTCGTGGTGCGACTATCCTTCTCGTGAAAGGTGGCTTTCACAAATTTTCCCAAAGTACATTCCTTGCACTGATATGACTGCACAGGTGTACCTTTGGGAAGCCCAGTAGAAATCTGTTGCAAAATTTTCAAAGCTCCATGGTGAAGGTGGCCCAATCTCTGGTGCCACAACTTGCCATCATCCTGGATCTACCTTGCCTACCATTGATGCATAGCCATCTACCTACATTTGATGAAGGTTCTTAACTCGAACCGCTATCCTCTAGGTCTCACCAGTTGCCTTACTACACAGGAAATCCTTTCCCTCGCTAAAGACAACATCATATCCCTTGTCTTCTAACATGGCCACCGAGATCAGATTCTTCTTCAATCCTGGAACATGCATCACTTCCTTCAATACGAAGGGTTTACCAGACTCCCTCTCAAAGGAAATGGTACTGATACCGGTCGCACTGTATCTACCATCATCGCCCATCTCGATGTGCACTCCAAGATCTTTCTCATCCAGATAAGTAAACAAATCTTTGTCTCCGGTCATATGAAAAGATGCACCACTGTCAAGAAACCACACTGAACCCATCGCACTTGAGACCAAGCATGCGATCAGCAAAAAATCCAGCTCAAACTGCGAGGCTAAGGCCTCTCCAGCTGCAGATCCAACAACCTGCTTATTTTTCTTCTTCTATGGACAATTAGTGGCGTAATGTCCATGTTGGTGACAGTGAAAGCACTTCACCTTGGACATGTCCTGCTTCTTGCCTTTCACACCAGATTGAGAAGCATTCTTCTTGCTCTTCCCCTTCCTTGCTTTGGCATCCAAAGCACAATTTTCTTCATCTAAGTTCTTTGATGAAGATCCGTCCCTGGTACTTTGCCTTATCTCCTCTTGCACAAGATCCGACCAAAGTCGCTCCCATCCTGGCAATTTCTCCCGACCATTGACAGAGTCATGATAGGAATGCCAAATCTTCGGAAGCCCAAGGAGAGCCAAGCTCACCAAGTCCTCGTCATCAACAGTAACCCCCACACTTCCCAGCTCATCCCTACATTGGATGAACTTCGTGAGGTACTTGGGCATACTGTCGCCTTTCTCCATTTTTATGTTCCTGAGTTTATCCTTGAGTGCTAACTTCCTCTGGTCGCTCTTGCTTTGAAATAAATCTGTCAAATATTTCCACATAAAGAATGGAGAAGCCTTACCATGAAGGTTGGACACTATGTGATCCTTCACACCTTCAAACAGAATCCTTTGACACTTTGCTGTCTTCTTTTTCCATGCGTCAAGTACGACAGCATCACTAGAAGTAGGTTTTGGAATTTCTGCATCTATGAACTCCTTCAACCCATTCTCATCCAGCACCGCCTTCATCCTGTCCTTCCATGCAATATAATTTGAGCTGCCCTTAAGGGCATACTCCAATCACAATCCGTTGAAATACATCTCAACTTCGACACCATGAAAACACTACTGCAAATTCGAATTCCACCAGCTCAAAACTCAACCGCTTCAATGTTTTGCAATTGCTACAATGATCAATATCGCTCTGATACCATGTAGAAATTTGAATAAATGATATTTTATCCATCGAGATTCTCCTGATCACACACTATTTTAACTTCATGCACAATACATAATCTCTTCTACCATTGATCATTAATTGCGGAAATAAAAAAACAATCTCATGCGCACATTAAAACCATAAAAAATCACACATATGAACACAATATTTTATGGGAAAGCTTAAAGTTGGAAACCCCCAACTATCTGTATATTATATGTCATAGATATCATGTAAAAATCATCATACAAAGCTCCTCACAAGCTCTCAGTACAATCTCCAATTGCTACACACTAATCAAGCTAGATCTAGCAAAACACATGCTCGAATCTTTGCCATCTGATAGCCTGACTCTACTACGCAATCACTGCTAAAGAATGGATCTTAATTAAATTCGAACCACCTGGCTTTTACTGCGCAATCTTCATTGGCATCTCCAATCACTGGTTATTGCAAATCATGCAACAGTATAGTCACAACTGATAGTCACACTGCTCTTTCACCTATCTCTTCACTGGTCTCCACTGAAATTGTCCATGCACTAAAGTTAACTGATGTATTCTTTAGTTTATTAATGAGTTTATAATTAGTAAATTAATTAATAATTAATTCACACCACTCTCACTAGTGTATCAATTAGTTAGACTAGATACAACTAGCTCAACTATGTTTAGCTTAGTTAAACTGAACACAACTCCACCAAAATTTCTCACATGAGTTCTAACTAAAGTATCCATGCAATAGCTCCACTTAACTCTTAGGAATAGCGTAATTCCTTCTGTCAGCTCCTGTGCCACATCTGTGCACTTAACTGAAGTGCTCCCAGAGAATAAGATAATGTTTATAGTCCAAATATTATTAAGAGCTAATAATATTCGACATATCTATTTTTAGACTGGAAATCTAAAAATAGATTTTGCCCAATATGTCTAAAAATAGAAGTCCATCTATTTCCAACTTGACCAACCATCCACAAATAGCATCCTGCAACTCATAGAATATGATCCATATGTCTAAAAATAGACATAGTCTAAAAATAGACTTTACGCCAAAAAAATAGGCTGCGGGCCCACTTAGTGAAGGCAACTTCTTTCCACTAAGCTCATCATCTTGTTGCAATCTCAACATAGTGAAAAATTTTCTATGAGGATAATGAAGGCAGTGAGATTTCTAAAACTTACAATATTCAGGAATCTTGTTTTTAGAAATCTAGAACCAATATTTAGTCATCTATAGATAAAAAAAAATATTGATGACTAATAGAGTCCATGGACAACTCCACAACCCAAGAATATGTGACGAGCAGATCCATCATGTTCATGACAGTCGAAAAGCAGCCAATCAGGGAAACCCTAGTTACCCCTAACTACTCTCTACAAAACAAACCAGCATGCACGTTATGCAAATCACCAAATCAAGTGGTTGTTCATTGTCTTGATTTAGCAACGTTACGACGCTGGTTCCCCACCAGAACTCAACTAAGCACGAAGGAACCTTCATATCAAGGATATTTTTCCTTATATGTCAAGGAAATCATTATGAGTGACACTGTACTTATGCCGCATAACTTCGTACCACCATCGACATGATCCATACCATAGAGAAGAGACAGGACGAGCTCTGAGAATGGCATAAAAAGTACATCGCCAGATCAACATCCCCACCCCTGCAATGGCGTGACAGAAAAATTAAGACCACACACCAAAGAAGCATGACCCTGGCTAAGCCTAGGATAACATGCAGACTATGTGATCTAAACGACCACCGAGTCAACCAATGCAGAGAATTTAAGTCCCTTGCAAACAGTCTCTGCATAGGCTCTTGTCTTCCTCAAAAAATTCTCTCAAACCAAGAGAAGATCATACACACCTATTGCCGGATTTTTTCACACTCTCACCATATGGTTAAATGTGTGCACCTCCCCAAGCTGAGAGTGACAAGAGTTGTATTGAGTCTACACTCCACCAAAGAGGTAGACACACCCATCCAACAGTCCGGAAATGGAAGTAGAAGAAAACCTCTTCTACGCCAGACCCTTTCCAAGCATCCACATCAGGAACAAAAAGTAGTGTAGAATCTCATACTATCTACTCCGTTGGCTCGGTGATACTGTGCACCATTTGCACTCGCCAAAATCACACACTATAGATATTCCCGCTAATGGAAACATTCAGGCACCTCTGTGGCAGGCACAATTTCCACCTACCAGAAATCGACCATCCTAGCGGGGAACCCAACCTTACACTCATACAAAATCCCATCACAGAGATTCTTCCCCTGCCAAACGCCGATGATACAATCCACCATATACAATTTATATTAGCACATATTGGTGATAGGATTGTTTCCATCCCCTCGTCCCAGGATTTCCATCTCATTCCCGTCGCAAAAGACCAAGGTACCTTGCGTTTTTGCATAGATTTCCGCAAGATTCCCAATTTGCATGGCGCTATCGAACTCCTCGATGACACCCAACCTCTAGAACAGTGCCTAGTACAATTAGAGCTTGTCGAAAAAAGTCAACGACAGTTGTTACAACACAACGAGGCTCACAAGAAAAGGGTAAAAGCATCGTTCGATCGCCACATCACCCCTCGCTCATTCACCGAGGGAGAATTAGTCCTTTGCTACGATGTTGCAAAAGAAGCCTTAGGGTCAAGAAAGTTTGAAACCTTGTGGAAAGGACCCTACATCATCAAAAATTGCTTCCGACAGGGGGCATACATCTTGACGAAGTTGGATGGGACATGCATCAGCAACCTCGTCAACAGACTTTACCTCAAGAAGTTTCACCCAGAAGGGCCAAAACGACCCTTCCCCTTGAGTGAAAGTACACACAAACCTAAAAACTGAAAATTTTTTACTGAAGACTTATTAAACACGCTCAAAGTGCCACCATGGATCACCAAACTGAACCCTATTTTGGATTTTCTGATGGAGCATCACGGTGGTCTCAAATTTTAGCTGCAACAGCCTGGATCATCTACCACCCTGATCGATCACCACTTTGTTCAAATGGTGTGTGCATCGGTTCGACAACAAAAAATCAAGTAGAATATGACGCCGTTATCAGACTTATATGCGATGCCCTCAATTCCTAGTTAGTAGTGTCATAGTTAAACCAAACATTTGAGACAAGAGATACACATCTATTTAGAAAATATTTGCATGCAAAAATATTAAGCAGACGATTTGACTATATCACATTTACACATGTACCAAGGAGTCAAAACTAAACTGCTGATCGCATAGCTAACAATATCCTAAACTAGAATGCATCTCAAATAAACCATCATACATAAAAACCAAAAATAATGTCTATCAGCATAACATCATACATAAACGGAAATAAGTGACACACCATGTAGAGCCGAAAAAAATATCTCTCATATATATATATATATATATATATATATATATCACAATGAATATAGCTAAGTACAAAAAATAGTGTCGCTAGCCCAACGGCCAGCCCAAAGATACAAAAGTCATCAAAAATTAGGGAAGAATATTCATAATGGGTGCTTTCCCTGTGTACAAGTATGCTCTAGGGTGGTGCCCCCTCTACAGGGGCACCTAGACCCACCACTTCTCCCGATGCCACCACGGAGCTGCCGTCGCAATTGCGTTCGCCACCCGATGGAGAACGGGCCTATAGTCCCTCTCGCGAGCCATCATATTCTCCAACCAGACCTCCTCAAAGACATCCATGAAACCTCGAGCCAACATCCCCTGGGTTGCGGTCCACTCGACCCTGGAAGTCCTCAAGAACCAACACCTGAGCTGTCAATTCCATAATACGAGCCTTTGCCGTATCTGTGCAAGCCACTGCCACATCGGCATGAGCTCGCTCGACCACAATCTCTCCAGAAATCGAGCTCCTGCCATCCCTTGAGGGTCCAGCACCACCACCAGGTCCACCAGCACCACCACTTGGTCCACGTGCATCACCTCCTCCCTGACCACCCCTAGGTCGTTGTCAAGGATCGTGGCCCACCATCCGAGACACAGGATGACCGGCCTTGCCAATGTCTACACGAGTAACCAAAATGATGTTAGTGTCACTAGCAAAACACATAAGTAAATACATACTCAAGTAAATGTAGAAACATACAAAACATACCTGCCGGCCCCCAAACATAACCATAAGGAAGACCCATGTATGGATCGCCCTGGAAGTCCATTCCTGCATACAGGTATGGCAAGAACATCTTTTGGTGGGCCTCAAGCTAGGCCTCCATCACGACATTCCAATAACGCCCCACCATGCCACCATCGCCTCGCGGCATCACCGGAGCCCACCTCCTCATACGAGGCTCTCGTGGCCTCCCAGGAGGCACCACCACTATTGGCCTTAGCTCCACTACCCTCTTGTACATGATGCTGCAAAAGATACTGGTGTACACAAATGAATTAGATCCACATTGGAACTTTTTCAGCTGTGACACCATCCCGTCAAAACAGAAACCGGCATAGTCGAAAAAATTCCTGGACCTCAGCCGGCGCAGAACTCCAACCTGCGGGCCTGAAGCTCGATGCAGAGCAAACCGCTCCACCAATCGTACAATCATCGCCAGAGCATACTGTTTGGCCAAATATGTAACTGATGCAATGTTGATGCATCCCTCTATAAGAGGCGCCCCACCACAATGATGCCTCCAGAATCTCTCCAAGTCCACTCTGACGGAAGGGAGTGGATATCTCAACGCCTCACCCTCAGGCAGTAATCTGGTTACAAAATATACATCCATATTAGGAGAGATGACCAGGCTCGTCCTGTTGAAGATTGCAACAAGAAACAATGAAGGAGGCATCCTGAAACATCTTTCCTGATCCTAGTTGGAAAGTGATCACCAAAACTAGGTGGGGGCCACACAGGTGATTTTTGTCGCAAAGTCTATTTTTAGACTGTCTATTTTTAGACATATGGATCATGGTCTATGAGTTGCGGGATGCTATTTGTGGATGGTTGGTCAAGTTGGAAAAATAGATGGATTTCCATTTTTAGACATAGTGGGCGGAGTCTATTTTTAGACTGCCAGTCTAAAAATAGATCAGTCGAATATTATTAGCTCTTAATAATATTTGGACTATAAACATTATCTTATCCTCTTGGAGCACTTCAGTTTGAGCTATGGATGTGGCACATGCAGCTGACAGAAGGAATTACGCTATTCCTAGGGTTTAGTTTAGCTATTGCATGGTTGACTTCAGTTAGAACTCATGTGGCAGAGTTTGGTGGAG
This sequence comes from Pinus albicaulis, assembly GCA_034641835.2. NCBI lineage: Eukaryota > Viridiplantae > Streptophyta > Pinopsida > Pinales > Pinaceae > Pinus > Pinus albicaulis. The sequence continues at coordinate 949,030,232 of CM076583.1, forward strand.
TTGATGAGACAGTTGGTGGAGTTGTGTTCGGTTTAACTTAGTTGAACTAGTTGTATTTAGTTTAACTGATAAATACACTAGTGATGAGTGGTGCAAATTAATTAATAATTAATTCACTAATTATTAACTCATAAATCAACTAAAGAATACATCAGTTAACTGCAGTGCATGGACAGTTCACTGGAGACCAGTGTTAGAGGTGGGTGAAAGGGTGAGTGTGGCTATCAGTTGTGACTATACTGGTGCATGAGATTTGCACACACATTGATTGAGATTGCCAATGAGGATTGCATAGTTCAAGTCAAGGGGATTCGAACTTGGATCTCATTCATTCTCATCTTGGATTGCGCAGTAGAGGCAGGCAAACAGTGGAGGAGATTTGAACCTGTGACTTGTTCAAATCTGAGCTAGTTTGTGTGTAAAAATTGGAGATAGTGCTGAGAGCTTGTGAGGAGTTTGTACTATGTATTGTTACATGTTATCTATCATTATAATATACAGATAGTTGGGGGTTTTCAGCTGTAAGCTTTCCCCATTACATACTGTGTTATATGTGTGCTTGATTATGTTTTAATGTGCACATGCGACTGCTTCTATTTCCGCATATTGATGATCAATTGTAGAAGAGGTTATGTATTATGCATGAAGCTTAAATAGTGTGTAATCGGGATAATCTCGGTGAATAATTCAGCTATTATTCAAATTTCTACACCTCCCCCGCAACACGAACATGTTGTGCCTCCTGTGCTAGTGCTAGATAATGTACCATAGTAATCGATCCTACGACCGAAGAGACTCATTCTTAGCAAACTTCAGGAGGCCCCATAATGCCAGTTGATGGTGCACCCCAGCATCAGCAGCCAACTCGGCATGGAGCTCGAGCCAATCCCGATCCCTCCACAATAACCTATCATCAAGACAGGTACCCATTAGTACAGAGAAAAAACCAAAAAATAGGAAAAAACTAAAACATTTTGTCACCTCGGCTTTGCGCACCTGTCCCTTAGACAGGCGCGCTAAAATTGAGGAACAGAGCACTCTCGCGTGCCTGTCCCCCACAATTGCGCATAATGAAGGCGCACCTTTTCCCAAATCGACCGCACAATCTTGTGCAAAAGTCACCTAGAATCCGTACAAACCCACTCTGTATAGACCTTGACACCATCAAACTATAAAAATAAAAGTGCAGGATGTCATGGAGATTACCTGGGCATAGTATCGCTAGTCCATGGTGCTTTGGCTGACCGTAACGACAAGAACTACTATGTAGAAGCCTTTGACCTCTCAAAAACTCATCAAGTACAAATGAATATCATTAGGGCCATATTCATCTATTTATCGCCCTTTTCAAAAACTTCAGAGGACCATAACGAGAGATCAAAATTTCCATTATACAAATCGTAAGTTGTAACATAATCAACACTCCATGATGACCAAAGGCGATGCCACACAATCGCACTCCCAAAAAATTATTTTTTTAGCCCCAATAGGTATGCCCTCTCTCATCTTATTTTTTAAAGATCATGAATTTAAATAATATTTATATAAAGAAGATGGTTTTACCTGAGGTAGTTATTTTTTCAGGAAAAGCTCGCAAACCATTCACAACTCCATCTACTAAAAGTCCCAGAGAAGGTATCATTATACCCCCAGCATGATAGTGTCCCAGTCAACTCTGCATATCCTGACATCATTTCTCAATCAAAATTCAACCATAGGATCCTCATATCCAACTGTGTTTATCATCATCTCACCCTACACATGGTAAACATCCTCGTTGGTTGTTAAAGCCTCCCCTCCATGGCACTCGTCACCCACAGTAGACCATATCACAACAGAAGTGATGCCATGGCCATACCACTTTAGTCCGGGAAGCACCTCATGCCCATCCATTCACCATGCATAAGGTCAAGTTTACCATTCAAGTTGAAACCTCCTTCCCGGACAACCAGGTTGTACAAATGGATCAAAAGCACACCACTGTGCCTTGCATTTGGCCCACCATACCTCCACCAGCATAATCCCATCTGCAATACTTTTTCATTCGCTTCATCAACCCCACACATGAGACCAACCAATGGGACCCCCACCCCCAGCAAAATACCTTCCTCACAACATCAGTGAGCGAACACCTTTATGTTTTGGGGTACCCATCTCTATGTTTTGTACAAACCAAACCCCATTATTTTATTCTTTTGGTAAGTGTACGAAGACCGCAAATGGTTCAATTCGTCTCTTCACCCTCTTATTTCATCTTTTCTCCCGTGGCAGTAGTCCTTGAACACCCTTGGTTGGAGTATTTCACCCCCACGCACAAGCCATCATGACATTCATAGCCAGTTTATACCCACCTTAGAAGTCCTACCGACTCCAGGGATTTCCCCATCAGAAATCACTATGACTATCGCCAAGCTGCTTAGTATACTCCGACCTTGGGCCACTGATTCCCCATCATCATTTTTCAGTCACCCTCACTTTCAGTCACCCTGGCCAACATGCCTATGTTAAACCCATCACATCCAGGTCCCTGATCCCTTATGTCGGTGACCCCTCGTTCAGTTGAGGCTTCCTTTTTATCGACCTCGAAACCTATTTTCCAAAAAGGAAGCAGTAATGGTATTGTACCTTACAACTATTGCACTTTGATCAAATCTGTCGAAGACCCATGCCTCCATAAGAGTTTCTATCAACAATGCTTACACGGGAAGGTCCCAACCAGAACTGATGCGTACAATGCGCAGCTATATGCCATACCAAGTCTACGCATATGGGTACCACATTCCACCTATTTTCAAAGAAAAAACTCCCCTGAGGGCATCAAAAATATTCGTCAACAACCGCCAATGTCGCTACTATAATAGTGACATATAAAGGACATATAATCTATCAATTTTGTTTAACTAGCCATAGCATCACGAGCATGGGACATGCCTGCCTCGTTGAAAATTTGTATATGAATTGTAAATTGTATTTTCTTACAGGGATCCCTTAGGACATGGTCATTCTTGGAACCAGTGCAGGGTGTTTTTAATTCCAAGGCTTCATGCAAGTCTCTCTCTCTCTATGCACGATATAGAAAAGAAACTATAACGTATTTCAGCTATACAGTCCTTCCTAGACCTCACACATTAGGGGGAAACTGTTAACACTGGAAAATGGTACAACATAAGATGAAATTAATTAATGTTAGGACAAAGGATTTACAGGGCTGGAAGACATTACAGAATCTAGAAAGTATTTAAAAATCTCTAAGGTCTGAGGAAAATCAAATTTGAACTAGTCCTAAATGTTGTTTGCATGCATAATCCTTTGTGAAGAGTGCCTTCTACATGGCTTTTTTCCCAATATGCGTGAATTCCTATGAGTGGTGAAATGTCACTATCTGGGACCACACAAAGCAAAGGACAAATGATGCCTTACATGAAGCCGCCTAAGGACAGCCATCAACACCTCCTTAGACACTATGTGAGCACACAATGGTATATTTGGAGTAGACAAAGGAATCATACCCCTCTCTTGGGTCACCATCCTCCATGTACCAAGAGAGGGAAGGGAGGATTTGAAATATCCTATATAAGACCACCATGAGATGAAGAATGGGTGATCACATTGTTATGCTGGCCAAAATCCCAAGAAATACTAGCAATGTGTGACCTGGAGCTGAAGATAGAGGGGACTCAATTGTTGGCCATCCAAAAAGTCCAGTCCAACACAGTAGAGAGAGAGCGAGGCTACACCGAGGCAAGCTTGGGATAAAAACATTCTTTCATAAAGACCTAGACCCATTGTCTAGGGGCCCTTTGGCAATAGGGTAAAATTTCACTCTTCTTACTACCAGTGCTCAATAAGAGGGGCCTAAAGCCACCGTTTTCATTATTGTTGTTATTTGACTCTTTTCAGAGCTTCTGTTTATTTGTTTTTGGTTTTAGTTTAATTTTAGTTTACATTGCATGCTTTTTCCTCTATATAGTATGCTTATTGATTCTATCTTATTCCACTAACTTGCTTGACTCCACTTCTTTCTTCCTGTTACCAATATCTTAACGGGGTAAACCACACCCCTTAAGTTGGTGTGATTTTGTACATATGTGCACCAAACACACTACAACAGTCAGGTTGAGCATAGCCAGGGTATGATGGAATTACTTGAGCAACAAGCCTTTGAGCACCAACATAAGGAATATGCTGCTGGTAACCCAGATAGGGGTTGTTTTGATAAGCAAACGCTTGAGGATTATGTTGACCAAAACCTGGGTATGATACTTATTGAAATGAAGGTTGAGACATTTGTGCTTGAGGCTACCAAGGGGTATGTCCACCAATGTTCTAACCCAAATTAGGATAACTTACATTCGATTGAGGATATTTTTAACCTAGTTTTGGCTGCAACATCCCATAATATGGAAATCTAGCTTGTGAATAAATGATTCTAGGTACAGGTTGTTGTAAATTAGCCAAAGGAGTGGGAGTCTATGGGCCCAATACTTGAGGGTATTGAGTTGAAGGACCCGCCTGAAATGGTTGTTGTACAACAGTTTGAGTTTGTAACAAGGGTAAATATGTATTAACAAGTGGAAATGATGTGGATGCAACAGGTTGAACTAGTTGATATGAGTGTACAACCATTTTTGGTTGGATAGGCAGAGTGGGCTGCCATTTAAAAACATTCATTTCAACATTAGGTTGACCAAAAAATGATGGAGTATCATCAAAGTGGGTGACCAAAGGTTCCCCCCCACAATGAGGAGGATAATTAGACGGAAAATATTATTCTCCGATTGCACGGAGTCTAGTTGAGATGGTACTATATGGAATAGACCCAGATGGACCTACTTGATATTTCCCTGATGATGGATATAAAGGATCAAGCTATTCAGTACTCACTATAGGTTTACCAGTTAGAATACCAGATAATGAAATTGGTGAATTCCATGGGTTTGAAGTTGCACTAGAGAAAATTCCAGAAAAATATTTATAACCTGATGGGACTGAGGGGCCACCATGAAAATATGACTTTGGTGAAGTTGTGAACATCTATGGGGTAACAAGAGCAGGTGCTGAAATAATTGGAATAGATGGTCCAACTGAGGATGTTGGTTCAAGCATGGTTACTTGACCAAATGTATACCCTTTTGAATCGATGAGAATTTGAATAGGAACAAGATCAACAAAAGAAGAGGGCGGTGATTGAGACAAAGACTCGTACAGGTAAAGATCCTCCCAAAAATGGGTTGGAGTTAAAGGTGTCTCGTCTTGTGGGATTTCTTCAATCGAAATTAAACTAGGTGGAAGTATTTTTCCGTCAGGCCTAAAGTATATTTCAAGAGGTTGAATGCGTGATATGGGAGATTCAATAGCTACAATATTTTGTGGGGTGACCGATAAAGGAACAAATTCCAGTCATTTGACATCGGGATGTAGATGTTCTGGCAAAAAATATACAGGATCTGGATCAACTTCCAATTGAACAACGTTGGGTTCGGGAGGTATGGTCTCACTGATTGGATGGATCGTGACCATGGGTAGCTGTGAGGACTCCATCTCGACAACACTAAACAAACCAGGATTTGTAGAAACAACTTGTGCCACCTCTGGTATATGGGAAGATGATGTTTCACTAGAGGTACTGATGGTACTAGTTTCGGTAGAGTGATATCGCCTTCGCCGCACATAAGTGACTTCCGTTGGTAAAGGTGGTTTCAATACAAGTTTACACGAACGACGGGGAAAGGGATTTTCTTCTTCCACGATGACTGATTTATTTTATGACCAAAAAAAAATAAAAAAAATAAAAGGGTAATACTAGGAAAAAGGTTTACCAAGAAATTGTGAACTGTAGAATACCTCTTGGCGAACCAAGAAGTACGGGCAGGCATTCTCCCAGAATGCTGTGTTCGGTGTATCACAATTTACAAGGCGGCCGACTCGGTTCACTATGGATGGATATAAACCTAAATTTTTCCTCCCAAATATACCTGAAGGTACGTGGAGGCCCAAGTCTGTATTAATGCTGTCTAATGCGAAACCGCACAGTGAGAGCACCCCTTTATACTTTTCGTACTATAACACCGCCTGATATAACTAAAGGTACGTGGACGAGCTACGATATAATTACGTACGTGGAGTGAGGTATCACACTCGAAATGTATCACAGACAATTAACGACAGTTGCAATGTTTCACGACGTCGAAACACGTCTCTAGCCTAGGCCTTCTAAATGTTATCGTTATGGTTCCAATGTTTTTTTAGGTAAATTGATGTAAATTTTAAGTTGATCTTGTTTATCAATTTGCCTTTCAAGGTTCACTGCGATGATGTGATCAAAATTCTTAAAATTCAAACTAAAATGATAAGAAAACTTTTCAATTTTAGCTTTTTCAATGAAAGTCTTAGCTACTAAAGGGAAAGAGAAATCAGTTTTGAGAGCAAACAACAAAGAGCACAAACTAATATGCAACTTTCCTAATTTGTTTCCTATGCAAAACACACAGTCCACTACATGCAAATGAAGGTTTTTCTTTTCAGTCCCATTAATGTGAATGCAAAAAGGAAACTATATGCATCAAATCAACAAAAAACAAATGGTTTCTTCTTTGAGAAACGATGAATTTAACAACAATTTCTCTTTTAGGAAAAATGAAGAATGGAACTAAAAATTTTCCTACAGGAAACGAAGAATTTAATGACAATTTCCTTTACGAAAACAAATTGATCTAATTCAGAAATAAAATACTTTGAATTTGTTTTGTCAATGATAAAGAAAAACACTTAAAGAGACATTGAACAAACTTAATTTTCAATGGAGGAAGATTCAAGTAAATTCACTAGTCTCTATGAGGCATCAGATAGTTGAAAACACAACAAACAAAAGGCTGAATGTGATGGCAATGAAAAATTCAAAGGGAATTTGGTTGTCTTAGGGGGGAAACACAATCTCTAAGGGGAGACAATGCATTTCAAAGCACCCCTGAGTGGGAGACAGTGCTATGCAAAGCACTGTGTCGACCAACAATGCGTTGGGCGTAGAAGAGAACAAAATTCAAGCTACTAAACACACTTTTAATGCAATTTTTGGTTTCAAAAGCTTAATAATTGAGAGTAGATGCTACTAGGTGGATAAGCAGAGGCAAAAACACGAAGGATGAAGGTAAAATCCCCAGCAGAGTTGCCAATTTGTTATGCGGAATTATGGATTACAGATAAAACACATTCCCTAAATGTGGTGATATGAATTTAGAACAACAGAACAAAGACTTTTTAGATACTTTTCCTAATAGTAAATAGACACACAGAAAGATAGGGAAACTTACTTGGAGTCCAAGCGCTTTCTATTCTCCTTTTTTCGCTCCTGCTATAGCTTCCAATCCAACTTTATCGCCAGACTAGTTCTTACAAGTATAAACACTAAACAACAAAGAGATTGCAATATACAGATGTCTATTCACTTTAATCAGTTAAATCAATGAAACATGAAACATATACATCAGCTAAGAATCCATAATATGAAATATAGAAGCTTATACAGATACATATGTGGGAAAGTAAGCAACAATCTTTATTAATGGATAGAAGGGGGAGGTTACAACCAACAATTGATTTGATGTCACCCACTCTAGCATCATCCCAGCCTCATCACAATGAACATCTCTCCAGTAGAATACCACTCAAATAAAACACTCAATTGAGATTCCAACAACATTTCTCTACCAAATTTCTTCCTTCTCAAGCACTAGGATCTGTGCTCAATTTATAGAACAAATGGAGGTAGTTTCACAATCAATGAATTTCTAATAATAGGCAAGACATGTTCCCAAGCTTAGAGATGTTTAATGGACACATGGATTTGGAGTTTTACACATGTGGACTCTTCTATAACGCACAAGCCATGTGGAGATTCCGGAACAATGAGAATTTCGTTCTCAATTGACCAACACATTCTTGAATGTCGGGAAGTGCTTTGCAAAGCACCCTTGAATGGAGGTAACTTCATATGCAAAGCAGTTAGTCCCTTAAGAGGCTGCGTTGGTGAGCTCACAGGTGATATAACATGTAGTTAAATCTTGGAAACCTTTCAATGGAAGTCATGGATGATTTGTTCTTGTTCTTTGTCTTAGGGCATGTAGCAATTGAAATGATAGGGGATGATAGAACCTATTCATTGGTTCCGGGGATGATGTCTAGTTTAACCAGGTCATTGGGAATGGTGCCCAAATTGACCTATAACAAGTAGTTATCAAAGATCTATCATGTATATACCTAGATTTGATCCTACAAAGTGAATTCACTGTAATTTTTATGTTGGAAAAACAAATAGTTTGTTTTAAAAATAATATATGGAATAACAAGACAATATTGCTAATAAAAAAATAATAATTATTAGTTATCACAATCTAATCTCCATGAATCCACTGCTAATATCAATCTAAATCTTGCTCAGCTCCACAAAAGACAACTTCAAACAAAACATCCACTAGCATAAAATAGATAAGAATATAAATAGTGTCAATCCCAGTTATGATATGCTAAAGATAATAAGATTAAAACCATAATAAAGTAAACACAAGAGAATTTATAATAGGTATACATATCATGTACATTAGAGCAATGAAATGAAAACTCCTTATCATTAGCTCCAATGTCTTGTACATGTACTGTCTTTGAATCTCGAACTCTCTCTGGAACAAACTCAACAATAGTGGTTAAAAAGTTTCTTACAGACCTCAAGATTCATCCCATTCTACCTAAATTCTTATATCAGTTACAATAGTGCAATCTTCTTAAGAATTATTGTATAATTTCTCCCCTTTACTTTCAGAGTCCAAACCTCAGTCTTCATAGCATGATTACCTCTTATAATTTCACAATAATTTTAGAAAATTTAGACTTTCACCTCCATTGGTCATCACATGTCCTCAAAATAAGATTTGGTTTTCTTTTCTCTTTCATTAAATATTTCAGTTATTATTACAAATGGTGCAGCTTCGATTTACATCTTTACATTTAAAATTACTTTTTGGATTGGGTACCTTCTGTTATTGTTTTTTTGGAGAAACTGTATGGCCAAGTGGACCAAAAACCTTGGGATCTTCCCTAAATTAAAATACAATCGAGCTAAATTTCGTTGTAGATCCTCTAAGTTGTAGAGTGCCTTGTCAATTGTCTAGATATAAACCTGCAACAACATGATGAAAATTTATATTGACCGACTATGTTTCATGAAAAAAATTAAATAGAAAATAAAAACAAAATGGCAAAGATTCATGTCTTAATTGCAATGAAAGAGTGTGTATAATGCGATAAATGACAAACCCACGTTAAATGATGTAACGACTGTACTGAAAGTCCATTATGATTAAGGATTGGATAATTGTGTTAAACACTAGAATTATGCCATGGTAAAATCACATATTTGACATGTACGAGTGTGATATATGATAATGTTTCACCTAATGTGATAACTTTGACAAAATATGGGATGACATGGGAAGATTGTTGATCACGTTGGATAACATTGATATTTTGATAACTACTATGATAGGAATTTCGTATAGAAATGAACAGTAAAACCATGATATTTGTTAATTAAAATATTCACTTATGTGATGAATTACCGAAATGCAAATCTTTGTGTTGATAATTATAGAAACACAAATGGGTGCGATTAAAGGGTTATCAAATTTTGTTTGCGTTATCACGAGCGATACATGAGAATTGGCAATGAATATGTGACGTGATACCTTTTAATGAAGTGTGTTCCAATGAACAACGTACATGAATTTGCAACGAAGTGAAGTTCTTCGCATAAACAAACATATAACCCGTGTTTGAGAAATGAAAGTATTTTTAAATGTAATTGCATGTGGTATGCCTGTGATCAGATACACGGAGTTATGAATATAATCAAAAGGTTTTCCTTTAAGGATCATCGTACTACTAACACATGAAAATAATTGTAACATACTATTGTGTTGTTACCATCACATTTTCCCATTAAAAATGTGACTTCCATCACAGATTTGTCACTTTACTATTGCAATTGAGAGTAGGTGCATGGTTGCAATTTACTTTGATGAAAATGCGATTGAAATTATGATATTTTTTTCATCATCACATAGGAATATGCCATGTGTTCTTCCCATAAGGAAATTGTAAGGTTTTAGGTTTATAATGATCACAATTAATCTTAGAGAAATAGTGATGGGGTTGACGAAGGTTGCTTTTAAAGTTCTGCAAAAAAATTCAAGTCTCTGGAAAGCTATGAAGACTATAAGGTAAATGAAGCTATAGTGATAAGGAAACCAAAATAATACAAAAATATCAAAATAGGACAACAAATTCTAATGGAAAATTGTTAAAAATTCATAAGAATGACATTTTAAACTTGAAAAATTTTAGGGAGATGTTATGGCCACAAAAACTGGTGACACATGGGACGAAGCAGTATCTCTGGTTTTAGGTGATATGATTTAGATAAGAGTTTCCAATATATTTGTACATAGGTCATTGCCAAGGGTCCCACATAAGGCAAAAAATAAGTTCAGAGATTAAAGTACTTGAATGCTCAATTCAAAATCATTGAATCCAATAAAAATGGATACTTATTAGATTATAATCATATCTCTACTAATGGATAGTGAAACCAACTAGAAGGTCATTGAAGGTTAACATGCATATTTTATAAAGTTATAAATTTGCATTGACCCACTGCTAGCAAGCTAGTTCAGTACCATGACGGGTTTTCATACACTTCCCACACATGTGTGTGCTTTCAACTCCCTTGTGTCAGTATGTTTGAAAATTATTTATTATATTTTTAGGTGAGGGGAGCAGGGTGGTACAAGAGGTGAAGTATTTTAAGATACATATGAGACACTATTTATAATTGAACTCACTATACTTAATTTCATCTACCAAAGTAGAGGAGTTATATGTGGAGGGTATGGGAGGGATTCAAAGTTCATACTGGTAACAATTCGTTCCTCTATATAAATAGGCTCATAATACTTGGACCATGTCTCAATGTTCCCCATAGAAAATGGTTAAGATATAAGAAACACGAAACTTAATGAAATCCTATTAGTAATAAAGAGTAAATATTTCCCCTGTGCAGACCAACTGATGTAGCTTTTCAATATAATTCCATCTTATAATATTATGAAAATTTCATGAAAACAAACTATAAAAAACAAACACACACAAACCAAGTAAATCAAAAGATCAAACCACCAAATCTAAATAAGGGTTCAATCATGTTTATAGTAACATTATCAAGCTATTACTATGTATTGAATCGGTACTGGGAATAAAATTTCATATTATAAAAGAAAAGGACAACGATTACCTTGATTATGATTTAATTTAACCTCTTAATTAGCATAACTACTTTATTCAAAACACAAGATTAAAGCAAAATAGTCTATAATAACACTAATCCTACTCCTACAATATAAATTATATACAATATTAATTTTCAAAAATAAAAAAACTAAGTAGAAGCATATTTCAAGTGGATCCATTCCATCAACTCTATTCATACAATCTAAAGTATAACATGCATCAGTAAAGGAAATGGTAGAAATATGGATGAAACAAGAACACAATTATGTACAGATAACTTTAACAAGTTAAAAGAAAGAAACTTATGTACAAGGGTCTTTTCTGAAAATGATTTCTCCAAGTGTATTTCAAACGGATAAATGAAATAAGGATGAATATTTGTTAATATTTGAATAAGAATCTATGGAAGAGAAGATGGAAGGTTTGATTGGGATGATATACCTTTGGATGTCTAAGCCCATGGACATATGTTAGTAGTATGTATATAATGGTCTAATCTACCATCACTAAATTTAATGGGAGAACTGAAATACCTTTACTTGTTTACATGGTGGTAATTTAAATTAGACAACCAAGGGAAAGGAATGTTATCATGACAAACTTCCATCGGAAAATTAAGTTGAATAATGTTGGAAACTTGATGATCTAGTGCATTAGATCATGTAAGACTGTGTTTATCTACAAGAGGAAGGGAAAGAGCACAAGAATAATCCATTGATAGGTTTAAATCTAAACCACTTTGTGATGTAGGTAATTATATGACATCATCATCAAAATATTTATCATATATAACCTCCATTTCTTGAAAATGATGTTGCTAATTTGAGTTAACATATTATCAACAAAAGGAAATAAAAGAGGTTCAAAATGATCATAGATGGACAAATAACCCCTCTTACATACAATATTATCTTCAAGGAAGTGTGTACCAGATAAGGAAAAATTTCAATTGAAAGGTCAATAGGATCATTACTAGATGTACTATGATCTGAAAAGAGGTTAGGGTACAAGAAGTGATAATCACCAAAATATATTGTATTAGGTTCATCCTTGCTATGGATGGCATAAGAATTATGGTTCGATGTTAAGTCTTTTGTTGAAGCAGTAAGAAATAATACTGGATTAATCTCCAAGGATGAACTATCACTATATTCATCAGTCAAATCTTGATGTGAATTTAGTTCAATTAAACCTGCTAGTTTATCACAAAAACTATGATATGTTACAGATATGTTTCCATATTCCAAATCTAGGTTTGTTTTATCATGTTTTGAAATATGAAACTTGTAAAGGATACTTTTATTGTTTGTAAAGATAATGAAATATAAAGTTTATTTAAAGGTTCAACAAGTTCAAGAAATGTATCAAGACCAATTGCTGAATTATTTATATCATGTTGCTCTTTATTAAATCTATTATGTTTATTAGAAGAGTGAAAAAGAACTTGAAAACATTGAAATAAATCTTCTTCTAAAAGAATATAATTGACGGGAAACCTATAATATAGTGAATTAAACCTAGGGAAAATATCTTCAATCGATTCATCTTCAAACATAGTAAGATTTCCTATTTGTGAACACAAATTATCATAATCATAATACTAATAACCTAAAAGAAAAATGTCAACGAAATGTTTCCAAGAATATATAGATCTATTCAGAAGCGTGTTACACCATTCTTGAATCCTTCCTCGGAATAAATGAGTGAATAATATGCAATTTTCATTTTCTTCAACAATATTAAAATAATTGCACAATTTCAAAAACCGTTGAAGGTAATCGATAACATAAATTCCACTTTCACTATCCTATAACAAACTATAGAAAAATTTGATTTGATATTTAGGTAATTTTTTGGTAGGTATAGATTATGTAAAACTGTGATGCAAAGATGGAGTCATAATAAAAATAACTCAAAGAAGGCTCAAGATCAATATTGTATTTATGTCCCTCCTTCTGGTGCCAATTTTGTTGATGCCTAGAAATGTCCTGGCTTAACGTGGGAGGAATTTCCTAGTCAGATTCCCAATTAGACTCCTTTTATTTGAAATGGAAATCCTTGTTGGTTCAATGGGTCTCCAGTTACCCGTGTCCTAGGACTATCCTATACTAAGGTTAGCCTATACTAAGAAATCTTATATGTTCAATTGTTTATATACAAGGCCTTTAGTTTGTGTATGTGTGATGGTGATTATGATTAACAAACTGAAGGAAAATGAATCATTTATATGTAATTACTTTAGAAAATGATGATTCCTTTCAAATGACTAAAACTAGGGCTAAGTCTAGCCATAGTGGGACTTGCTCCTATGAAAGGAGGCTAGAAAGAATAAAATAATTTTCTGCAAGTGCAACTACAAACTAATTCTAAAATGAAAATAACAAAATAAAACCTATCTTGATAAAGAGAAGGATAACCTTGCTCTTAGCCAAGAGCTAAATATGTCTAACTAGAGGGGAAATAATTTTATCGAATCAAGAATTAGGATTTACTTCCAAGTCGCCAAAATAGTTTAATTTCCTACAAATGATTAAAGAAAATATAGAATGAAAAATTCCAATAAGTAGTTATTGGAGATCTCTCATGCATATACCTAGATTCGACAATGCAAGGTGAATTCACTGTAAGGTTTATATTGGACAAAAGAAATAGTTCATTTTAAATCCAATATAAGGAATAACAAGGTGTGATTGATAATAAACAATAAATAATTATTATTTATCACAATCTAATCTCCATGAATCCACTGCTAATATTGATCTAAATCCTGCTCAGCTCTGTAAAAGACAACTTCAAACAAAACATCCACTAGCATAAAATAGACAAGAATATCAATAGTGAAAATTCCAATTATGATATGCTAAAGAGAACAAGATTAAAACCAGAATAAAGTAAACATCAAAGAAATTATAATAGGTCTACAAATCATATACATCAGTGCAATGCAATGAAAACTCCATATCATTAGCTCTAATGTCCTATACATGTACTGCCTTTGAATCTAGAACTCTCTCAGGAACATACTCATCAATTGTGATTAAAAATTTTCTTACAGACCTCAAGATTCATCATATTTTACAAAAAATCCTATATCAGTTACAATAGTGCAAACTTTTTAAGAATTCATGCAGAATTTCTCCCCTTTTCTTTCAAAGTCTGGACCCGCAGTCTTCATATAAGGCCTTCCTTTTATAATTTCACAAGAATTTTTGAAAGTTAAGACTTCCACTTCCATTGGTCATCACATATCCTCGAAATAAGATTTGGTTTTCATGATACTCTTTCATTAAGTATTTCAGTTTGAGAGTGGTTCTGAATTATTCCAAGTGGTCCAAATTTCATTTACATATTTATATACAAAATTATTTTCTGGATTGGGTACCTCCTTTCATTGTGTTTTTTGAAGAAATTGTATGGCCAAGTGGACCAAAAAGCTTGGGATATTCCCTAAATCAGAATGCGGTCAAGTTAAATTTTGTTGTAGATCCTCTAAGTTGTAGAGTGCACTGTCAATTATCTCGGTATATACCTGCAACAATATAATGAAAATTCAGATTGATCGATTATGTTTAACGACAAAAAATTAATACAAAATAAAAATAAAATGGGAAATATTCATGTCTTAATTGTGATGAAAGAGTGTTTATAATGCGATAAATGACAAACCCACATTAAATAATGTAACAAATTTGATGAAAGTCCATTATGATTAAGGTTTGGCTAATTTCATTAAACACTAGAATTATGCCATGGGAAAATCACATCTTTGACATGTACGAGTGTGATATATGATAATGTTTCACCTAATGTGATAACATTGAAAAAATATGGGATGACTTGGGCAGATTGTTGATCACGTTGGATAACATTGATATTGTGATAACTTCTATGATAGGAATTTCGTATAGATATGAAAACTAAAACCATGATATTTTTTAATTAAAATCTTAACTTATGTGATGAATTACCAAAGTTCTAATCTTTGTGTTGATAATTATAAAAATATGAATCGGTTTTGTTGTAACTCATTTTTACATATGGTATGTTTGTATAGGTTTTGATTTCCTTTAAAGAAAAAAAAGAAAAAAGGCAAAAAATCAAATATGTATATGCAAAAGAAAAAAAAGATATAGGCGCCACTGTTAAATTTTGAATTTTCCAAAACAAATAATATCTATGCTCTAAACACTTGTTGGAGAAATTAATTTGGTGGAGGTGGGAACCACCATCAGACAAAGCAGGGTTAATAAGTGATTAAATTTCCAGATTAGGACCATTGATGAGACAACGGCCACATAATGATGCAAACCCGACATCACAAATAGCATGATGGTTATCACGAGGAGTGCCTCTGCAGAGGATTTTGACTCCCTCCCATTGACCAGAGATGAGTAGCCCAAATTTACTGCGGGGGCACAACTCTAAAGGCCTTCCCGTACAATGGAGCCCCCCCGCAGAAATGCCAGTAGTCGAGCCAACAACGTCAGCAAGCAAGCCTGCTTCATCATTCTTCCACGGCATCTCACACATTATTTCGCTTGTCATCTCACATGTCTTGTCACCCGTCATATCATTCATTCAATTTCCCTCATAAAATCCTTTCCCTATGTTTTCCCTTCATATATAAAAATCCCTTTCCCATATTCTTTTCCCACGTCCTCCTCCCGAACTGTGGAAGTTTCCAAGATAATTCATCAACATCCAATCACCTTTCTTCATCAGCACTAGGTATTTACACTCAATTGTACTTGAAATTCATAAAATGTCAAAGAAAAACATGTTAGTTAGGTCATCGACACACATTTCTCTTATGGATATTGAAGATGATATTGTCGATACCATCTGCACAGTTGACCACCTACAATTTTATCAGCATGTCATGTTAAACCAGTCCAATGTCTATTTTACTCTTCCTTAGTCCAGTCAGAGGTTTTTTTAGCTTTTGTTCCTCAAACCTATCTATTTCCTGAATTCATCCATTGGCTAGTTTCAACAATGTATCCTCATAAATGTTTTTTAATGAACCAGTTGGGAGAGAAAAATTTTCAAGTTTCTGCCCTCTTAATTCGAAAGTCCCTCTACTATCCTTCATCAAGTTCATACATTAGTTTTTCTGATAAGTCCATGACCACATACCAAAAATTTCTTGGACCTGAGTTTTCCCAAATTCTTTTTCATCTAATGTTTGAAAAAGCATAATTTTCTCTAGATTCAAGTAAATTTTATTTAGAACTTTTTGCTGAAGACATGAGACCATTCCTTCAGGTTTTTGCTAAAATTATGGGCAAAGAAAATAATGTTATGGTGGATAAGTCATTTTTGGGAATGTTTTCCCTCATGATGAAGCCTGGAGTGATTCTTGATATGCCTGCTTATTTGGAAGATGTTGTCAATACTCAATTTATGAACCTATCACTTACTGGTTGTTTTAGGTTTCCATCCCTTATCACTTATTTATTTATGTACAGTCATGTGGAAAGTTTCACACAATTGGGATTGGATAAATAGAAGCAAACAATCAGTTGTTTTCTGGACACATGTAATAAGGAAGGGAGTTGGGAATGAATGCATGTTTAATTTCACTTCTTCTTTTCTCCTAATTGTCTATTCAATTCCGAATGGTTCACATGCACCATGTATGTTTCCTAAGGCTCAATCATTCTTACAATTGAGAAAATATGTGAAATTTGGGGACTGGTTTTGTTTTGAAGATCATACAAAAGAAGGTTATATGGAGCTGATGTTGAACCTTTTAGACTACCTATTTTTTTTTTCCAATGAGAATGTTTTCTTTGGAATTCATAAGGAAATGCCTCAATGTAGATCAATTTTTTTTTGTTCCCGTGAAAAAGGGTCATTTTTTCAAGTTCCCAGGACCGTGGGCCCATTTATTGTGAATACTAGGCAAGTAGTTGAAGAGGCGCATAAAATGTTGGAGGGTATGCATTTACTGTTAGGATAAAAATGGACTTATGACCCATACCACATAATTTCAAACAACATGTTGGAGAATGTATATGATCCTTTTATTCATGAATCCAGACCAGAAATTGAGAAATTGGCAAATGGAGGGAAATTTTTTGTATTTGGGCAGATAGAAGTTGAAACCCCACATCCCACTGAAAATAATATTAAAAATGGGAGATAAGAAATAATTGATTTGGATAGTTATATAGAGAAAGAATCTAAGAGGAAAAAGGCAGTTCATGAGACCAACTCATCAACAATGCCAAGATATTCTTTGCAGTTGGGGGAAACCTTATGTATTCCCTCATCCCCTGTTCCATAGGGTACACATCATGACTCTGTATCAACGATCAAGCATAAATTTTCACAGATTGAAGAGAATAACAGAAAGATAAGGGAAAGAATAGAATCTCAATCCGAGGCTCTAATCTCTCCGAATAAAACCAAATTATTATCAACAATGGATTTGGAGAAATATAAGCTAAGGGTATATTTTTATCATCCTTCAACTATGAATGTAGCATCTTCTATTGGTTTCAAGGTTGTTAATTTAACAATTGAAAAAAATAAAAATTCTCTTCCTGATAAAATTAATCTTCATATGCAAATTGGTCAGTTGATTTTTAACGATTTAAATAGAACTTCCTCAGCTACTGTTAAGGCTGAAAATATGTTGAGAAAGGTGATAACACAATTGAAGTTGGAAAAATAAAATTCAAGGGATTATTCCACACATAACAAAGAATTGAAGAAAATTATTATTAAAATTGGAGTTGATCTTGAATATAAGACAACAATTCAAAATTTGTTTTAGGGTGCTGAAGCTGAAATTCAAGTTTTAAAGAAGAAGCTTAAAATTCCCACTGGTGAATGTCCAATGGCTACAAAGGCGGCCCAAGTAGATAACAGAAAAGGAACATCTATTGCAATACCTCTTACAAAAGAATGAGGAAATATCCAAACAGAAGGAAATGAATAATATTTTTCAGAAGAAAATTGATTCCCAGGTTTATACCATTGCAATATCATCTGACTCTGAAGATCCTGTTGCTAAGTTAACTCAAGTAATGATTGAGTTGAGGATGGTAGAAATTGATCTTAGGAAGACCCAAGAGATTTGGGCAGTGTGTTGAAGGTGATTAAAGCCACAAAACAAGAAGTGTTGAGGACCAAAGATAATGTTGATAAATACATAAGAGATTATCAAACTGCTTGCCAAGAGGTTAAGGAGCTGAAGGAAAAGGTAAAAGGGAATATGTCCCTTAGACATGCCAGGGAGATTATATGGAATGATATCATTGAAACTATCAAAATGTGTGGGAACTACTCCTTATTGTTGGAGAGGAGAAAAGAATTGTCAGAAATTTGTAAGGGATTATTGTGGGTAAAAATAAAAGTCACAAAACAAAGCCTTATATGCTAAAACTTTGATTGATTTTATAAATTCTAAGTCTCCGTAGGAATTCAAAGAATTCAGAATTGAAGATAGGACTCAATGTTTTTTGGAGTTAAACAGGATGATTGTAAAAAATTCATACATAAAAGCAACAGAAAATAAGCTAAATGAAGTAAAGGGAGTAGTGATAAAGTTTATTATTCTATTTGATAAATTAACCCCGACCGGTTTACCATCCTGTTGGGACTAGCAAGGAAATGGAATCCCTTGGGAAACATATGAAACGATGTTGGTGGAAGAAAAGAGAAAAATTGGGTCTACTTATGAGAAAATTTTAATTATGAAAGGAGCCACTATTGTCAAATATTTGCATAAAGACTTCCAACTGCTGTTGATGATGAAGACCTTGTTCACTGAAAAACCTTCATATTGCAGAATTACTAATTTCAGAAAGGCACATGTAAAGCTTGTTAATTTCCCCGGTTCAAATGTGGATCTGTGGAGAAAATGCAAAGAATGGATGAATCCATAATCAAAGGAGACATAGGCAGAAACTTCCTCCGTTCGGTATTCTCAAGTTGTCAAATGACATAGTGTTTATGTTATATTTTATTTTATTTTATTTCCTGAAAGACATGTGTTTTCTATTTCAAATGTAATAATCATACGAAAGTAGTTTTGGAAGTTCACAGTTTTATAACTGTCCATTTTGACATTTTGTATATAAGACTTATTTGAAGAAGAAGAGAGGTTATGTATTTTTGGACCTCAAAAGCACCCAAATTTTGTACTTGATCTTTATGATGATGAATAAATATTATTAGAAGAATTTCCAGAAATTGTTGGGTACAATTAGTTTTTCCTATTTCATCATATGTTTTTATTTCTTCTCAGAATAAATTAATGTAGCTGCTAGTCTCTAATATTAAATTTGTAATTTAGAGTTAAAATCCTTAATGAAGCGCTCTTTTATCCTCAATTTCATTTCTTCTTAACCGTTTTCTTCTAAAACTAAAGATAGTAGATTTTGTAATAGCAGCATGTTATTAGAAGTTTTGCACCAACATTTTCAATCTTGTTTTTGTTCATTTGCATTCACCATTTGATGGCATTGTGAGGAGTTTTGTTCTTTTATAGAGATTAAAGGGTTTTAAATATTATATTATGGGGGTTTAAAAATGAAGGGGAAAAGAATGTTTTCATTTCTGAATTATAGTAAATGTCTTGGGCATTGATCTCAATTACAACCTTGAGATTGTCTCCCAAGGTACAACATGTGCGATCAAAGGGTTATCAAATTTTGTTTGCATTATCACAAGCGATATATGCGAATTGGAAATGAATATGTGACGTGATACCTTTTAATGAAGTGTGTCCCAATGAATAACCGACATGAATTTGCAACAAAGTGAAGTTATTCGCATAAACAAACATATAACCCATGCTTGAGAAATGAAAGTACTTTTTAATGTAATTGTGTGTGGTATGCCTGCGACAAGATACACAGAGTTATGACTATAATCAAAATGGTTTCCTTTAAGGATAATCTTACTACTAACACATGAGAATAACTGTAACATAATATTTTGTTGTTACCATCCCATTTTTGCCATAAAAAATGTGACTTCCATGATAAATTTGTCATTTTACTATTGCAATTAAGAGTAGGTGCATGGTCACAATTTACTTTGATGAAAATGTGATTGAAATTATGATATTTTTTCATCATCACATAGGAATATTCCATGTGCTCTTGAAAAAAGGAAAATGTAAGGTTTTATGTTTGTAATGATTGCAATTAATCTTAGAGAAATTGTGATAGGGTTGATGAAGGGTGCTTTTAAAGTTCTGCAACAAAAGTTCAAGTCTCTAGAAAGCTATCAAGACTAGAAGGGAAATGGAGCTATAGTGATAAGCAAACCAAAATAAGACAAAAGTGATCAAAATAGGACAAAAAATGCTAAGGGAGCACACTGTCAAAAATTCTTAAGAATGACCCCTTAAATTTGAAAATTTTTAGGGAGATGTTATGGCCACAAAAACTGGTGACACACGAGGACGAAGCAATTATCTTTAGTTTTAGATGATACGATTTAGATAAGAGTTTCCAAGATATTTGTAGGTAGGTCATTTCCAAGGGTCCCACATAAGGAAAAAACTAAGTAAAATTAGTGCTTTAAGATATAAAAGTATTTGAATGCTCAATTCAAAATCATTGAATCCAATATAAAGGGATACTTATTAGATTATAATTATATCTCTACTAATGGATAGTGAAAATAGCTAGAAGGTCATTGAAGGTTAGCATGCATCTGTTCTAAAATTCTAAAGTTGCATTGAACACTACCAACGAGCTTGTTTAGTACCCTGACACGTTTGCATACACTTCCCACACATGTGTGTGCTTTCAAATCCCTTGTATTAGGATTTTTGAAAATTATCTATTATATTTCTAGGTGAGGGGAGTGTGTTGGAAATACTGAGAGGGGGGGGGGTGGTGAATCAATATTCCTTTCAATTAGAGCATTAGTTAATATTCAATTATTATCAGTGTTTGTACAATGATAGTAGCAAACAAGAGGAACACAAATGCACACAATTTTTAAGGTGGAAACCCACTCTGAGACAAAAACCACCTAATGCTTTTCTAATAATTCTTTAATAGTCAACTCCAATTGAAAATAAAGCTCCAACTCCCTAGAATCTAGAAAAGCATTCTTCTCCAGCTCCCACTGGATGGACGCTCCAACGCCCGAGATTCTTCAGTAGTCAACTGAACAGATGCCCCAACACCCAATGAGCTACAACTCACCCTAGCACCACCCTACCACCCTATAAAAGAATAAAAGAAGAATGGATTCCCGTACCAGGGAAAATGGTCCACTTTACAATGATATAGAATGATGTAGAAGAATAATATATACTAGACCATAACCCAAACTTTGACACAACCACCTAATGATGATCCTAGACCTCCCAAAACTGCCTCTTCAACCCTTGGTAGATAGATACTAGTACAATTTGTACAATAATGTATTTACAATGACTAAGTACATTGATACCTTTACAATGATTGTATGCAGTGCTGCCCACTTGAAGACTTCATATGATGAACTTCTTGATGTTGTTATGCACCTTGGTTGCTACTCTTGTCATGCTACCCTCTACTGCACCTTGCTTTTCTTTGCTGATGTAGAAAGTCTGGTCCTTTGCAACCATTGACAACACATGATCTATCTTTTTCTTGCCTTCTAGGAGCTTGATATTGAATCTAGTGTATCTATGTTATTTCAGATCCTCAAAATCTGATTTTCGGTCCTGTAGTAGTCCTCTGAGTCTTGTCTCCAATGCCATAGGTCTGACCCAATTTGGATTCTTCAAGAAAGAGTTATGCCCAATCTCTCACAATGCCCTAATTATGGACTGTTTCAGCATAACGCACTTGTACGACATGCCACGTGTCACTGTTTCTTCATTTGGCTCTGAAATTGATAGAACACAAAGTAAAAACTGTGCACTATCTACCAATTTTTACATAATTCCAATCCGATACTCAGAGAGAGAGTTATGATGATTTTACCAAGGTCACTTCTTTGAGATGAATTTCAGGAGCTTGCAAAAACCCTGACTTCCACAGATCATATCTAAAAACATATTATGCACATTGATCTAAAATTTTTACTGCAGCTTCCTCAGGATTTCCGCTTCACCTCATAAAAATTTCAGATTTTGAACCTTCGTAGAAAAAAATGTAGAGCAAAAATTCCATGATGACCTGTTTCAAATGGCCAAATCCCTTGCCTAAGGAGGAAATGAAGATCACAATTTATATAAATGCTTAAGTTGAGAGGGGCTTCAACAAGTGAACGTGGGAGGGATTTCAGGAGCTTAAAAAATATTAATTATGAATTTTCAATGAACCATGCACCAACCCCATGGGGTTTTAGCCCACTAACTCGGGGTACAAACTTCAAACATGAATATATCTCAAACCGTGAATAATTACATGGCGTGCCATATATCAACGGAAACATCTCGACAAGTAGAAACCATCAAAAGAATTATTGACCCAGAATATATTAATTTGGTAGGTCAAAATTCACATTCAATACTTGGTTAGCCCCTGGTGCTGCTTGGGTTGACATCAATGATAACCGCTGATCAACAATCTCCCCCTTTGGCATTGATGGCAACACAAGTACTCCCCCTGCGATCATGACACCTCTTCCTACAACATTCTCTCCACCTTTGACATCAATGGCAAAGGGTAACTCCCCCTGAAACACAACCATCCTGCGGACCTGTACACACTTCTACTCCCCCTTTATATTTTGAAAAATGGAAAATATAATGAGAACTTGGAAGAATCCCAAGCTTTTGGCAAAGATATTCCAATGCTGGCAAATATTTAATATGTGATTCTTTTGGTGCTGCTTGGAATATTGCTACTTGTCCAACTGCTTGCATAACATCTGGTTGGGAGGCTGTTACATATAGAAGACTACTAATCATAGATCTATACAACCTTTGATCCACATCCTTAGATGAGTCGTCTATGCTCAATTTGCAACCTGTTACCATTGGAGTAAGGATGGGTTTGCAATCTTCCATTTTAAATTTCTTGAGCATTTCCTTGATGTACTTGGCTTGACATATAAATATTCCTTTCTCTTGCTGAGATATTTGAAGCCTTAAGAAGTATGTCAGCTCACCAATTAAAGACATCTCGAAATCACTTTGCACCTTTGTAGCAAACTTCTTAGTCGATCATCATCGCTACCAATTATTGTATCTTCCTCTTTAGCTATTAGACATGAATTAGTTGCTTCATCTAGAACATATATGTCATTTGGAGCTCGACTTGCTGTAGCCACAATTTCACCATACACGCCTTTCTTGATTTCACATTTCGTGGAGTTGAATAGTATTGTGTGTCCTTGATCACACATTTTTCCAACACTGAGCAGATTGTGATTCATGTTTTCAACCAATAGAACATTATTGGCTAGAGAATATTTGCTTCCGAGAGTGACAGTACCTGATCCTATAACATTTGAAGATCCATTATTTCCAAAGGACATGGTTCCATCCTTCTTCTCTTTCAGAGATACAAATTTATTTCTATCTCCAGTCATATGCATTGAGCATCCGCTATCAACATACCACACATCTTTGTTCTTTTGAGCCTTGAGAGTGAGAGAAAAATTATCATTCTTCTTCTTCTTCGATGTTCGTTCATTCTGTGGCTTTGAAGATTCTTCTGGAGGATTTTCAAGTTTGTAGTCTTTGGCTATGTGTCCAAAGTTTCGACATTTGTAACATTCAATATTATTTCTTAAATGTTCAAATCTATTGATGTTTCGTTGAGCCCTGGGAGGTTCATATTTGACAGATCTCCTGGAATTGTATTTGTTCCTAGGGTACGTGCGACATTCTACAGCTTTATGACCAAATTTTCCACATGAATAACAGTAGCCATAAAAAATATGTTGGTACCTGGATGGAAATTTTCGTCGAGGAATTGTCTTCCAAGGTTGTTCTTGCGAATCTTGTCCAATGAAGTCTACATGCATGTCGGATCTTATAGGTTCATTATATTTTGTTGTAGAAGGTCCTGCTTCTTCTTCTTTGTAACCGATGCCAGTTTTGTCGTTGTAAGATCGTTGATTGTTGATGAGTTCTTCCAATGCCTTTGAGCTGTTGGCATAGTTTTGGATAGTTTTTCCTTTCTTCACTTCCTCACGCAGTGAGACTACTTCGGCTTCTAATTCTTCCCTTTCTTGGTTGATTTCTTCCAACTTCTTTTGAAGTGACTCTTCAATGCATTTGTGTTCTTCAACTTCAATTTTGAGACCCTGAACTTGTTCTTCAAGAGTTTTGGAACGGATCTTCTCCGCCTTGAGATCTTTTATAAGCTTGATTGCTTCCTCATAAAATTCGTCTATGGTCCATCCTTCTTCTTCATTGTTTGATACCTCTTGCTTATTGTGCTTGGCCATAAACAATACTCTCTCATTGGCTTCTTCTTCACTATCATTGTCTTCATCAGATGATGAGCTATCTTCTTTAGAGAGAAAGTTCCTTTTGTATCCTTGCTTGTTGAATTTCTTAAAGCCTTTCTTTCTTTTTGAGTTGCCATTACTTTTGTTTGGACATTTTGTTGCAAAATGGCCAACCTCATTACAGCTGAAACATATCAATGGAATTTTACCTTTGAATTGTCCCTTACCAATTTGTATTTTTCT
Source organism: Pinus albicaulis (assembly GCA_034641835.2). Taxonomy (NCBI): domain Eukaryota; kingdom Viridiplantae; phylum Streptophyta; class Pinopsida; order Pinales; family Pinaceae; genus Pinus; species Pinus albicaulis. The sequence continues at coordinate 949,055,177 of CM076583.1, forward strand.
CGTGAAGTAAGCATATTCTTCATCTGAAAGACCTTCTTCATCATCTCCCTTTTCTTCACACTTGCAAGTGCATGTCTTTTCAATTGAAGGTTGTTTATCCTGATTGGTTTTCTTAGATACAACAAACGCAGTTTCTAGATGTGAAGTACCCTCTTCTTCATCAAGTCTCATTTCATATGATATGAGAACCACATGTAATTCCTCTTTGCTGAGTTTGTCCAGATTTGCACTGTATTCTAAGACCGATACCTTTGGGTTGAATCTCCCTGGTAACGTTCTAAGAATCTTCTGTATAATAGTCTTCTCGTCAACTGGCTCTCCCAATCCTTCCAGAGTATTGGTTATTTCATCAACTTATTGAAATTATGCAGCAATGTTGCAATCTTCTTTCATTCTGAGTTGCTCAAATTTTTCTCTATAGATTTGAAGCTTTGCTTCTTTGACATTTGAGTCACCTGCATATATATTCTCAAGCTTGTCCCATACATTTTTGGCGGTTTTACAACCCAAAACCTTATAATAAGCAGATTCAATAAGTCCACTGATAATAATATTCTTTTCTTTTGCATCAATTACCAAATTCTTCTTACCTTGTTCATCCGCGGTTGATGTAAATCCATTTTGAACAGTGTCCCATACTTCGTAACCTTGCGCCAAGAGATAGACCTCCATTCTTCCTTTCCAAAGTGCATAATTATTTTCATTGAATAGAGGTACACCATTCTTGGTATGCTCCATGACCTTCTTCCAGCTGTCAAACTGCTATTGAAGGAACCAACCTTTGATACCAATTGTTGGAAATAATGAGAGGGGGGGAGGGGTTGAATCAGTATTCCTTTCAATTAGAGCATTAGTTAATCTTCAATTATTATCAATGTTTGTATAATGATAGAAGAAAACAAGAGGAACACAAATGCACACATTTTTTAAGGTGGAAACCCACTCTGGGACAAAAAAAACCTAATGCTTTTCTAATAATTCTTTAATATTCAACTCCAATTGAAAATAAAGCTCCAACTTCCTAGAATCTAGAAAAGCATTCTTCTCCAGCTCCCACTGGATGGATGCTCCAACACCCGAGATTCTTCAGTAGTCAACTGAACGGATGCCCCAACACCCAATGAGCTACAACTCACCCTAGCACCACCCTACCACCCTATAAAAGAATAAAAGAAGAATGGACTCCCGTACCAAGGAAAATGGTCCACTTTACAATGATATAGAATGATGTAGATGAAGAAGATATACTAGACCATAACCCCAACTTTGACACAACCACCTAATGATCATCCTAGACCTCCCAACACTGCCTCTTCAACCCTTGGTAGATAGATACTAGTACAATTTGTACAATAATGTATTTACAATGACTAAGTACAATGATACCTTTACAATGATTATATGCAGTGCTGCCCACTTGAAGACTTCATATGATGAAATTCTTGCTGCTGTTATGCACCTTGGTTGCTTCTCTTGTCATGCTACCCTCTTCTGCACCTTGCTTTTCTTTGCTACCGTAGAAAGTCTGGTCCTTTGCAACCCTTGACAACACATGATCTATATTTTTCTTGCCTTCTAGGAGCTCGATATTGAATCTAGTGTATCTATGTTATTTCAGATCCTCAATATCTGATTTTAGGTCTTGTAGTAGTCCTATGAGTCTTGTTTCCAATGCCACGAGTCTGACCCAATTTGGATTCTTCAATAAAGAGTTATGCCCAATCTCTCACAATGCCCTAATTATGGACTGTTTCAGCAGAGCGCACTTTTACGCCATGCCACGTGTCACTGTTTCTTCATTTGGCTCTGAAATTGATATATCGCAAAGTAAAAACTGTGCACTATCTAGCAATTTTTACATAATTCTAATCCGATACTCAGAGAGAGAGTTATGAAGATTTTACCAAGGTCACTTCTTTGAGATGAATTTTAGGAGCCTGCAAAAACCCTGAATTCCACAGATCATATCTCAAAAAAAATTGCGCACATTGATATGAAATTTTTACTGCATCTTCCTCAGGATTTCGGCTTCACCTCATAAAAATTTCAGCCTTTGAACCTTCGTAGAAAAAATGTTAGAGCGAAAATTCCATGATGACCTGTTTCGAATGGCCAAATCCCTTGCCTAAGGAGGAAATGAAGATCACATTTTATATAAATGCTTAAGTTGAGAGGTGCTTCAACAAGTGAATGTGGGAGGGATTTTAGAAGCTTAAAAAAAATTAATTATGACTTTTCAATGAATCATGCCTCAACCCCATGGGGTTTTAGCCCACTAACTGGGGGTACAAACTTCAAACATGAATATCTCTCAAACCGTGAAGAATTACATGGCGTGCCATATATCAATGGAAACATCTCAACAAGTAGAAACCATCAAGATAATTATTGACCTAGAATATATTTATTTGGTAGGTAAAAATTCCCATTCAATATTTGGTTAGCCCCTGGTGCTGCTTGGGTTTACATCAATGACAACCGCTGATCAACAATCTCCCCCTTTGGCATTGATGGCAACACAAGTACTCCCCCTGTGATCATGACACCTCTTCCTACAACATTATCTCCCCCTTTGACATCAATGGCAAAGGGTAACTCCCCCTGAAACACAACCATCCTGCAGACCTGTACACACTTCCACTCTCCTTTTATATTCTGAAAAATGGAAAATCTAATGAGAACTTGGGAGAATCCCAAGCTTTTGGCGAAGATATTCCAATGCTGGCGAATATTTAATATGTGATTCTTTTGGTGCTGCTTGGAATCTTTCTACTTGTCCAACTGCTTGCATAACATCTGGTTGGGAGGCTGTTACATATAGAAGACTACTAATCATATATCTATACAACCTTTGATCCACATCCTTAGATGAGTCATCTATGCTCAATTTTCAACCTATTACCATTGGAGTAAGGATGGGTTTGCAATCTTCCATTTTAAATTTCTTGAGCATTTCCTTGATGTACTTGGCTTGACATATAAATAGTCATTTCTCTTGCTGAGATATTTGAAGCCTTAAGAAGTATGTCAGCTCACCAATTAAATACATCTCGAAATCACTTTGCACCTTTTTAGGAAACTTCTTACTTAGTCGATCATCATTGCTACCAATTATTGTATCTTCCTCTTTAGCTATTAGACATGAATTAGTTGCTTCATCCAGAACATATATGTCATTTGGAGCTCAAATTGCTGTAGCCATAATTTCACCATACACACCTTTCCTGATTTCACATTTCATGGAGTTGAATAGTATTGTGTGTCCTTGATCACACATTTGTCCAACACTGAGCAGATTGTGATTCATGTTTTCAACCAATAGAACATTATTGGCTAGAGAATCTTTACTTTCGAGAGTGACAGTACCTAATACTATAACATTTGAAGATCCATTATTTCCAAAGGACACGGTTCCATCCTTCTTCTCTTTCAGAGTTACAAATTTATTTCTATCTCCAGTCATATGTGTTGAGCAACTACTATCAACATACCACACATCTTTGTTCTTTTGAGCCTTGAGAGCGAGAGCACAATTATCATTCTTCTTCTTCTTCCATGTTCGTTCATTCTGTGGCTTCGAAGATTATTCTGGAATATTTTCAGGTCTGTAGTCTTTGGCTATGTGTCCAAAGTTTCGACATTTCTAACATTCAATATTATTTCTTAAATGTTCAAATATATTGATGTTTCGCTAAGCCCTGGGAGGTTCATATTTGACAAATCTCCTGGAATTGTATTCGTTCCTAGGGTACGTGTGAAATTCTACAGCTTTATGACCAAATTTTCCACATGAATAACAGTAGCCATAAAAAATATGTTGGTACCTGGATGGAAATTTTCATTGAGGAATTGTCTTCCAAGGCTGTTCTTGTGAATCTTGTCCAATGAAGTCTACATGCATGTTAGATCTCATAGGTTCATTGTATTTTGTTGTAGAAGTTCCTTCTTCTTCTTCTTTGTAACCGATGCCAGTTTTGTCATTGTAAGATTGTTGATTGTTGATGAGTTCTTCCAATGCCCTTGAGCTGTTGGCATAGTTTTGGATAGTTTTTCCTTTCTTCACTTCCTCACGCAGCGAGACTACTTCGGCTTCTAATTCTTCCATTTCTTGGTTTCTTACTTCCAACTTCTTTTGAAGTGACTCTTCAATGGATTTGTGTTCTTCAACTTCAATTTTGATACCTTGAACTTGTTCTTCAAGAGTTTTGGAATGGATCTTCTCCGCCTTGAGATCTTTTATAAGCTTGATTGCTTCCTCATAAAATTCGTGTATGGTCCATCCTTCTTCTTCGTTGTTTGATACCTCTTTCTTATTGTGCCTGGCCATAAAAAATACTCTCTCATTGGCTTCTTCTTCACTATCATTTTCTTCATCGGATGATATGCTATCTTCTTTAGAGAGAAATTTCCTTTTGGATCCTTGCTTGTTGAATTTCTTAAGGCCTTTCTTTCTTTTTGAGTTTCGATACTTTTGTTTGGAAATTTTGCTGCAAAATGCCCAACCTCATTACAGCTGAAACATATCAATGGAAGTTTACCTTTGAATTGTCCCTTACCAATTTGTAGTTTTCTCATGAAGTAAGCATATTCTTCATCTGAAAGACCTTCTTCATCATCTCCCTTTTCTTCACACTTGCAAGTGCATGTAATTTCAATTGAAGGTTGTTTATCCTGATTGGTTTTCTTAGATACAAAGAACGTAGTTTCTAGATGTGAAGTACCCTCTTCTTCATCAAGTCTCATTTCATATGCTATGAGAACTCCATGTAATTCCTCTTTGCTGAGTTTGTCCAGATTTGCACTGTATTCTAAGACTGATACCTTTGGGTTGAATCTCCCTGGTAACGTTCTAAGAATCTTTTGTATAATAGTCTTCTCGTCAACTGGCTCTCCCAATCCTTCGAGAGTATTGGTTATTTCATCAACGTATTGAAAGTATGCGCATCGTTGTTCTCTTCTTCATTCTCGAGGTTTCCTACCTGTTTCTATAGATTTAAAAGCCAGCTTTCTTTGACATTTTGAGCCACCTTTATATATATTTCGTTTCTCTGTCCCATACATTTTTGGCGCGGGAACCCAACACCTTATGATAAGCGTATTCAATAAGTCCACCGATACAATATTTCTTTTTGCATCATTTGCCAAATTCTTCTTACCTTGTTCATCCGCGGTTGATGTAAATCCATTTTGAACAGTGTCCCATACTTCGTAACCTTGCACCAAGAGATAGACCTCCATTCTTCCTTTCCAGAGTGCATAATTATTTTCATTGAATAGAGGTACACCATTCTTGGTATGCTCCATGACCTCCTTCTGGATGTTAAACTGCTATTGAAGGAACCAAGCTCTGAAACCAACTGTTGGAAATACTGAGAGGGGGGGTGAATCAGTATTTCTTTCAATTAGAGCATTAGTTAATTTTCAATTATTATCAGTGTTTGTACAATGATAGCAGCAAACAAAAGGAACACAAATGCACACATTTTTTAAGGTGGAAACCCACTCCGGGACAAAAACCACCTAATTTTTTTCTAATAATTCTTTAATATTCAACTCCAATTGAAAATAAAGCTCCAACTTCCTAGAATCTAGAAAAGCATTCTTCTCCAGCTCCCACTGGATGGACGCTCCAATGCCCAAGATTATTCAATAGTCAACTGAATGGATGCCCCAACACCCAATGAGCTACAACTCACCCTAGCACCACCCTACCACCCTATAGAAGAATAAAAGAAGAATGGACTCCTGTACCAGGGAAAATGGTCCACTTTACAATGACATAGAATGATGTAGAAGAAGAAGATATACTAGACCATAACCCCAACTTTGACACAACCACCTAATGATGATCCTAGACCTCCCAACACTGCCTCTTCAACCCTTGGCAGATAGACACTAGTACAATTTGTACAATAATGTATTTACAGTGACTAAGTACAATGATACCTTTACAATGATTGTATGCAGTGATGCCCACTTGAAGACTTCATATGATGAACTTTCACTACTGCTATGCACCTTGGCTGCCTGCCTGTCAAGCACCGCCGCACCTTGCTTTTCGCCCGCCGTAGGAAAGTCCCCTCGGGTCCTTTCTGAACCCTCGATACACACACACCTAGCTTTTTCTTGCCTTCTAGGAGCCTGAATATTGAACTGAAAGTATCTAGCGTTATTTCAGATCCTCAATATCTTATTTTCGGTCCTGTAGTAGTCCTCTGAGTCTTGTTTCCAATGCCACAGGTCTGACCCAATTTTTATTCTTCAAGAAAGAGTTTTTCCCAATCTCTCACAATGCCCTAATTATGGACTGTTTCAACAGAGCGCACTTGTACGGCATGCCACGTGTCACTGTTTCTTCATTTGGCTCTGAAATTGATAGATCGCAAAGTATAGACTGTTCACTATCTACCAAGTTTTACATAATTCCAATATGATACTCAAAGAGAGAGTTATGATGATTTTACCAAGGTCACTTCTTTGAGATGAATTTCAGTAGCCTGCCAAAACCCTGACTTCCACAGATCATATCTCAAAAAAATATTGTGCACCTTGATCTAAAATTTTTACTGCAGCTTCCCCAGGATTTCTGCTTCGCCTCATCAAAATTTCAGCTTTTTAACCTTCATAGAAAAAAATTTAGAGCGAAAATTCCACGATGACTTGTTTCAAATGGCCAAATCCCTTGCCTAAGGAGGAAATGAAGATCACAATTTATATAAATGCTTAAGTTGAGAGGGGCTTCAACAAGTGAACGTGGGAGGGATTTTAGGAGCTTAAAAAATATTAATTATGACTTTTCAATGAACCATGCCCCAACCCCATGGGGTTTTAGCCCACTAACTGGGGGTACAAACTTCAAACATGAATATCTCTCAAACCGTGAAGAATTACATGGCATGCCATATATCAATGGAAAAATCTCGACAAGTAGAAACCATCAAAAGCATTATTGACCCAGAGTATATTAATTTGGTAGGTAAAAATTCCAATTCAATATTTGGTTAGCCCCTGGTGCTGCTTGGGTTGACATCAATGACAACCGTTGATCAACAGAGTGGGGTGGTACAAGAGGTGAACTATTTTAAGATACATATGAGACACTATTTATGATTGACCTCAATAGAATAATTTTAATTTAACGAAGTAGAGGAGTTATATGTGGAAAGTATGGGAGGGATTCAGAATTAAGACTAGTAACAATTCATTCCTCTATATAAATAGGCTCATAATACTTGGACTATGTCTCAATGCTCCCCATGGATAACGGTTAATATATAAGAAAAATGAAACTTAATGAAATTATATTGGTAATAAAGAGTAAATATTTCCCTTGCGTAGACCAACTGATGTAGCTTCACAATATAATTCTTTCATATAAGATTCATAAAATGTCATGAAAACAAACTATAAAAAACATAAACACACAATCCAAGTAAATCAAAAGATAAAACCATCAAATTAAACTAAGGTTTTAATCATGTTTACTGTAACATTAGTTATAGTAACATTATCTATCAATTACTGTGTATTGAATAGGTATTGGGAATTAAATTTAAGATTATACAATAAAAGGACAACGTTTACCTTGATTACGATTTAATTTAAGCTTTTAATGATCATGACTGATTTATTCAAAACACAATATTAAAGAGAAATAATCTATACTAACACTAATCCTACCCCTATAATATACGTTATATATAATATTAATTTTTAGAAATAAAACCAACTAAGCAGAAGCATATTTCGAATGGAGCCATTCCATCATCTCTATTCCTAAAATCGAAAGTAGAACATGCATCAGTAAAGGCAAGAGAAGAAAGATGCACGACAAAAGAACACAATTATGTACACCTAACTTTAACAAGTTAAAATAAATAAACTTATGTACAAACATCTTCTCTTGAAATGATTTCTCCAAGTATATTTCAAAAGGATAAATGAAATAAGGGTGAATATTTGTTAATCTTTGAAGAAGAATCCATGGAAGAGAAGATGGAAGGTTTGATTTTGATGATATACCTTTGGATGTCAAAGCCCATGGAAATATGTGTTGAAATTCCAACAAGAAATTGCAACACACACACTAGTGTGGGACCACAGGTCCTAGTGATACATTAGTGTGAAGGGAAATTTAATTTAATAAATTGGTGCAATGTCTAATTTAATTATCCCTTAATTAAACTGGAGAATAAAATGTAATATTATCTCATAATCACTTGTAATAGTTAACTGAGTGTGATAAACTCAGTTAGATATGAATTTCTAGTTGAGGGCAGTTGGTGAGGCATGCAGAGTGATTCTATTAGTTATGGATTTCGAGTTGTAGTTGGTGCATTATTTTAATGCATGAGTAATCAATTAACTCAGTTGAACTAGCTGTAACTGTTTGTTGCACTTGTGAGAGATCAAGTGAATTAAATCATATTTAATGCAAAATCAGTGATCTGCCATGCAACTGATGATTTACTTTTAATAGCTGCATGCATGTTAGTTCCAGTGGATACCTATTTGAGACAAAGGTTAAAGGGAGGTTAACTATCATTTGTATCATTAGTATGTTGCCCGCATGCAACAAGACATCCATTGGATTTCCCATGATGATTGTGAAGTTTTGGAAGGCCAAAATTCCTAAAGAATAGGGATTGCATTCATCGAGAATTTCACAAGCAAGGCAGGCTGATTAGAGGCTGAGAATTGGCTATGTGTTGGTCAATTTTGTCTGGGTCAGTGTGAGACAGTTTTTAGAGTGCAGGAGACTCTTGTGAGAAGAGTGCATTGTAATTGTTTCATGATTCCATGGTGAATATACAATAGAAGATATAGGGGATTTTAGCAGTAAGCTTTCCCCTAGAAAATATCTGTGTTGTGGTTTGACTTGTTTCTTTCTACACTTGTTGTGATTGGCCATCATGTTTATTTTCCGCAATTGATTTGTAGAAGGATTCAATATCTAGCTTTAGTAAATTGCTTGATCAGATTGAATCCATTGATATACATATGTTTGTATGATTTATACATGGTATCAAAGCACAGGAAATCACTATAGTGGAGGAGAAGTTGATTTTGTGACTGAATAGAATTCGAATTTGCAAAAGTATTCTTGGTGCGATAGGCAGATTAGGATCGAAATGACTTTCAATGGCTTGATATTGGAGTATGCACTCGAGGGAAGCTCCAATTATATTGCGTGGAAAGACAAGATGGAGGTAGTATGGGAGGACAATGGGTTGAAAGAATTCATTGATAATGACATTCCAAAACCCGTTGTAGCAGATGCCGCAAATCTTGATGCTTGGAAAAATAAGGTTGCAAAGGCGAGGAGGATCTTACTGGAGGGAGTACGAGACCAAATTGTCTCAAGTATCCATGTAAAATAGCACCATATGCAATGTGGAAAGCTTTGACATATCTGTTTCAAAGTAGCAATGATCATAGAATATTGGCACTGAAGGACAAGCTCAGGAAAATCAAAATGGAGAAAGGAAACACCATTATGAAATATTTAACAAACTTTGTGCAATGTCATGTGTTAGGGTCCTAGAAGTATAGGATTCATAATTTAGAATTGACTTATGATAGTCTTGTAAAAAAAAATAGAAAAAAAAAATATAGAAAATCAAAAAGAGGGTAAAAATCCTAAAAGAAAGATCAAAGGACTTAGAAAAAATATAGACCCCAAAAGAAAAGAAATAAAACATGAAAGTGAGCAAGTCCAAATGCCACTACTTTTTACTTTTTACTGATGATTATGGCAGAGTGTCAATAAATGCCATAATCCATGATGAGTTAAACTGTGTAAACTTGACTTCTCATGATTTCAATTTTATTGTTGTAAAATAGTGAATAAAGATTAGTCAGACAGTTTAATCCTGACTAATTAGTAGATAGGTAGAGAATAAAGAAGATCTCATCAGTTTAATCTGAGCCCTCGGATGATATAAGGTAGATTTAGATAGTTTTTATAATTTTAAAAGAATAAATGTTCAAGGTTTCTATCTCAAATGCACCTGCAAAATGGAAGAAAAAATGTTAGATTAAAGCTGGGTAGGTAGAAAGAAGTGGGAAAAGCATGTAAATATTCATCACCAGGAAAAATAATTTGTTTTCCCATATTTTGTAAAAAAAAATAGAAAAAAAAATATAGAAAATCAAAAAGAGGGTAAAAGTCCTAAAAGAAAGATCAAAGGACTTAGAAAAAATATAGACCCCAAAAGAAAAGAAATAAAACATGAAAGTGAGCAAGTCCAAATGCCACTACTTTTTACTTTTTACTGATGATTATGGCAGACTGTCAATAAATGCCATAATCCATGATGAGTTAAACTGTGTAAACTTGACTTCTCATAATTTCAATTTTATTGTTGTAGAATAGTGAATAAAGATTAGTCAAACAGTTTAATCCTGACTAATTAGTAGATATGTAGAGAATAAAGAAGATCTCATCAGTTTAATTTGAGCCCTCGGATGATATAAGGTAGATTTAGATATTTTTTATGCTTTTAAAATAATAAATGTTCAAGGTTTCTATCTCAAATGCACCTGCAAAATGGAAGAAAAAATGTTAGATTAAAGCTGGGTAGGTAGAAAGAAGTGGGAAAAGCATGTAAATATTCATCACCGGGAAAAATAATCACTAATTTCCCCTCCCCTATAGTTATTCTGCATTCTAAACTTTTAGTCAAAGAGGCTCAGAGCATTTCTCTTACTTCTATTGGGACCGGACCCAAGGCTCGATGACTGATAAGTTAAAAGTGTTGAATTCCTATATTAAATTCCTAATTATCATCATTTACCCTTCATACACTCATTACTATTCAATTTCATAAGTAAGCACCTTTTCTACTTAATGAAATATCAAATTCCCCATTTGACTAACTCCCTTCAATCATACATAGCATAAAAACCCTAAAAAACATTATATCCTAAGTTAAAAGTGGTGAAATAATAAATGATAAAAGCTTTGCTTTAATATTTTCACTTTACTTAGTCATATAATTGTTTTTTTGATGTATTACATTGTCCCTTGTCATATTAACTTCTAATTTATATATTAAAACCCTAAAATGATCTTTTCCTATTAATATAATTCCCTTTTATATTAATACCCTTTTAAACCCACTATTATAAGATTTTAGGCCAAAATTATTATCCATGTGCTGAAATAAAATCCCAAATTATACCCCTTTGGTCTAAAACTACCTTTAACTAAAAACCCCGCCCCCTATAGTTATTAAGCCCTCATGGTTTAATAAACTATATAATAATTTGTAAATAAATGTTCCTATTCCTGCATTAAACGAATAACCCAAGGTTTATTTGCGAAAGAACTAAAGCTTATACCATGTTTCGCATTGACTTTCAAATATGTATTAGCCTCACGCTATTCATAGCTTAACCCCAGTTAACTCGATAAACCCGCCTCATGCACCTTTATATATATATATATATGAACTCTGTTTATATATATAACATTCCCACTTAACCCATTTCGAAAAACATGTATTGACCCCGTCTATACATAAAACCTTTTAACAAAACTTTGGTTAAAATGAAAATATATAAAGGTTTTATTATATATCCCATCGCCCGACGCATAATAAAATACCCGGGTCCCACCTAGCCTTTTCCACCGCAACTTTGCAATTAATCTCAACCCTTTGCTCCTGTGCAAAAGATCCAACGGCTGGCGATGCACTTCACGCTCATAAAACAAACGATGGTACAAAACTCAAATGAGCACGAAATAGGTTGTTTTTGTCAATCCAACTCTCATGACGTGTCGCAATTTCATTGCGTCGCGTTCATTTCGAGAAAATCAGCTTACAGCCTATTACCAACGCGAAAACCATTTCCTGTTTTTGCATTCGAAAATAGAAACCATCCCGCATTTTGATATGATTGGCATTTATTACAATGAAGATCAATAACAAAGGTTTAAAACCTTTATTATATGCCATTCCCGCATTCCGAACTGTGAAAAAAGCTCCGCCTGACTGTATTTAGCCCTTTCAAGACCCTGTTTACCAATTTTTCATTAAAAACCCAGATTTGAACACTGATTTCTCATTTGAAGACCGGGTAAGCCATTTGATGCACCAGTAAGCCGGAACAAGCTCAAATTCAACTGCAGAAATATTCAAAAGCCCTATCAATAGTTAAAATACCTGCAAAAAAGGTATTTTCCCAAATCTAGCCTGTAAATTTCACAATTTAAACCTTCAACTGAACCAATTGATCTACAATTAGAGAATTCATCCATCTAAGTGTGTCCAAAACACTAAAAAATAGGGCAAACCCTCACAAAATTTCTCCAGAATTCTCTGATTCATAAAAACTTCATTAAAAGCCAAATCCTCAGTCTAAAACCCCTGAAAGATCAATTCCACCATTAGAAAAGGTTTTAAAACCTACATAATACCTAAAAAAATTCTCTTTTTCAGCCCTAGTCATTCAAAAAGCCTGTGTTTTCTGTCTTAAACCTGTTGCATGTGTCCCAGATTCCCGATTGAGCATTAAAATAATCACTGAAGCTATCTTTGCCCAAAATTTCTCAAATTTTCTCTGTTTCCACAAATCCAACTGCTTCAAACTGTTTAATCTTGCTTTATTTATTTAAAAATGACCAAGAAACAAATGACACCTAAAGTTGGAGGCTCTAGGATTGTTAAACCTGGAGGATCCAAACCTCCTAAGTCTGAAGCGGCAAAAGCCCCAAAATCCACCCCTGCACTCACTACAAAAACTACCATGTCTGTCAATCCCCTTCAGCCACCAGTACATACTAAAGAAATCATCCCTTTGACTGATGTGGATTATAAAATTGTGGACCCTATGGTAGAATTCACTTATTAGAAGTTCAAAATTGGTGTTATGAGAAGTTTCTAGATAAAGATGACATGCCTTTTTGGGAAACAAATTTACCCAAATATGTAGTCCCATTAACACACCCTAGTCAAGACCTGATAAGATTGTGTCAAAAGTACTATGTTCCAAACCAAAGAGCAATTGTAAATGCTAATAGGGAGATTCTATTTTCTATCACTGCAGAGTCTATAAATAAAATGTTGCAACTACAGTTTGACCCTAAGGCAGTCCCCTTATCCATTGAAGCATTAACTCAGTTATATTTGGGATTAGATTTCCCTAAGAGATTTATGATTTTTCAGAATTTTATGCCTAGTCATGTGGATATTCCTGAAATAAATCCTCCTTACTCCACTTCCAAGTTTCCTGAGGGTTCTAGGCGTGTGATTTCAATGTTATCTTTCATACTAGGTTACTTCAATGATGAAATCACTGATGAATCCATCCTTGGTTTTTTATCTACTTTATCTCCTGGTCAGCCTCCTGAAATGATTTTTGACTATGCTAGATTTATAGCTGATTCTATCCATCATCAGTTGACCAAGTTGTCCATTGAAGGGGTATTCAGATACTCTTCCTACTTATTCCACTTGTTTTTTTTTTCACAAGCTGATCATTTTCCAATAACATTGCAAAAAAATTGATGTAGAGGGTAAACCTCTATCCATTATCTTTTGGACATCTTTGTTGAGAAAAGAAGAAAATGAGTTCAGTTATTCAGACTTTTCAGATTTGTTCATCCAGCCAACTATGAGTTTACTATACAAAGAAGATCAGCCTAGGATAAGTGAGGACATCAAGAGAATCTTGCAGTTATCAGAACAATGCAAGATGAGAGATTGGTATTTGTATGAAAAGCACACATAATTGAGGATTTTTGGGTCCAATTTATTGCCTTACAAATTGCCCAAATATTTGACTATCTGAGTCATTGCATTAGAATATTTAAGGCAGGTTTTGAATTTTGATGCCATTAACTTCATGGCTTCCAAAAAGAAGACCCAGTTCAATTTGAAAAATCAGATTGGTCCTTTCATTGTAAATAACAGAGAAGATGATAAAGATATAGACAAAATATTGTTAGAGTTAAAATTTTAGAAAATTTTCCCTTGGAATTATGACCCTCAAGGTCTTCTCAGTAGCATAAGGGTTAAATGTAAGCTGCCTCCTTTCATACATGAACCCAAGCTTGATATTGCGAAATTTGCAAATCAGACAGGATGGATAGAAAACACATTGATAGATGCAGTCATAAATACAGAGCCATCAGAAAAGATGAATATAACACAAACCATGGTAGTTTCAAAACAACCATAATCTTCAAATAAAAGAAGCAGAGATGAGGGAACCTACACAACAGAGACTACTACAGAGAATAAATTCAAGCTCATCTACAACAAAAGGCCCAAGCTCACTACCATTGAAAAAGAAAAAGTCATTGATGTTGAGGATACAAATGAGCCCGAGGTAAACAATGATGAGGTTACAGTAATAATAAAAGAGACTCTTACAGACATACAAATAGATCAAACAACAGGTGAACATGATACTCAAATGATTGAAAGGCAGAAAAACATGGAGGCCTCTTCCTCACACACAATGGAGGAAAAATACCTAGACATCAAAGAAATATATAAGCAAATCAAACAAAAGAATGAAGAGATCAAAAGTGAGATTCATTCTCAATTCTTAAAGCAGAAGCCAGGGAATCAGAACAAGTTACTTACAACATTTGGCTATTCCAAAAATAAAATTATCATGTCATATCTGCAACTAACTACTTCAACACCTAAGACAGTGGCAGACTACAAAAAGGTTGAGTTTGAAGTAGATACTGAAAATGTGCATGAGATGGATCAAATATAATTCCATATACATAGCTCTGAGATGCTATATTCAACTGTGGTAACAAAGGCTATGAGTGCCACTAAGTTGCAGAATACCATTATCAACATGCAGGACCAAATGAAACTTGACAAAGGCTCTTTTTATGCTAAATATCTGAGGATAAAAGCCTTAGAAGACTTAATTTTGCAGGTGGGAGTTGATCCTTTAGATGTTCAAGCAGCAGAAATATTGATTAAAAAGAAAAATGAGGACATTGCAGCTTTGAGGAAACAACTGAAGCTTCCTCAAAGTGAGCACCCTCAAACTAAAGAAATTCTTCAAGAACAAACTCATAAAGAAGACATGATGTAGTTGATTCTCAAGCTAAATCCTCAAATAAAATAAATGGAAACACAATAAGATCAATTAGTAAAGGGAAAAGAAACGATTAAAGAAACTAATGTTCCAATGGTCCCTACAGTTATACCTATAATCACTACAATTGTGGCCTCCACTTTGGGAGAAAAATTGGCACCAAAAGAGTTATTGGAAACTGCAGTGCCAGTACAATCAGCCACAACATTAGCAACAGATTCTTCAACCACACAGGTACAACACAAAGATGATGTAGGGCAGATAGTAAAGGCTATGGAGGAATTATCACTGAAAAATAATGAAATTAATAGTTTGAAGAAAATGATTCAAAATATGGAAGTTTCCAACAAAGCAGCATTAATCAATGCTAACAGTTATGAGAAAAGGGCCAAAAGACTTGAAGAGAAAATCAAAAGCCTTCAAAAATACTTGAGTTTCATTGCAAAAATTTCTTACATAAGAAATTACCTATGGACCAATATAATTGAGGCTATACATCTTCAGTGGTCATCAATCCAGATCATATATGAACAAAGAGACCTACTTCTAGTAGCACAAGTGGAAATCCAAAAGACAACATAAGAATTAGCAGATAAAACAACACAAGCATTAAAGCTAATCACTTTCTTGAACAGTAAAAATAGAGCAGAGCTAAAAGAATTAAAGATACAGGATAGGACAAAGACTATTTTTCATATCAAGAAGGTTTTGACAAAGAAAAATCTGATGAACAATTTAAAGGAAAAATGTGATGCCATGAATATTTCTATAACCAAGTTTTTAGCAAAATACACCATGCTGAGGCAAACTGGTCTTCCAGATATTCATGTCTGCAATGAAAAAATAATGGCCCAAAAAGATTATGACAAGAAGATAAGGGATCATGCTAAAGAACAAATCAACAAGCCATTGCCACAGGGCTCTCCCACAGGAAAGGTCATTCTTCAATATATTGAAGACTTGTTTTTTCTTCAAATTGAGATCCGACATCTGTTTGTTTTTAAGCCTATTTTTTCCAAATACATAGATGCTGATGAAAATTTCAGGAAACTCAAAAGTGTAAAAATACCAAATGCAAAACAATGGCAGGCTTTTACAGATTTAATGTAGTAGTAAAAGGGCAGAACAGTGAATAAAATTACTTTAGAAACAGTCAACTGATTTTTTTTACTGCTGGAAGTTTTCTTTTTACAGCAGTAAAAGAGTAAATAAATAGAGTCAAAGTGTATCAGGATGAAAGTGCAGCGTCAAAGTGTATCAGGAGGAAGAGTGTCAGTCAAAACAACTCCAATAAAGATATTTTCCAATTTGCCAGCAAGTAGGACAGCTAGCGAGTCAAGGCTCCTTGATTAGCTTAAGTTGTTCTATATTTTTTGGATAAGAGGACAACTTGTTAAACTGTTAAGAAACCGTCCCTCTTTATATGTAAAGATATTTTATATTTCCTAGAGTTATTCCTAGATCTCTCTAGGATATTTTGTAAACAATATTTTGTATAAATACTTCAGTCTTTGAAGTGTTTAGTGTGGAATAAAATTGCTAAGATTACTATAGATTTTTGCAGATACATTGGAGGCCTACATTTGTTGATTTCGAAGTAGCAGACTGGCAAAGCTAATTGGACTTCATAATTCAGGATTCTCGTGACAAGTTAAAGAGTAAAGTGCATCTATCTTGTCATTGTTTATTTTCCGAGTTCCATTCATTTCATTATGTGTTTGTTCTTTCTTAATGAGTAACTAGGAATATTACTTTAGGACTAGCTTATGGCTCCTTGTCTTAACTAAGTTACCATTTAAATGTTTTCAACTGATTTCCGGTGTTAGGAATTCTTAACTTCTCCTACTCCCGTTTGACTTCTGCCTCCTTCCTCTATTGTCTGGATAAAAGGATCCTTCATTGCCCTTTGTCCCAACTACACCATTTCATCAAAAACCTTTTACCCAAAGCTCTGAGGGTTATCTATCTTGCCCTGACTATATTTGTATCCTTTTGGCCTTGCCTTCTAGTACTGCTATCTAGACTTAGACTCCATTAGCCCAATGGTCAAGTAGATTTCTCCCTAGTTTACCTTTAAGTGATTTTTTCCCACCAAACCAATTCAAAACCAAAACCAATTATTCTATCATAACTAGCCTAAAAAATTAAACAAAAACAAATTTAAATCATAAAGAGAGAGCCCTCTCTGAAATTTAGGAAGGCTAGATCCTAAATTTCCAAAGTAGGTTTGTGGTTACCCCTAGTTTTATTAAACTAAAAACCAAGAGCCCACAATATTGAGAAATTACTAGGGTGATAACACGGGATGAGCTTGGGAGCGTCAAAATTACTATCGCGGAGGATGACTTGGTGAGCCTAGCTCTTCTAGGACTTTCCAAGAGTTGGCATAGTTATCAAGGTTCTATTAATGGGAGGGAGAAGCTGCCAGATTGGAAATGAATATGGTCGGATTTGGTGCAAGAAGAATTCAGGCAGAATACCAAAGATGGATCTTCATCTAAGAATGATGATTAAGAAAATTTCACTTTGGCTACTAAGGCAAAGAAGGGGAAAGGAAATAAATCCTATTCCAAAACTGAGTTTAGAAAAGATAACAAGAAACACGATATGTCAAGAGTGAAATGTTTTCACTGTCACGAGCATGGACATTATGCCACTAATTGTCCACAGAAGAAGAAGAACAAGAAGGCTTCAAGATCTGTAGCTAGTGAGGCTTTGGCCTTGGAATTTTAGATTGAATTCTTCCTCATTGCATTCATGGTGTCAAGTGCAATGGGATCAGTGTGGTACTTGGATAGTGGTGCATATTTCCACATGACGGGAGACAAAGAAATTTTCAGTAGCTTGGAGGAGAAGGACCTCTAGATGCATATCAAAATGGGTGATAATGGGTTGTATAGTGCTACTAGGATTGGTAAAATGACCTTCCAAAGACAGTTAGGTAAACCCTTCTTATTAAAATATGTAATGCATGTACCAGGTTTGAAGAAAAATTTAGTCTCAATTGCAATGTTGGAGGATAGAGGCTATGATGTTGTTTTCAATGAAGGAAAAGCTTTCCCTCGACACAAAGCAATAGGACAAGCCAAGAAGATTTGGATTCATGTGAAGAGTCTCTATAAACTTGATGTAGATGACTGCGCAACATTGATGGGTAATACAGACAAAGTGGTGAGCTGGGATGAGGGTGAGTTATGGCACAGGAGATTGGGCCATCTACACCACAGAGCCTTGAAGGTCATGCAATATATTTATATGGGTCATCCCAAGGGTGATCTTATGTAGTCATACACATGCAAGGGATGTACTATGGGGAAGTATGCAAAGGCCACTTTTCATGAGAAGGATAACTGAGCTTCGGAAATCCTTGAGAGAGTTCACTCAGACGTGTGTGGACCATTCTCTACTGCTTCGACAACAAAGAATAAGTACTATGTGATCTTTGTTGATTATTTTTCTAGAAAGTGCTGGATCTACTTCATGTAGAAGAAAGATCAGACGTTCTCAAAATTTCTTTAGTTCAAAGAACTGGTGGAGAAATACATGGGGAAGCATGTGAAGGCTCTTAGGAGTGAAAATGGTGGTGAGTACATCTCCAATGAATTCAAGAACTTCTGTAGCAAAGAAGGAATTCAGAGAGAGTTGATTGCACCTCATAACCCACAACAAAATGGGGTCGCAGAAATAAAGAACAGAACAATTATGGGTGCAGCACGAGTGATGTTGCATGATCAAGGCTTACCATTGCATATGTGGGTGTAGGCATGCAACACTACAATATTTGTGCAAAACTGTAGTCCTCATCGGATTCTTGGCATGAGTACACCAGAGGAGGATTTTACTGGTAAGAAACCTGATTTTTCATATTTTAAGATTTTTGGCTCATATGTTTATGTGCATGTGACCAAAGATGCCAGGAAGAAGCTAAACCAATAGCTGAGATTGGGATATTTTTGGGGTACACGGATACTCCCCACAACTATCATGTGTATTTTCCAAACAACATGATGACTGTTGTGAGACTAGATATAAAATTTGATGAGGAGAAATCCATGCGATTATCCCTTGAGAGGGAGCTGGATTTGTATGCAGATGAGGAACTCTTCATTCCAAAGGATGAACCTCAAGATGTGGAGAAGCCACATGCGGAGGATCATGGAGTAGCAGAAAAAACTCATGCAGAGCCATCCACCAGAAATG
This sequence comes from Pinus albicaulis, assembly GCA_034641835.2. Lineage (NCBI taxonomy): Eukaryota > Viridiplantae > Streptophyta > Pinopsida > Pinales > Pinaceae > Pinus > Pinus albicaulis. The sequence continues at coordinate 949,074,446 of CM076583.1, forward strand.
ATAGAAGGTGCACCATGAAAGCCAGTAGATTGTGACTTGATGTGGTAGAGCATGTAGGAGCACCTACTTCACTGCGTAGATAGAGACATTATCTAGACATGTTTACTAGATACATGACTCCTATGACAAAGTGTATTGTGACAGAACCATATTCCTTTGATGAATAAATGCAGCAACTAATTTGGGTTGATGTTATGGTAGATGAGTATGACTCCATCGTTAAGAACAGTGCATGGGAAGTTGTCTGAAGATCGGTTGAAAAATCAGTGGTTGGATCTAAATGGATCTATAAGGTGAAGCAAGCGGCATATGGGAGTGTGGAGAAGTACAAGTCCATGTTTGTGGCCCAGAGATTCTAACAAGTTGAGGGGATTGACTATGAGGAGAATTTCACACCGGTTTCGAGATACTCTTCCATTAGATCTATCCTTGCACTCTCAGCGCAGATGGGGTGGCGCATTCATCAAATGGATGTGAAAACTCTGTTTCTCATTAGAGTTATTGAAGAAGTATTCATAAAGCATCCATAAGGTTTCGAGATCCTTGACAGTGAGTCACATGTGTGCCGATCCAAGAGAACACTATATGGGCTGAAGCAAGCACCTCGTACTCGGTACACTCAGATTGACAGCTATTTCGCTGGGTTGGGCTTCACCAAAAGTGAAGCTAATGCGAAGCTATACTAGATTGTGGTTAATGGTAAGCTGTTGATTATCGTACTTTATGTTGATGATCTAATTTTGACAAGTGATGAGCAGTTGATACATTCTTGCAAGGAGGATCTTGCAAGAGAGTTCGAAATGAAGGACATGGGACTCCTTCACTATTTCCTTGGTTTGGAAATATGATAGTGGGATGGTGAACTATTTGTTTCTCGAGGAAAGTATGCCAAAGAGATTCTAGGTAAGTTTCACATGGAGAGTTGTAAACCCATGGAGACTCCTCTTCCATAAAATTGGAGGAAAGAGGATGCTACTTCAGGAGAAGTAGTGGACACTACTGTCTACAAGCAGCTAGTGGGTTCACTGATGTGCTTGGTGAACACCAGACCAAAAATTTGATACACAGTTAACCAGCTGAGTAAAGCTATGGTTAAGCTGACCAAGCTCTTTTGGAAGGCGGGGAAGCATGTCTTGAGATATCTCAGGGGCACTACAAAGTATGGACTATGGTACAGACAGATAGAGGGAGTGAAGCTTCAAGGCTTCACGAATACAGATTGGGCAGGAATTCCATTAGACAGAAAGAGCACATCAGGAGGGATATTCAACATAGGATCGACAACAGTTTCTTGGTACAACAGGAAGAATCGATCTGTGGCACTCAATTTAGCTGAGGCAGAATACATGGCAGCAAGTCAGGCTGCATATGAGGCCATATGGATGAGAAATATCCTAATTGTTTTGTTTGGTTCTAATATGGATCCGACAGTGATACATTGTGATAACTAGAGTTGCATTAAACTCTCAGTTAATCTGGTATTCAATGATAGGTCCAAGAACAAATATATCCATTACCACCATCTCAGAGATTGTGTTCAAAGGTTCATTATGTTACTTCAGTACGTTCCCACGGATGATCAGGATGAAAATATTCTAACGAAGGCACTCACCAGGAGAAAATTCGAATACCATAGAGGTAGGATCGGGGTGGTAGATAATCCCTTTATTGTTGAGAGGGAATGTTGAAATTCCAACAAGAAATTGTAGCACACACACACTAGTGTGGGACCACAGGTCCTAGTGATACATTAGTGTGAAGGCCAATTTAATTTAATAAATTGGTGCAATGTCTAATTTAATTATCCCTTAATTAAATTGGACAATAAAATGTAATTTTATCTCATAATCACTTGTAATATTTAACTGAGTGTGATAAAATTAGTTATCTCGTGAATTTCGAGTTGAGGGTGGTTGGTGAGGCATGTAGAGTGATTCTATTAGTTATGGAGTTTGAGCTGCATTTAGTGCATTAGTTTAATGCATGAGTAACTCAATTAAGTGAGTTAAAGTCAGTTGAACTAGTTTTAACTGTTTGTTTCACTAGTGAGAGATCAAGTGAATTAAATCATAATTAATTCACAATCAGTGATCTGTAATGCAACTGGTGATTTACTATTAATAGATACATGCATGTCAGTTCCAGTGGAGACCCAGTTGAGACAAAGGTTAAAGGGAGGTTAACTATCAGTTGTATCATTAGTAGGTTGCACACATGCAACTAGACATCCATTGGATTTCTCATGATGCTTGTGCAGTTTTGGAAGGCCAAAATTCCTAAAGAATATGGATTGCATTCATCAGGAATTGGGCAAGGCAGGCAGGCTGATTAGAGGCTGAGAATTGGCTATGTGTTGGTCAATTTTGTCCGAGTTAGTGTGAGATAGTTGTGAGAGTGCAGGAGACTCTTGTGAGAAGAGTGCATTGTAATTGTTTCATGATTCCATGGTGAATATACAATAGAATGTAGGGGGGTTTTAAGCAGTAAGCTTTCACCAGGAAAATATCTGTGTTGTGGTTTGATTTGTTTCTTTCTACACTTGTTGTGATTGGCGATCATGTTTATTTTCCACAATTGATTTGTAGAATGATTAAGTATCTAGCTTTAGTACAATGCTTGATCAAATTGAATTAATTGATATAAATATATATTTGTATAATTTCTACAATATGTTAGTAGTATGTATATAATGGTCTAATCTACCATCACTAAAGTTAATGAGAGAATTGAAATACCTTTACTTGTTTAGATGGTGGGAATTTAAATAAGGGAGCCAACAGAAAGGAATGTTATCACGACAAACTTCCATAGGACATTCAGGGTGAATAATGTTGGAAAATTGGCGATCTAGTGCATTAGAGCATGTAAGACTGCGTTTATCTACAAGAGGAAGGGAAAGAGCACAAAAATTATCCATTGATAGGTTTAAATCTAAACCACTTTGTGATGTAGGTAATTCTATGGCATCATCATCAAAATATTTATCATATATAACTTCCATTTCTTGAAAATGATGTTGCTGATTTGAGTTAACATTATCAACAAAAGGAAAGAAAAGAGGTTCAAAATGATCATAGATGGAAAAATAACCCCTCTTACAAAAAATATGATCCTCAGGGAAGTGTGTACTAGATAAGGAAAAGTTTCAATTGAAAGGACAATAGGATCATTACTAGATGTACTCCGATTTGCAAAGAGGTTAGGGTACAAGAAGTGATAATCACCAAAATATATCATGTTAGGTTCATCCTTGTTATGGATGGCATAAGAATTCTAGTTAGATGTTAAGTCTTCTATTGAAGCAATAAGAACTAGTATTGGATTAATCTCCAAATATTAACTACCACTATATTCATCATTCAAATCTTGATGTGACTTTATTTCAATTAAACCCTGCTAGTTTATCACAATAGATAGGAGATGCTACAAATATGTTTCCATATTCAAAATCTAGGTTGGTTTTATCATGTTTTGAAATATGAAACTTGTGAAGGAGACTTCTAGTGTTTGTAAAGCTAAGGAATTGTCAAGTTCATTTAAAGTTTTAAAAATTTCAAGAAATGTATCAATATCAACTGTTGAATTATGTATATCATGTTTCTCTTTATTAAATATATTATTTTTATGAGAAGAGTGAACAAGAACTTGAAAAAATTGGAAAAAATTTACTTATAAAGGAAGATCATTGAGGGGAAACTAAAAATATATTGACTTAAATCTAATCTAAAACTCTTCAATTGATTAATATTCAAACATAGTAAGATTTTCTATTTATGAACACGAATTATCATAATAATAATACTAATGAACTAAAAGAAAAATGTTAATGAAATGTTTCCAAGAATATAGATCTATTCGGAAGTGCAATATACCATTCTTGAATCCTTCCTCAGAATAAATGAGTGAATAATCTGCAAATTTCATTTTCTTCAACACTATTAAAAGAATTGCACAATTTCAAAATATTTTGAATGTAATTGATAGTAGAAATTCAACTTTCACCACCGTATACAAACAAATATAGAAATATTTGATTTTATCTTTAGGTAATTGTTTGGTAATTCTAGATTATGTAAAATTGTGACCCAAATATGGAGGCATAATAAAAATAATAAAAATAATTCAAACAATGCTCAAGATAGATATAGTATTTGTGGCCCTCCTTCTAGTGCCAATTATGTTGATGCCTGGAAATGTCCTGGCTCAACAGGGGAGGAATTTCCCAGTCAGAGTCCCAATTAGACTCATTTTCTTTGAAATGGAAATCATGGTTGGTTCAATTGGTCTCCAATTACCCATATCCTAAGACTAGCCTATACTAAGCAATCCTATATGTTAAATTGTTTATATACATGGCCTTTATTTTCATGTGTATGTGTGATGATTATTGTGATTAAAAAAATGAAGGAAAATAAATCATTTATATGTAATTACTTTAGAAACTGATGATTCTTTCCAAATGACTGAAACTAAGGCTTAGTCTAGCCATAGTGGGACTTGCTCCTATGGAATGAGGCTAGAAAGAATAAAATAATTTGATGTAAGTGCAACTAAAAACTAATTCTAAAATGCAAATAACAAAAGAAAACATATCTTGACAAAGAGAAGGATAACCTTACTCTTAGCCAAGATATAAAGATGTCTAACTGGAGGAGAAATTCCATTCTCAAATCAAGAATTAGGATTTACGTGCAATTCACCAAAATAGTTTAATTTCCTATAAATGATGAAATAAAATATACAATGAAAAATTCCAATAAGTAGTTATTAGATATATCTCATGCATATACCTAGATTTGATCCTGCAAAGTGAATTCATTGTAAGGTTTGTGTTGGACAAAATAAATAGTTCCTTTTAAATCCAATATAAGGAATAGCAAGAAGAACTTGCTAATAAATAATAATAATTATTATTTATCACAATCTAATCTCCATGAATCCATGGCTAATCTTATCTAAATCTTGATTAGCTCCGCAAAAGACAACTTCAAACAAAATATCCACTAGCATAAAATAGATAAGAATATAACAATAATGTCAGTTCCAATTATTATATGCTAATGAGAACAATATTAAAAATAGTATAAAATAAATATCAGAGAAATTATAACAAGTATACAAATCATATACATCAGTGCAAGGAAATGAAAACTCCTTTATCATAAGCTTCGATGTCCTATACATGTACAGTCCTATAAATTCCTATATTAGTTACAATAGTGCAATCTTCTTAACAATTCCTGCAAAAATTCTTCCCTTTTCTTTCAGATTCCGAACCCCCAGTATTCATAGCAGGTCTGCCTTTTATAATTTTACAAGAATATTTGAAATGTAAGACTTCCACCTCCATCTGTAGTCAAATCTAATCAAAAAAGAATTTAGGTTTCATGATTCTCTTTCATTAAAAATATTTGAGTTTGAGAGTGGTTCTGAATTATTCCAAATGGTCCAGATTTGAATTACATCTTTACATACAAAACTAATTTTTGGATTGGGTACCTCCTGTCATTTTGTTTTGTGGAGCACCTGTCTGGGAAAGTGGAACAAAAACCTTGGGATATTCCCTAAATTTGAATGCAGTCAAGCTGAATTTCGTTGTAGATATCCCAAGTTTCAGAGTGCACCGTTAATTGTCTAGGTATATACCTACAACAACATGAGGAAAACTCCTATCAACCTATTTTGTTTCATGACAAAAACCAAATAGCAAATAACAACAAAATGGAAAAGCTTCATGTTTAAATTGCCATGAAAGAGTGTATATAATGCAATAAATAACAAAACCATGTTAATTAACATAAATACTGCGATGAAATTCCATTAGATTAAGTATTGGTTAATTGTGTTAAGCGTTGGAATTATACCATGGGAAAATCACATCTTTGAAAATCACATGTACGAGTGTGATATACCGTAGTGTTTCACCTAATGTGATAACTTTGAAAAAATATGGGATGACGTTGCGAGATTGTTGATCGTGTTGGATAGAATTGATATTGTGATAACTTATATGATAGCAATTGCATATAGAAATGAAAACTAAAACCACGATATTTGTTAATTAAAATATTCACTTATGTGATGAATTACCAAAACATTAATATTCGCATTGTTAATTATAGAAATGTGAATGGGTGCAATCAAATGGATATCAAATTTTGTTTGCATTATCACGAGCGATACTTGAGAATTGGCGAAGAAGACATGATGTAATGAAATGTGTTACAACCAGCCTAGATCCATCTTAACTCCGGATCTATCAAGCGTCGAGAGGGATCAAATCTCTCGAGGTGAAAACCTCTTTTTTGAGTGCAAAACTTGAGGAAAGGTTTTCACCTTGAGAGATTTGATCCCTCTCGGCGCTTGATAGATCCGGAGTTAAGATGGATCTAGGCTGGTTTCAGTCGTGTGCGACCAAGGAAAATCTATCGATAATATGAGGAACATATGCTTAATTTTATCAATAATATGTAAATACATCTAATATTAACATAACCATTTTAAATATGTTAAATATGTCTGAGATTTATTGAGTCATTTTAATTTTAAATTTGATTAGTTACCTCAGTTTGTTGACATGATAAATATTGTAAAATAACTTTAATGACAAAATAAAATTTTAAATGCAAAGTGATAATGTAATAAAATTGAATGATAGAAATTGTGAATAATAATAATGTAGTCAATTATGAATAGTCTTCATTGTGATCGATTTCAACTATTTTCTTATACTATTCTTATTTTCACCCATGTTAGTTTTGTCATATTTTCATATTGATTATTTGAAAAGGAAAGTTGGAATCGTAAACCATTTAAATATCTAGCTCGAGCTGTTGTAGTAAACATCATACCTTGTCTCTCTTGCTCTCCAATATTAATAGGTTGAGTTACTATAACACAAAAATCAATGTACATTGTCAATAATTTTTTGTGCTTACACTAAAATCATTGCACACACACTATTAATCCAATGAATTTAAAATTAATGTACCATCATACATCCAATTACATCAAATTAGAAATCAACATATACACTGAAATCAATGCAACTAATGCAAGAAATCAAATAATAATAGAAAACATATAAACTAAAATCAATGCATCTAATGCAAGTAATGAAATATGATTAGAAATCAAAATCTACACTCAAATAAATGAGTCTAGTGCAAGTAGGAAAATAGGATTTAAAGCCAACATTTACACTGAAATCAATGCATCTAGTGCATGCAATCAAATAGGATTAGAAATCACCATATACAATGAAATAAATGCATTTAGTGCAAGGAATCAAATAGGATTATAAATCATCTACATTTAAATCAATGCATTTAGTGCAAGCAATCAAATATAATTATAAATCAACATCTACATTGAAATTAATGCATCTAGTGCAAGCAATCAAATAAGATTAGAAATCACCATCTACACTGAAATCAAGGCATTTAGTGAAAGAAATCAAATAGGATTAGAAATAACCATCTACATTGAAATCAATCCATTCAGTGCAAGCAATCAAATAGGATTAAAGATAATCTACATTGAAATCAATTCATCTAGTGAAAGAAATCAAATATAACCAAAAATCAAAATCTACATTAAAATTAATGCATCGAGTGAAATCAATCAAATAGGATTAGAAATCATCATCTACACTGAAATTAATGCATTTAGTGTAAGCAATCAAATAGGATTAGAAATCATCTACATTAAAATCAATCCATCTAGTGTAAGTAATCAAATATCATTAGAAATCAACATCTACACCAAAATTAATTCGTCTAGTGCAAGAAATCAAATAGGATTAGCAATCACCATATACACTGAAATCAATGCATCTACTGTAGGAAACCTTCTTCCCTCTCTCCCCAATATATATCTATATATCCATCCATATATCCTTCTTTTTCTCTTTATCTCACCCCACCATACACACACACTCTCTCACTCCATATCTATCAATTTCCTTGTCCCTCCCTCCTTCTCTCCATCCCTCTTTTTTTTCTCTTCACCTTACATCTATATCTATATCTCACTCTATCTCTCTATATCAACTCCAAAACATAAACTCTCTTTCTCCAATCTATCTATCTATCTATCACTCCCTCCTCCTCCTCTCTCTCTCTCTCTCCCTCCCTCCCTCTCTCTCTCGCTTCTATCTCTCTTCCTTCCTGCTACCCTTTCTCCCTCTCTCTCCATCTTCTTTATCACTCCCTCTCTCTCACTCTCCAAATTTCACCCTCTATGTCTTTATTCTTACCTCCCCCTCTCTCCCTCTCCATCTTCATATCTCTTTCCCTACCTCTCTTCACTCTCTCTCTTCCTTTCTCTCCCCCCATCTCTCTCTCTATCTTCACCTTCCAACTTTGTTACCATATGCCTCTCTCTCTCCTTCTCTCCCCCCTTATCTCCATATCCCCTTATTTGTCTCTTTATCTCACCCCAAAACATACACACTCCCTCTTAATATCTCTCTTGTCACTCCCCCTCTCTCTCCACTACTCACTCTCTATGTATTTATTGTTGCCTCCCTCTCTCCTCATCCAGCTCCATCTCTCAATCCCTCTCCCTCTCCCTCTCCAAATCCATATTTCTATCCCTCCCTCTCTCCTCCCCTCTCTCCTCCTCTCTTTCAAGTCCCCTCTCCTTTCCTTCCCCTCTCTCCCTTTCTCTCCTACCTCCCTTTCTCTTCCCCATCTCTCAATCCCTCCCTCTCTCCCCCTCAAAATCCATATTTCTATCCCTCCCTCTCTCCTCCTCTCTTTCAAGTCCCCTTCCTTTTCCTTCATCTCTCTCCCTTTATCTCCTACCTCCATTTATCTTCCCCCATCTCTCTCTCTCTCTCTCTCTCTCCTACAATCCTCTATTCCCCCATCACTCTCTTCCTCTCTCTCATCATTCCTCTCTCACCTCCTTCTATTTGACCCCCCAGCTCTCTTTCTTTCTCTCTCTCTCTCTCTTTCCTCCAATACTCTCTCTTCTCCCATCACTCTATCTCACTCTCCAACTATCTTACTATTTCTATCCCTTTATCCTTCTCTCCCGCCTTGTCTCCATCACTCCTCATTTCTCCTTCTCTCCCCCTTGTCTCCATCATTCCTATTTATCTTTATCCCACCCATAAGCATACACACTCTCTCTCCATCTCTCCCTTGTAACTCCTTCTCTATGTATTTCTTCTTCCTTTCCTCACTCCGCCTCCAGCTCCATCTCTCTATCCCTCCTCCTCTCCTCCACCTCTCATCCTTTCTCTCTCTCCCTTTCTCTCCTACCTCCCTCTCCCTTCCCCCTTCTTTCTCTCTCTCTCACTCTCTACCATCCAATCCTCTCTCCTTCTCCCTCCCTCTCTCCTTATCTCTCTCCCACCTCCATTTTTATGTCTCCCTCTCCCTCTTTTACCCTTCTCTAACTCTCTCACTCTTCTCACACTCTCTCTCTTCATTCCTCTTCTCCCTTCTCCTTCAGTTTATCTCCATATCTCCCTTGTCACTCCCCCTATTTCTCCACCTCTATCATATATCATGATATATTAATATATATTACAATATAATAAATTTAATATTCTGTTAATCTAAACATATTAAACTTAATAATATTAATATTTAAATATTAATGTTAGGGTTAATAATGTTTTTTTTGCATGGTATTAATAACAATTTGGTCCATGGTATTTGACCCTTATACTTCATATATAATTAGATCTTGATTTCTAATTGTATTTGATATATTTTTATTTATTTACCTTACCTCTTTATACCTCTTTTATATTTACTTATTTACCATACCTATTTTATAAATATATTATTTGGCCCATGGTATTTGCCCATAGTATTTAATAATTTGTCCCATGGTATTTGGCCCATGGTATTAATAATAATTTTTCCCATAGGCTTCATCTAAATAAAACCTGTTTTTGAGTTTTTTTTTAAATATAAAGTGGTTTATTGAGTAAATATAAAAATTGGTTTTATTTATTTACCATAACTCTAGTTTGTTTATATTTTTATTTATTTACCATACCTCTATTTCTTTTATATTTTTATTTATTTACCATACCTCCTGAGTAATATAAAAGAGGTTTTATTTATTTACCATACCTATGGTTTATTTATATTTTTACGTATTTACCATATTTTATTTATTTACCATATCTCTTTTTTGAGTGTTAGTAAACTCTTCATATTTTAAGTTTATATCGTTTAAATTTATTTTTAATAAATTTTTAATTGTTCATTTATATGTTTATGTAAGTTATTGTTCAAGCCGACATTTTTTTTTGGCTTCCGACATACTTACACATCGGGGTCATACTGGGCTGTAGAATGCGCCTCTCGGCGCAATGAACAACCAACATGAATTTGTAGCAAAGTGAAGTTCTTCAAATAAAAAGACATAGAACCCATGCTTGAGAAATGAAAGTAATTTTTAATGTAATTGTGTGTTGTATGTCTGCGACGAGATATGTAGAGTTATGACTATCATCAAAAGGGTTGCCTTTTAAGGATCATCGTAGTGAATACCAGTACATGAGAATAATTGTAATGTACTATTTCTATTACCATCGCATTTGCTAATAAAAAAAGTGACTACCATCGCATGTTTGTCACTTTACTATTGCAATTAAGAGTATGTGCATGGTCGCAATTTATCTCGATGAAAATGCGATTGAAATTATGATATTTTTTTTGGAATCTAAGCTTCTGTGATCCATAATATAAATTTGTAGAAATTCTTTCGGTAGTAATCACATGCAAAAGAACGAGGTCGACGCATTTCGAACCAACCAGTGTGGTTCATCATCAGGACATAGTCTTGATGATGAACCACACTGGTTGGTTTGAAACGCGTCGACCTCGTTCTTTTGCATGTGATTACTACCGAAAGAATTTCTACAAATTTATATTATGATATTTTTTCATCATCACATAGGAATATGTCATTTGTTCTTCCCAAAAGGAAATTTTAAGGCTTTTTGTATATGATGATTGCAATTAATAAATATTAGAGAAATTGTGATAGGGTTGATGAAGGGTGCTTGTAAAGTTATGTTAAAAAATTCAAGTCTCTTGAAATCTATCAAGACTATAAAGGAAATGGAGCTATAGTGATAAGCAAACCAAAATAAAACAACAATACTAAAATAGGATAATAGATGTTAAGGGAACATTGTCAAAATTTCATAAGAAGGGCTTCTTAAATTTGAAGAATTTTAGGGAGACGTTGTGGCCATAACAACCAGTGACACATGAGAATGAAACAATTATCTTTGGTTTTAGAGGATTTAGATAATATTTTCTAATATATTTTTACATAGGTCATTATCAAGGGTCCTACATAAGGCAAAAACTAAGTAAAATGAGTGGTTTAAGAGATAAAATTACTTGAATTCTTAGTTCAAAATCATTAAATCCAATAAAAAGGTATATTTATTAACCTATAATCATATCTCTAATAATGGAAAGTGAAAACAATTAGAAGTTCATTAAATGTTAGCATGCATATGTTATAAAGTTACCTTTTTACCTAACATTGCTTCACTACCAAAATGAATATTCAGTACCCAGGAAAATTTGTCATGGTACCATGTATGCATGGACCCGCTGCTAGCGGGCCTATTCAGTGCCTTGACGGGTTTTCACACACTTTCCACACATGTGTGTGCTTTCAAATCCCTTGTATCAATATCTTGGAAAATTTTCTTTTATATTTTTAGGTGAGGAGAGCGGGGTGTATGAGAGATGAAGTATTTTAAGATACGTATGAGACATTGTTTATGATTGACCTCACTATATTTACTTTCATATGCCAATGTAGAGGAGTTATGTGTGGAGTGTATGGAAGGGATTCAAAGTTTAAACTAGTAAAAATTCATTCCTATATATAAATAGGTTCATAATACATCGAACATGTATAAATGTTCCTCATGGAAAATGGTTAAGATATAAGAAATAGGGAACTTATGAAATCCTATTGGTAATAGAGAGTAAATATTTCCTTTGTGCGGGCCAACTAAAGTAGCTTTTCAATATAATTCCTTGATATAAAATTCAAAAAATGTCATGACAAAAAACCATAAAAAACAAACACGCACAAACTAAGTAAATCAAAAGATCAAACCATCAAATATAACTAAGGGTGCAATCATGTTTATAGTAACATTAATTATAGTAACATTATCAAGATATTATTGTGTATTGAATAGGTATTGGGGATAAAATTCAGGATTATAAAAGAAAATGAAAATGGTTACCTTGATAATGATTGAATTTAAGATTTTAATGATCACGAATGATTTATTCAAAACAAAATATTAAAGCAAAATAATTTATACTAACAATAATCCTACTATTTCTGTATAAATTATATAAAATATTAATTTGCAAAAATAAAACCAACTAAGTGTATTCATATTTCCGGTGGAGACATTCAATCAACATTATTCCTATAATCCAATGTATAACATGCAACAATAAAGACAATAGAATAAAGTTTCATGACACAATAACACAATATGTACTTCTAAATTTAACAAATTAAAAGAAAGAAACTTATGTAGAAGGGTATTCTCTTGAAATGATTTCTCCAAGTGTATTTCAAAAGGATCAATGGAAAAGGATGAATATATGTTAATATTTTAAGAATATTCCATGGAAGAGAAGATGACAGGCTTGATTGGATGATATACCTTTGGATGTCGAAGTCCATGGAAAAATGTTAGTAGGATGTATATAATGGTCTAATCTACCATCAATAAAGTTAATGGGAGAAATAAAAGACATCAACATGTTTACATGTGGGAATTGACACTAGGAAGCCAAGGGAAAGGAATGTTATCATGAAAAACTTCCATAGGAAAATCAAGTTGAATAATTTTGGAAAATTGGTGATCCAGTGCATGAGATCATGTAAGACTGTGTTTATCTACAAGAGGAAGGGAAAAAGCACAAGAATAATCCATTGATAGGTTTAAATCTAAGTCACTTTGAGATGAAGGTAATTCTATGACATCATCATCAAAATATTTATCATATATAATCTCATTTTCTTGAAAATATGATATGGATTTATGGAGGAACACCATAAAATATAGAAATAAACATAAATGCAGAGATGCAGTATAAAATATACTTCATTTCATTAATATCAAATAACTGAAATAAGCTTATAGACATAATGGAAATAAACTAGCTCAGGCGACGGTAGCTTATCTCTGAGAAGAGATGTGGCGGCTACATGCCTATGAACTCTGTTACAATGAGGCTCGAAGGCATATTTATTATTGAGAAACAATGGAAAACCATAAACATCCAGAAATATAGCCCTAGGAGATGAAGCGCCAAAACTATGAGCCTTGTTTGGGTAAATTGGTACATCAACTTCTCGGGGATGTAAATTTGGCATACGATCTCCATTTGACGCGCATAATGCCTCGTTAAAATATATTTACGAGGAATACAATTTTTGAGTGGTAAAAATCAAACAAACACTCATGTTGGTCTCAATTTTTCCAAAAAACATCGTTTAGGGCCTCAAAACGGCTCCGAAAGTTCAGGACCCGAAAAACTACCAAAAATAGTAAATTGTGCTACAATTAAGGAAAATATAAAAAATGTAAGAAACAATGGTGGGGGTCCAAGTGGAATAGGCGAGTGGCCACCAATATCCACCTAGATCAATCCTCCCCCCTTAGGAAGCAATCGGGTCCCCTTTGCATTGAGTTCCTCCATGAGATGAGGAAACTTTTGCTGAACTTGGTCCCTGGTGAACCACTTGCCCTGGTGAAGGAGTTGACATGCTTTGATAACTAGATATAGCTAGATCGTCTGCTTGTGGGTGTTCTTGATATGTGTGTCCATAATGCGATAATTTTTTTCATTTTCCGTGCAATACAAGTTTAACTCTATTGGTGTGAGTTGTTCTGCAATGTCGAATGTGTCCAACAATGGTGTAAAGTAGGGCCGAAAGTGGTCCACATTGAACATTGGGTGTAGACTAAGGAATAGTGGAGTACTGAGCTCGAAATAATTGTCCCCGATAGCCTTGGTGATGGTATATGGCCCATATCAGAGTGGGAAAAGCTTGCAGTGGGGCCCAACTAGGCACTCATTCTGCAAAAGTAGCAAAACGTTTTCACCCACCTGGAACTTGTCTGGCACCTGATGTTGCTCATATCATTTCTTGTACTTAGGATTCTCTCTATCCAATATGTCATGGACTTGTTAGCGAATGTGTTGAATGCACTCAATGAAGTTGTTCTTCTTCTCGGATTCAGACTTTACATGAGCCGAATCTGCTTGAGTAGCTACATATGGTATAGGCACATCAAAGGGACATAATGGATGGAATCCAAATCCCACTTGAAAGGGGTTGTGGCCAGTCGAGATGTGGAGAGCCCGACTATAACTATGCTAGACATAGGGGAGGATTTCATCCCATGTCTGTGGATGTTTCGAGTTGTACATGCGCAACATGTGTATGATCATCCTATTGACACCATCTATTTGGCCATTATTTTGAGGGTGGAAAGCTATGGACTTAGTGAGATTGGTGTCTAACATCGATGAGAGACTTGACCAAAATGTATTGAGGAACTTTTTGTCCCGATTTAAGATAATGGGCTGTGGGATCCCAAAGTGTACCGACACTCACTCAAAGAAGAGTTTAGTAGTGGCTTCTGCTGTGATATTCTTCTTGCAGGCTACCATAATGTCCATCTTAGAGAATATGTCAGTGAATACAAAAATGAAGTCGTTGCGATGCTTGGTAGAAGGAAGGCCTGAAATGTAATCCATGGAGATCGATTCTTGTGACCGACTAAGGGTAGGTAGTGGAGTATATAGGCCTTTCTTCTTGGTGGTTGGTTTGGATATGCCACAGGTAGTGCAAGATCTGATGTATTTCCTGAAATCATGTTGAAGGTTAGGTCAATATAAATACTTCTGTAGTATTGTCACTTTTTCTCGACCTAGAAATTTCTAGAGACCTGAATGTAGTGTGCTTCCCAAATCATCTTGGCATTCTCACTTGAAGGAACATAGATGTGTCCTAGGTGGTATAATATTGCATCCTGAAGGTGAAAATTTGGAACTTGCTTACCGTCCAAGAGTGTTTGGTATGTGTTGCTGAATTCTGGATCACTTTTCTAGAGGTGTGGTCAACCTAAAGCCTCGTGCCCACAAGAGTCGAGCGCAATGGTTAACATCGTGATCGGTGGTCAGTTGAGGCAATTTGGAACATTATTAATTCTTCCGTTCTTGTACTTGATGTTCAAATGGAACTGTTGTAGGTATGTGGACCATTTCTAATGGTGATTGTTCTGCAACTTCTCTTGTGTTTGTATGAACTGCAAGGATCGGTGATCTGTGTGGATGATCATTTCCTTCCCTAAAATGTAATGCTTCCATTGTCAGCAGGCCTGTATAATGGAATACATATCTTTGTCATAGGTGAGATACTTTCAGACTATGTCCGAAAGTGTCTCAATATGATATGCCACTAGATTCCCCTACTAAGTAAGTACTGCCCCAATAACATAGTTAGAGGCATTTGTCTCGATCTCAAATGGTTGTTGCAAGTCTGGTAATGTGAGCACTAGCGCAGAGCAGAAGCAATGCTTCAACTCTATGAATGCCTTCTGTTTTGATCCAAACTAAAATAATTTTCCTTTCGATCCTCCCTTGGTGACTTGACTCAAAGACCAAGTTATATGAGAAAATACCAACACAAACCTGCGATAGAATTTGGCAAGACCCAAAAAGTTGCGGAGCTCTGTTAAAATGGCTGGGGCTGGCCAATCCTTAATGACCTGGATCTTGGATGGTTCCACATGCACCCCCCACTCATCAATAATGTACCCCATATATTGAACTCGGGTCATGCCAAAAGTGTATTTCTCCCAATTGGCACACAACTTGTGTTGCCGCAGTGTTTGGAGGACCCGTCAAATGTGGTGGAGGTGATCTTTCCAAATCTGGCTAAATATTAGGATGTCATCTAAATAAACCATCAAAAACGAGTTAGTGAATGGTCGCAAGATGTTGTCCATCAACCTCATGAATTTTGCGGGAGAATTTGTCAACCCGAAAGGCATGACTAGCCACTCATAAAGGCCCTCCTTGGCTTGGAAGGAAGTCTTCCACACATTCGAAGGGTTCAATTGGTACCTGGTGATACCCAGACTTTAATTCATTCTTTTTGAAATAATTTCCCCATTGAGTTGGTCTAGAAGATCATCAATGCGTGGGATCATATATCTATTCCATATAGTGATATTTTTCAGTGCCCAATAGTCAATACAAAGTCTCCAAGTCCAATACTTCTTCTGCACCAACACGATTGGGTTCTAAATCAAATTCAAAACATGCATCTGATTTAGAGGCTTTCAGTTTGGCCACCAGTGACTGCTTGGACCAATACTCACTTGTGTTGTGAGTGGATCTCTTATGGAATTCACACCATTTTCTCATGTACTTCTTTGGTTTTGTGGTGTTTTTCTTCACTTGCAGATTTGACTGTTTATCCTGGGTCACCTCGCCTTGGGCTTGTCCTTTGTTTTGAAGTTTGCAGGTGCCTTTCCCTTGCTTCTGATTCGCATATCCAACGTCTCGCTTCTTCTGTTTGAATTTCTTTGTAATCTTGGCACTATACCAGTATGCTTCGCTAAGAGAAGAGATGTCGAGGAACTCCATTTCCTCCTGGATGTATATGATAAGACAAATGGGGTACTTAAGCACCAAATGTTTTTCCAAATCTTTGATACCCAGCTTTGTGCATAGGGTATGGAACAAATTCATCAGCTCATGCACATATTGATCCTTTGGTTACCACAACGTAATCCATTGTGTGTATTTTTCCTTATAACTCCCCAAAGGGTAGTATTGTTCTTTGAAGGCGTCTCAGAAATAATTCCAAGTGGGTGTGGCCAAGAACAGGGAGGCTTCACCTCGTCCTTTTGCTCACAGTAAGTTTCCCTCTAGTCCTTGAAATGGGGGGGCAACTTTGAGGAGTGCAAAAGTAATATTTTCCCGATTGGAAAAGTCATGAACCGAAAAATAGCCTTCTAATAGATTCAACCATCTATCTATGATGTCTACATCTATTTGGCCCTTAAATATGGGAATGTCGAAGTTAACTTGTACCTTAAAAGGATTTGTGCCTCCAGAGTGGTTGTTGGATGAAGATGCGTCACTGGTGGGTAGCCATCGAAGGATCTGGGCAAATTTATTCATCATCACGTTCTTATGTTTCTCGAGGGCCTCCTCGAGCAATATTTTGATAGGATATCATGCTCCTTCATCTTTCTTTTCCTCCACCATGGGAGGCTGTTGGGGTTTGTGAGGTTGATCTTGCAAAGGTTCAACTAGATCAAGCCCTAACTCCTTATACCTCAATGTCCTTTGGGACATGGAAATAAAGATCGAGAAAGAGCAGAATGCTCTAATACCACTAATCCAAATTTTTGCAGGAACACAATAAAATAAAGAAATAAAAATAAATGTGGAGATGCAAAATAAAATACACTTCATTTCATTAATATCAAATAATTGAAATAAGCTTATAGACGGAATGGAAATAAACTAGCTCGAGCGATGGTAACTTATCTTTGAGAAGAGATGTGGCAGCTACATGTCTCTGAACTCTGTTACAATGAGGCTTGAAGGCATATTGATTATTGAGAAACAATGGAAAACCCTAAAAATCTAGAAACATAACCCTAGCATATGAATCACCAAAACTATGGGCCCAGTTTCGGTAAATTGGTACATCAACTTCCCAGGGACATAACTTTGGCATACAATATTTGTTTGACAATCACAATACCTCATTAGAAAGATCTATTCAAGGAATATAGATCTTAAGCAGCCAACTGAGACTGATTTTGGTCCCGATTTTCCCAAAAAACTCCGTTTAGGTTCTCAAAATGGCTCTGGAAGTTCAGGACCCGAAAAAATACCAATTATAGTAAACTGTGCTACAATTAAGGAAACTGAAAACTGAAAGAAGCAATGGTCGGGGTCGAAGTGGAATATGCGCATGGCCACCAATATCCACCTCGATCAAAATTATGTCATTTATTTGAGTTAACGATATCAACAAAAGGAAAGAAAATGCATTCAAAACTATTATAAATGGACAAAAAACCCTTCCTTACAGATAGTCTGATCATCAGGGAAGTGTGTAATAGTTAAAAGAAAAGTTTCAATAGAAAGGTCAATAGGATAATTACTAGATGTACTCTGATCTACAAAGAGGTCTGGGTACAAGAAGTGCAGGGGAAATTTTAAGGATGGAAAATTATTTTAGAGTTTAAAAAATTGGCGAATCTCACTAGTCCCTAATATGCAAACTATAAAATGCGTAATGATGTATATGTAAAATTATTCAAATTTATAATGATCTTATATATATTGTCTATATAATTTTGGCGATTTGTAAGGTAAAATAATTTTATATTGTAAAATTTGGGCGAATCATTTTTATAAAAAAATGGGAATTGGCGAAACATTTTTTTTGGAAAAACCATGGAAAATTAGCCCACCTGCGAATATTAGCCCCTAAAATTTTCCATGAAGAAGTGATAATCATCATAATATATTAAATTAGGTCCATCCTTGTTATGGATGGGATAATAATTTTGGTTTTATGTTAAGTGTGATGTTGAAGCAATAAGAACTATTATTGGATAATCTCCAAAGATGAACTATCGATATATTCATCAATCAAATATTGATGTGAATTTATTGTGACTGAACCTGCTATTTTATCACAAAAATTAGGAGATGTTACAAATATGTTTTCATATTCCAAATATAGGTTTGTTTTGTCATGTTTTGAAATATGAAAACTTGTAAAAGAGACTGGTAGTGTTTGTAAAGCTAAGGAATTATCAAGTTCATTTAAAGGTTCAACAAGATCATAAAATGTATCAAGACCATATGGTGAATTATGTATATCCTATTCCTCTTTATTAAATCTATTATTTTTATAGAAGAGTAAACAGGAACTTGAAAACATTCAAACAACTCTTCTTTTGAAGGAATATCATTGAGAGAAAGCCTAGAATATAGTGACTTAAACATAGCATAAAACTCTTCAATCGATTCCTCTTCAAACATAGTAAGGTTTCCTATTTCCAAACACAAATGATCATAATAATAATACTCATGAGCTGAAAGAAAATTTTGAATGGAATTTTTCTAGGAATATACAAATATATTCAGAAGCACATTGTACCATTCATGAATCCTTCCTCGGAATGAAAAAGTGAATAATATGAAATTTTCATTTTCTTCAACAATATTAAAAGAATTTCACAAATTCAAAAAAAGTTGAAGGTGACTGATAAAAAAAATTCCACTTTCACCATCGTATAACAAATTAGAGTAAGATTCATTTTTATCTTTAGATAATTGCTCGGTAGGTCTAGATGATGTAAATGTGTGACTCAAATATGGAGTCATAATAAAAATAATTCAAAAAAGGCTCAAGATTGATATAGTATATGTGGCCTTCCTTCTAGCGCTAATTATGTTGATGCCCATAAATTTCTTGGATCAACATGGGAGGAATTTCCCAGTCAGAGTCCCAATTAGACTCCTTTCCGTTGAAATGGGAACCCTAACTAGTTTAATGGGTCACTAGTTACTCGTGTCCTAAGACTAGCCTATGCAAGGGTTAGCCTATACTAAGCAATCCTATATGTACGGATGTTTATATAAAAGGCCTTCAGTTCATGTATGTGTGATAATGATTGTGATTAAAAAACTGGAGGAAAATGAATAATCTATATGTAATTACTTTAGAAAATGATAATTCCTTTCAAATGACTCAAAACCAGGGTTTAGTCTAGCCATAGTGGGACTTTATCCTATGAAAGTAGGCTTGAAAGAATAAAATAATTTGATGCAAGTGCAGTTATAAAATAATTCTAAAATGAAAATGATTAAAGAAAACCTATCATCACGAAGAGAAGGATAACCTCTCTGTTAGCCAAGAGCTAAATATATCTAATAGTAGGGAAAAGTATATTCTCAAATCCAAAATTACGATTTACTTTCATGTCACCAAAATAGTTTAATGTCCTACAAATGATTAAATAAAATATACAATGAAATAATTTCAATAAGTAGTTATCAGAGATCTTTCACGCACATAGGTAGATTCAATCCTGCAAAGAGAATTGATTGTAAAGTTTTTGTTGACAAAAGAAATAATTCGTTTTAAATATAATATAAGGAATAGCAAGAAAGAATTTTTAATAAACAATAAATAATTATTATTTATCACAATCTAATCTCCATGAATCCACTGCTAATCTGGATCTAAATCTTTCTCAACTCTTCAGAAGGCAACTGAAAATAAAAAATCCACTAACGTAAAATAGATAAGAATATCAATAGTGCCAATTCCAATTATTATATGGTAACGAGAAAAATATTAAAACTAGAATAAAGTAAACATAAAATAAATTACAACAAGTCTATATATCTTATACATAAGTGCAACAAAATGATGCTCCTTATCATTAGCTCCAATGTCCTATACATGTATTTTCTTTGAATCTTGAACTCTCTCAAGAAAAAGCTCATCAATTGTGCTTAATTTGTTTCTGACAGACCTAAATGTTCATCCCATTCTACATAAATTACTATATCAGTTACAATAGTGAAATATTATTAAGAATTCCTACAAAATTTCTCCCCTTTTCTTTCAGAGTCTGGACCCTCAGTATTCATAGAATGCTTGCCTTTTATAAATTTTTAAGAATTTATGAAAGTTAAGACTTCCACCTCCATTGGTAGCCACATCTACTCAAAATAGCATTTGGTTTTCATGATTCTCTTTCATTAAATATTGTAGTTTGAGAGTGGTTCTAAATTATTCCAAATGATCCAACTTCGAATTACATCTTTACATTCAAAATTACTATCTATATTGGATACCTCTTGTCATTGTGTTTTGTGGAGCAACTGTTTGTCCAAGTGGACCAAAAACCTCAGGATCTTCCCTAAATTGGAATGAAGTCTAGCTGAATTTCGTTGTAGATACTCCAAGTCACACAGTTCATTGTAAATTGTCTAGGTGTATAACTAAAACAACATGAGGAAAATTTGGATCTGTTGATTCAATTTCATGACATAAATTAAATAGAAAATAACAAAAAAATGAAAAAGATTCATGTCTTAATTGCAATGGAAGAGTGTATATAATGAGATAAATGTCAAACCCATGTTAAATAACATGAAAGATGCGATGAAATTCCATTATGAATAAGGAAATTGTAAGGTTTCATGTTTATAATGATCGCAATTAATCTTAGAGAAATTCAAGTCTTTGTAAAGTTATCAAAACTATAACGGCGATGGAGATTTAATGATAAGAAAACCAAAATAATAAAAAAATATCAAAATAGGACAACATATGCTAAGGGAACATTATCAAAAATTCATAAGGACTTTTAAATTGAAGAATTTTAGGGAGATGTTGTGGCTACAACTCTATAGCCAAGACCTACTCTATAAACCAAAGACTGTGGTGTCCCTTCATTCACTTACATCCACTTTGTATCTTTTGAGCCCCACAAACATGCACATGTATAAATATTTAATATATCCTAAGGATAACTACTAATCCAAAACAAAATATATTGCTATATTTGAACCATACCATGTTAACAACAATATATACTATTTTAGTTTCTAGATAAATAGTTACATTATTATGCTTATTACAAAATATAATTCTAAGATATTCATTTCCTTCAATAATGACTGACATTCACATGCTTTTAAAACCAACTATATCTAATGAAAATGACCTTCGAGTGTTATGCAACTTTTTATATGATTCTAACACCTCAAGCTAGCTACACCAAGTGCTTCCCTTTATGTTTCCCATGGTTGAGTTGTCAAGTGTATGACATAAAATATGAACTTCTATTTTCTTGTAAAGAAAACTTCAATTCAACAAGAAACATTTAAAGAAGAAACTATAACTTTGGATTATGGATTTACAATAGTTCACATGGAATAACCACAAAAAAACTTAACATTTCAACTTGTCATCCTTGTAGAAAACAAATTTCCTTGCTAAAAAGGTTAAAAAATAAATGTTGCAACAAAATTATCGAAGGTATATATGAGATTTCTTATGAATCCCATAGAATTTACATCCGCAAGCAGAAGGTCCACTAGTCCATAGAAAAAACCAAATAGTCATGCACAACATGCTAGCTAATAAGGTACTCTATAAAGGACATTGTACTAAAATTAATATTGAACTTTGGTGAAATGAAGAGATATAGTCAAAAAGTTGTACCATACTTTACCTTCAACTTTATTAATTGGACAGTAATAAAAAGCTTATTTACCATTATGTTTAAAAAATTGTTCATGATATGTGCCCTATGAATACAAATTGTTACTAAATAATGAATTTACATTTATAGTCTACTTATTAGAAGCCTTGTATATATAGTTAAAATTCACAAAAAACAACGTAAATGTATTTGCATTGAGGCATGTATAACAACCATAAACGAAAAGTAAAGTACAAGGGATTCCTAAAATTGGACATTGGTAGATGTAGATTCCAAATAAGACCCATTGAAATAGAGTTTTAACCTAATAATTATGGAGGTTTCCTCAACAGTAACCATAAAATTATTTTAAAACAAAATTATGACACTGACTCAAGTGTCATGATCTAGATATAACATTATGTTAGGTCCCTATAATACTAGTGTATCCTGTTTGTTGTTATTGTTAGTGTAGCCCCTATTGTTATAATTGTGCCCATGTAGTCCCCATATTTTTATTATTCCCCATAGAAGCCCACTATTGTACTATTGTTATTGTTGTCTCTGTACATTACTATTGTTATGTAGGTTCTAATTATATTGTGATCCCTTATAATATTATATATAGAAAGGAGGTATAATCATTTGTATCATCCAAGAACTGTTCATTTATGTGATTTAAAGGAGGTTTCCCCCTCAAAGAGGTTAATTTTGAAGTCATTGATCTATATTCTTTTGTGACCTGGTTACATAACATTTGGTATCAGAGCTTTGGATTCTAGGGTTTCATTGCTTCAAACAGGTCTCAAAATTTTCGCTATAAATTTATTTTTATGAAGCTTCAGAAGTTGAAATTAAAACCATGGTGGAGCTGAAATATTGGTGTACTTATTGTAGGAATTTAAGATCTTGATTCGCTATATTTTCAAGGATATGGGCCAAAGAAGTTAGGGTTGTTGCATGCTCCATAATTCAATCTTAAACAAGTGACCTAGGGAAACGTGTCATAACTTTATCTTCAAGCATTGGATTTGAATTTCATAAAAAGTTATAAAAATGAAACAGACTGTAGTTTCTAGTGTATCAATTTTGAGGACCAAAAGCTGAAACATTTACACGTGCAATCCATACAATTTTCTCTACTAAACCAGTCCATAATTAGGCCATTGAGAGAGATTTCGTATAAATTCATCTTGAGGAATCCAATTTTTCTCTCACTTATGGAATTGGAAAGAAGACTCATAGGGATATCAGAGGACAAAGTTTTACATCTCGAAGATTAAAAATTTCAAAGATACCATAGTTTCAATATTGAGCTCCTAAATAGAAAGAAAAAGGTGTGCATCATTTTAAATTTTTTGCATAAATTTTGTTTGAAAAATCATTTTGAAGTGATTTAAACGACATAGTGAAGCATAGATATCGTTGTTTGATTCAAAAATTTCTCGAATAAAAAAATGGGTCGAAACCACAACAATTGGAGGAAAAAAGAGAAAAAAGGGATTTTATATAGTTGTGATAACAAATACACTAAAGGTCATAAGTGTCATGAGAATAATTTATTTTACATTGATTGTGAAGAGGAGGGAGAAAAGGAACGAGAAACATCAAAAGAAGATGATTTACACCAGGAACCAACCCTAGAGAAAGAAGAAATGAATCATACCATATCTTGTAATGCATTGGTAGGAATTACCACTCCACAAACTCTCAAGATAAATGGCTATATCAAGAAGAAAAAGGTAATAGTTTTTATTGATTCGGGTAGTATCGCAAATTTTATTCATTGTAAGATATACAAGGAATTAAATTTATTTCTATATCCTGTTAGTGTTAGTCTTTTCATCCTTTCACCAGTGATCAAAATTAACTCTTTCATGTAATTTATGGGTCCCACTTAGAATTTTTTTATCATTCCATTAGGTCATGCAAAAATTTGGTTAGTTGGTGCATATTTTCGTCAAAGTTCACTCTTTCCAAAAATGTCATTTCATCACTTGCTGGCTCACTTTGTCATTTGCTGAGAGTCCATTGTGTCATGAGATTACATCACCTATTCAGTCATGTTATCATGAATTCTATTCAGTCAAGGTTCCCATTAGGTTTTAGGGTTTTCAAGATCTAATAACACACCATTTCCATTGCATAAGACCAACAAGACGAGAGTGATCAAATAAAATTCTCTTTACTATGTAAAGATTATTTGTAAGGAGTAATTTTCGTTTCAAAATGTAATTTTTATTTTTCATTATGTAATTTTATGTCACTCAATTCGTAATTAGTTCATGGCTCCCAAGCTGCCAACTCAGAAGTTCCATATGCCAAAGCATCAAAATGTCAAAGTTTAAAGTGTCTCAAACCATCAAATGATCAATATTCAAAGAATGAAGTCATAGTGAAAGGGTAAAGTTTCAAAGTTTAAAGGTGAATGTGGAGAAGGTAAAGTGGGTCCCAAGGCCCAAAACATCAAATACACAAAGTATAAATCTCACCAAGACATCAAATTCACTCTCATTTGTCTCTTAGAACATCGAGTTACCACTTCCATAGCTTGAATTTCTAGTTTGGAGGGAAAAATATTGAATTTTTTGGTGGCGCTGCGCTTCTAGACAAGAGGCATTGCACTTCTGTAACCAGCGTTGCGCATTTACTAAGTGCACTGCGCTCCTGGAAGAGAAAGCGCCATGCTTCTGGCCTTTTTGCTCAGTAAGCTCCAAAATTCATCCAAAATACTTCTAACCTCTAGCAAAAGTTCTCACCATCTCTTAACAAGTAAGTAAGAAATAAATGCCACCTCCTTTCATTCTTCAAGAGCATTTTCATGGTGTTTGAATTTTCATGCAAAATTTGGAGTTTTTCTAGTTCAAAACCCTAATATCATTCCCTCATTCCCAATTTGATTTCCTAAGACCTTAAATTTCCTTCCCACATCATAGCCAAACCAATCCCTACCCCTACATTACTATATCTCTGTCCCTAAATCCATTTTCCCTTAAACCCTAAGTCCTAGGCATTTCAATTTCCTAGGCACCCATTACCATCAAACTTGTAATAAAATTACCACTCCCAATTCCCTAAAAATTTTAACCCCCAACCACCTCCCTAAGTTTATTAACCCCTTTCCCTATCTTCCTAATTTTTCCTACCCCATTTCCCACTCCCTAAACCTATCCCCACTCTCATTTCCTCATCCCTAGGGTTTTGTAGACCAAAATAACATGGAGGAGGAAAACATATTCTACATGGAGGAAGAAGAGAGGGAAGAAAGAAGGCCACATAAGGGAGGAAAGATTCTTAGACTTGAGCCCACCAACACCAGAGAACTAATGTCATCTCCCATGACTATCACTTGTTTCATGCATGTAGGATGCTTTGATTTTTTTGAAATGATATAAAGAGTCCAACACCACCCTGTTTTGAGCAGAATTTTCATATCAAATATTTAGGATAATCAAGCGACCCTTGCTGGTGTGAATTTCACCATATCTTCAGCCATCATTGCAGTTGCCACTAGAATTCCAAATGTAGGTGAGAAGTGGTTCAAGTCCAAAGACTTGGATGATCACTATTATGAGCCATACATCAAGCCAAGGTATAGAAATGAAGTAAAGAAAGTTTTTCCTTTCAATTACCTCCTTGATAGGTATTCCACCATGATGAAAATCATCTTGAAGTACTTCTCTTGTGAAGGAAGGTTCTCCTGACTTTATATCTACCATATTAGACTTCTCATGCACTTCACAAGGGTCAATATGCTAAATATTCCATGTTATCTATTCAGGAGCATTGATAAAATGGCATACATTGTGCATGAGAGATTATGAACAACAGATGAGCAACCTCTTTCACCACTCTCTCATCAATATCATTTTCCTCCATCACCTTAACCAATTGAATATCTCATGGGACACTTTCATGCCAATGGCATATTCACTACTCCACAAGCTCAACATGTTGAAGATGTGCCTCCCCCATCTCATCCTACTACATCTATTCCTCCATCTTAGCCCACAAAACCTACTTCTTCATCAGTTCATCCTAAGAGACCCATTTCATCACCATCATCACCATTTCAGAGTCAGATTGGGTCACCTAGAAAAGTTATGGTGAGAAATCCTAAAAGGGTTGAAATGGGCACATTGGCTAGAACATATCAGAGAGGGCATATGCAAGTGTTTTCTCCACATATTGTGGAAGGGACCTTGCCTTCTTCATCGACAAAGCAGGTACAAAAGGGAAAGAAAAATATGACAAAATCAGATATTCATGAGGAAGTCAGGCATGAGGAGGAAGACCTCCATGAGACAGAGACAAAATTTGAGCTAGTTGAATTGGATAAGAAGGATGATCATGAGGCCTCCAGTTTGATTTTCAAGGAGAAGGATGCCCAAATTAGAGAGCTTTAGACTAATTTATATAGATCTAAGTTTGTCATTTCTTTTCTTCAGCAAGGGAATAAGAAGCTAAAGGATAAGCAAGTTCTCATGGAGCTAGAGCTTATTAAAACAAATAAAGGCAAATATATGATGCCACTTAATGACCCTGACCATGATGATAACCAAAGCAGTAGAAAAATACCAAAAACAAGGGGTCTTAAAAGGGCTTTACAACAACAGAGAATTGAAGATGAAAAACTCACTTTTGAGGAGAGGATTTCCAAGGAGAGTGAATATGACAGAGAGACATGGCTTGATAGGGTCAACATACATATTGAGAAACTCCTCCAAAAGGAAAAAAAGGACAACAAGATGCTTAGAAACTTGTCAAATAGGTACATCACAAGAAACAAGGTTTGTAGCATCAGACTCAAGCAATTGCAGGAGAAACAAAATGAAACCCTAGCCAAGAAAAATGAAGGATAAATTCTTGAAATTTTTGCTGAGGCCTCCCTCCATGCTTAGCATACATCATTAGAAACCATTCTGCAAATTTTGACAAATTTTTGGGCAATTTTGGAGATTTTTGAGTTTTAGTGCATTTCTTGATAGTCATTAGACAATTTGACTGTCAGAAGGACAATGCCCTAGGTGATGGTATTTTTCTAGGAGCCTCCAAATGACAAATGGTCACCACCATTAGATTCATAAGGCCCTATACATCAATTTTTTACTATTTTCACATTAAATTTGGACATTCTGACAGGGAGAAATGGCCAAAACATTAAAAAAACCAGATTTCTGCCTTCTTTTTGAGCCTAATGCTGCACTTTTGACCAGTCTTGGGAGATTTGATTTTTGCGGGCCGAAAATTAATAATTTTCAGAATTTAAGGGAAATTTTGGAAACTAGATAGGAACATATTTTCAATGAGATATAATGAGATTAATTTGGACTTCAGGAAGGCCTCCAAAAGTGGCCTTGAAGTTGGCACTACGCTTTTGCTTCAGGTGTTGTGCTTTTGCCAGTTCCCTGATATTTTCTGGTTTTTGATAGTATTTATGAGTTTTTACTAATATAATTCATGGATGTAAATGTAATAATGATTTTTTTGAGTTACCTAGGGGTAAATACATTAGGTAAAGCTATTTTTGAGGATTGATGAATCAGTTTCACTAAAGTTAGGGATGAGTTAGTTTGACCACCCTACACTCTAGGTTTCAGTTCAGAATTTGGTGGATCAGCTCCACAACTCAGGGATTCAACCCATGAGGTTGGGAGAGATTGTTTCAGGTCTATATCTTTCACTTATTGGCTCTTTTCAAATATTTGATGTTGTTTTATTGATCAGAGACACTAGTGCATTCAGATTTTGGTAGGAATATATTAGATGAGTTGCAACTATTCTTTTGGGATTCACGTGGTATTGTGATTTGACATAGTTTCTTCTTCAGTTTCATATGTATGAATGTTTTTTAATTTCCATGTTCATTTCAGCTCTATGATGTGATTATTTCTCAATTTTTATGGACAAAATACATATTTTATGCTCTGTTTTGGGAGAATCACCATAATTTGTTCAGTTTCTTCAGTTAAAAAATAATTCATGTAATGTCATGCTCTTTTTAGCACCTCACCAGTCTGATCCATCTCACTCTAAAACCCTAATGTGTTAGAGTTCTTACCTACCTTTCCCCATTAGATGTCTATAATTCCGATCTTATTTGATCTGACCTAGTTACCACTTTGACTTAATTCACTAATCCAGCACCCAAATCAACCAATAAAAACCCCTCTGATACTATACCTAGCCTAAAACCTAATTTGATCCATCCCTCTTGTCTGAGATCCCTTGGAGAGAGCCCTCTCCTACTTAGTAGGGATAGCTACTTGGCTAATCTTGGTATGTAGTTACCTTTTCTGGTCTTTTCTCAGCCTCAGAGATCCGGTGTAGTGCTAACATATCTAACACCAAAGTGTCAAGTGATGGTTGCAACTGGAGGAAATATAAATTTATTTGGAAAGTGCCATAATATCAAGCTAATCATGAGGGAATATGTATTTAATAGTTTAATTCTTTCCATTCCAATGGGTGGTATTTATGTTGTACTAAGAGCCCAATGGTTACAATCTTTGGGGACGATAGCTTTTAACTTTCAAGAAATTTCATGAATATTTTTTGGAAAGGAAAAGAAATTTAATTAAGGGGTAACAAAGGGAAATGAGGGAAGATAATTAGTTCTAATGGAATGAAAAATATTTTTAAATATAAACGAGAATAATTGCACAATTATGCACACTATAGGTTCAAACATCGAAATCATTTATTTCTCCATATCTTCAAAAAGTATTGGACAATCATTCTAAGGTATTTGAGAATCCCAAAGAACACCCACATTTTTTGATTATGATCATTATATTCACTTGATTCCAGGAATTTTTCCTCCAAACATTAGGCTTTACAGATATCCCTAAGCCCAAAAGAGTGAAATTGAGCATATAGTTGCAAGAATTCTAGAGGTCTGTATAATTCAACCTAGTCAAAGTTCTTTCTGTGCACCAATAGTATTGGTGCACAAGAAGGATGGATCATGGTGAATGTGTCCAAATTATAGGGAGCTCAAAAATCTCACTATTAAATATAAATTTCTCGTTCCTGTCATTGATGAATTACATGGAACAATTAAATTCACCAAGATGCGCTGAAATTGGCAACAAGAAGAGGCTTCTAATTTAATTTTCCCTTAATTAAATTAGAAGGAAATTTTAATTCCACGTCACATGACAGATTATATGAGTTAACTAAGTTAGGAATACTTAGTTATCTCATTCAATTCGAGTTGGGGGTCAAACTGGAGGCATGTAGAGTCCACTCTAAGTTTTAGGGGGTCTAGTTGAAGTTTATTTTGACTTGTATTTGTCTAAATAAATTATTTGAGTTAAAATCAGTTTAACTAGTTCTAACTGAAGGATGAGCCAGTGAGAGGTCCAATGAATTAATTATGATTTAATTCATGTGTAGTGATCAATTGGATAGCTGATAATTCACTCAAAATAGTTGTTGCATGTCAATTATAAGTAAAGCCCGGTTTAGATTGGAGTTAAAGGGAAGTATAATATCAATTGTATAATTATAAAATTATACAGGTCATGCATGGGGTCATTAGGATGCCTTAGATGTATTGTGCAACAAATTAGTGGGAATTTCATAATTAACAAGGGCTCAATTCCCTCTAGAATGCATGAGCAAGGTTGGCCAAACATGGTCAAGGAATTGGTTAAGTATTGGACCAAAATTACTCAGATCAGTGAGACAGTGAGAGATAGTGCAGAGAGATTTCAAGCCTAAGAGAAGCATTTTATTGTTTCATATTATTAAATTAATGGAATATATAGATAGTGAGGTTTTTATCTAAGGCTTTCCCCAATTACATCTCTATGTTGTGTGATTGAAATTCTTTCTCTTTCTTGTTCATGTGATTTTGCGATCGTAATTGGTTTCCATGATTTGTAGAATTGATTCAAGTATTTTGTTTTATCATATTACCATATTAGTTTAATCTATGTTGATTATATACATGGTATCAGAGTACGAATCAATATAGAAGAGAAGAATACGAGTTTGTTTTGAAAAATTGAATCGAATTTACAGATTTATTCTTCAAGACCAACAATAGATCTTGATGTCTTTCTATGGACTAAGACTTAAATCTGCACTTGAGGGTAGTTATAATTACATCACTTGGAAGGACAGGATGGAGGCATCATTAGAGGAAAAAAATTGAAGGAATTCATAGACAGTGATATTCCCAGGCCTGCAACAACAGATGTTCAAAATCTTGATGCATGGAAGAAGAATGTAGCAAAGGTGAGAAGGATTATATTAGAATGATTTCAAGATCATATTGTCTCAAACCTCCATGGAAAGGAAACTCTGTATGATATGTGGAAAGCCTTAACATATTTGTTTCAGAATAGCAGTGACCATAAGAAGCAGGTGCTGAAGTACAAGATCAGAAATATTAATAAGGAGAAGGGTGACACAATACCAAAATACTTGATGAAGTTCACTCAATGTCGATATGGGCTTGGAAGTGTTAGTGTAATAGTTATCGAGGATGATTTGGTGATCCTAGAACTTCTAGACATTCCCAAGAGCTGGAAAAACTACCAAGATTCAGTGAATGGGAGGGAGAAGTTACCAAAGTGGTAGCGATTGTGGTCTGAATTGGTGTGAGAAGAGATTCAGTGGAACACCAAAGATGGATCCTCATAAAATACTGATGATGAGGAGAAATGTTCCTTGGCTGGAAAGGAGAAGAAAGGGAAAGGGAAGGCATCCCATTCCAAATCAAATTATGGTCAGGAAGGCAAGAAGTGGGACTTGTCAAAGGTAAAATGTTTTCACAGTCTTGAGTTTGGACACTATCCTAAAAAGTGTTTGCACAATAATACTGGCAAGAAGCCCTCAGGAGGAGTGGCAGGTGAAGCACTTAATTCATATTTCTAGTTGGATTTCACCCTTAGCGCATGCATGGTGTCATCGATGATGGGTTCTATGTGGTACTTGGATAGTGGAGCTTCATTCCATATGACTAAAAAATATAACTCTTCAGTAACTTGGAGGAGAAGGATCTCCAGATTCACATCGAGATGGGAGATGATGGGAGGTATAGAGCCACTGATATAGGTATAGTTACCTTTTAGAGGGAGTTTGGTACTCCTCTCACATTAAAATATGTCATGTATGTTCCTGGTTTAAAGAGAATTTGGTTTATGTTTCTATGTTTGAATATAGTGGATATTATGTGATATTTAGCAAAGGAAAGGTGTTCCTTTGTCACAAAGCCATAGGATAGGTGAAGAATGTTGGGGTTCTAGTAAAGAGCCTCTACAAATTGGATGTAGAAGACTATGATTCCTTGAGCACGAAAGCATAGAAGGTGGAGAGCTAAGACATCAGTGAGCTATGGGATAAAATATTAGGCCATATACACCATGATGCTTTGAATATCATGCAACAATCTATAGGACTTCCCAAGGGTGCACTTGAGCGGTGAGATACATGCAAAGGGTGTACATTGGGGAAGTACACCAAATCCCCCTTTCAAGATAAGGAAATCCAAGCAAAGGCGATACTTGAGAGAGTTCACTCAAATGTGTGTGGAACATTTTTGACAACCTCCACAACAAAAAACAAGTATTATGTGATTTTTGTAGATTATTTTTCACACAATTGTTGGATATTATTCATGAAGGAAAAATATCATACATTCTCAAATTTTTGTGAGTTCAAAGAACTTGTCGAGAAAGATTATAGGGAAGAAGGTTAAGGCTCTCAGAAGCGACAATGGTGGAGAATATGTGTCGAACGAATTCAAAAAATTCTATAATTTAGAAGGAATTCAAAGAGAATTTATAGAACCTCATAACCCATAGTAGAATGGGGTTGCATAAAGGAAGAACTTAACTATTGTGGGAGAAGCACCAACGATGTTTCATGATTGGGGCCTACTGTTTCATTTGTGTTGAAAAAAAAGTCTTCATTAGATACTTGGGATGAGTACACCAAAGGAAGATTTTTCAGGTAAGAGGCCAGATGTGTCATATTTTTAAATTTTTGGTTCATCATTTTATTTCCATGTGACCAAAGATGCTAGGAATAAGCTAGATCCAACAACTGATTTGATAGTATTTGTGGGGTACAAAGTTACACCTCACAACTATTGGGTGTACTTGAAACCACATAAGATGATAGTGGTCAGAAGAGATGTGAAATTTTATGAAGATAAGGACATGTGAATTTCCCTTGAGAGGGAGATTCAATTTTATGAAGGTAAGGAGCTCTTACCTCCAAAAGAAGAACCTCAAGATGTGGAGCAGAGGAACAGAGAGTGGAAGAACTCACTCATGCAGATATATAACGAGATGGAAGGAAGCACACCAGAGAGGCTTCCAGGTTGGTGCTTGATGCTAGAGAGAATGTGGGAGCACCAACATCACAACCCAGGCAGAGGAGGTCCCTAGAGCGGTACACTAGTTACATGACTCCAACGAGCGAGAGTGTAGAGATAGAGTCATCCTATTTCAAGGAAGTAGTGCAACAACCAATTTGGGTTAATTCCATAGTTGAGGAGTATGAATCCATTATCAGAAACAGTGCATGGGATGTCGTCCCAAGACTGAAGGGGAAGTCAGTTGTAGGATTGAGGTGGATCTACAAAGTGAAGGAGGCAGCAAATGGGAGTGTGGAGAAACGCAAGGCCAAATTTGTGGCCGGAGGGTTCTCTTAGATGGAGGGAATTGATTATGATGAGACATTTGCACTAGTTGCAAGGTACTCATCAATAAGATCCATCCTTTCACTTTCAGCACAGATGGGATGGAAGATACATCAGATGGATGTAATGAAAACCTTCCTTAACGGAGTGATAAGAAAATATAAGGTTTTTAGACCTTCGATCGAGAGTCACATGTGTGCAGACTCAAGAGAGAATTGCATGGACTGAAAAAAACGCCTCATGCTTGGTACACTAGGATCAATAACTACTTCACCAAGTTGGGCTTCACCAAGTGTGAAACAGATGTGAACCTTTATCATATTTTGGAAGAAGGTAATATTTTGATCATTATACTTTATGCCGACGGTTTGATACTGACAGGTGATGAGAAGCTCATCAAGTCTTGCAAAGAGGATATTTCAAGATGATTTGAGATGAAGGATATGGGGCTCTTCCACTATTTCCTAGGATTGTAAATTTGGAAAATAGACGGGGAGTTATTTGTATTTTAGGGCAAGTATGCCGATGAGATTCTGAGGAAGTTCCACATGGAGGCAAGTAAACCCATGGAGACTCCTCTAGTGGGAAACTAGAGGAAGGAGGATGCTACTTTAGGTGAATTAGTATATGATACCATCTACAAGAATCCTATGGGTTCAATCATTTATTTGGTGAACACATGACCATACATATGCTATGCAGTTAACCAACTTATTCAAGCTATGATTAAGCCTACCATATTCTTTTGGAAGGCAAGAAAGCATGTGTTGAGATACATCACAAGCACTACGAAGTTTGGGCTATGGTATAAGCGGACAAGGGGGGTGAAGCTTCAAGGGTTCATAGATGCAGATTGAGAAGGGAGTCCATCCGATAGGAAGACCACATCAGGGAGCATCTTCAACATTGGATCAACAACAGTTTCCTAGTACAACAAGAAATATAGATCAGTTGCACTTAGTTCAACAGAGGTAGAGTACATGGCATTGATTCAGGATGCATGTGAGGCCATTTGGATAAGGAATATAATTTTTTGTTTGTTTGGTTGACAGATGGATCTGAAGGTGATTTATTGTGATAACCAAAGTTTCATCAAACTCTCGGTCAATCTATTTTTTCATGACATGTCCAAGTATACTGATATGCGGTATTGCCATCTCAAAGATTGTGTGCAGAGGCAGATTATGTCATTAGATTAAATTCCCATGGAGGAGTAGGATGTAGATATCTTTATGAAGGCACTGTCAAGAGGCAAATTTGAGTTTCACAGAGGAAGGATCGGGGTAGTAGACAATCCCTTTCTTGTTGAGAGGGAGTGTTGAAATTAGCAACAAGGAGAGGCTTCTACTTTAATTTTCCCTTAACTAAATTAGAAGGAAATTGTAATTCCACATCACATGAATTCTTGTACAATTTAACTGAGTTGGGAAGACTTAATTAGCCCAATAATTTTGATTTGGGGATCAAGATAGAGGCATGTGGAGTTCACCCTAAGTTTTAAGGGGTCCAGTTGCAGTTTTTTTTTAGTTGTAATTGTTTAACTTAATTATTTGAGTTAAAATCAGTTTAACTAGTTATAACTGATAGATGAGCTAGTGACGGGTAATTAAACATGTTTTAATTCACATGCAGTGATAAATTAGATAACTGATAATTAACTCTAAATAGTTTTTGCATGTTAGTTCTAAGGAAGGCTCCGTTGAGATTGGATTTAAAGGGAAGTAGACTATCATTTGTATAATTATAAAATTGTACAAGTCATGCATGAGGTCTTCAGGATGCCTTGGATGTATTGCACAATAAATTAGTGGGAATTTCCCATAGGGGCTCAATTCCCTCAAGAATGCATGAGCAAGGCTGGTCAGACAAGGGAAAGGAATTGGTTAAGTATTGGACCAAACCTTCTCAAATCAGTGTGAGACAGTCAGAGATAGTGCAGAGAGCTATCAAGCCTGAGAGAAGCATTATATTGTTTCATATTATTGACTTAATGCAATATGAAGATAACGAGTTTTTTAGTCGAGGCTTTCCCCAGATACATCTTTGTGTTGTGTGATTGAAATTATTTCTCTTTCTTGTTCATGTGATTTTGTGATCGTAATTGGTTTCCACAATTTTTTGAATAGATTCAAGTATTTTGTTTTAACATATTACAATATCAGTTGAATCTATGTGGATTTTCTACAATATGGATCTTCATTCAGGATACCATTAAATTATAATGAAGACTGAAGACAGTCTGAAAACAACATTCAAAACTCATGAAGGTAATTTTTAATATTTGGTCATGCCTTTTAGCCTTACTAATGCACTTTCCACATTTAAAAGTGTGATGAATTCCATTTTCAAACCCTTCCTTAAAAAAATTGTGTTAGTATTTTTTGATGATATACTAATCTACAACAAGTCTTGGAAGGATGATGCTCCGCATGTTGACAGGGTGCTCAAGCTATTGAAGGAGAAACAATTATATGAAAAAACCTCCAAATTATTTTTTAAAGTATAGGAGGTATAATATTTGGGTCATATTGTATCTCATGAGGGTGTTAAGGTAGACCCTAACAAAATTAATTCCATTAAGGAATGGAAAATACCCAAAACCCTACATAATCTTCGAGGATTTCCCAGGATGATTGGATATTATCGAAAGTTTGTTAAGAGTTATGGGAGAATAAAAGAAACTCTAACAACGCTACTGAATAAATATACATTTTCATGGAATCTAGAAGAAACTAAGGCCTTTGAACACATTAAAGAGGCAATGTGCCAAGCATCGATATTAGCTACACTAGATTTCATAAAAACCTTTATTGTGGAGTGTGATGCCTCAGGAAATGGAATTGGTGTTATTTTAATACAAGAAGGAAGACCCATTGCTTTTTAAAGTCATCCAATCAAGCAAAAATATTTACAAAATCCTATTTATGAGAAGGAAATGTTGGAAATAATACATGCACTAAAGAGATGACAACCTTGCATAATGAGAAGACGCTTTAAGGTAAAAAAGCATCACGATAGTCTTAAGTATTTTTTGGAACAAAGATTATCCTCAAAATAGTAACAAAAATCGGTAACCAAGATGTTGGGCTATGAATTTGAAATAATTTACAAAAAAGGAAAGAAAAATGTGTTGGAAATATGATGTTGAGTGTTGTCCTTGATGGCAACCCACTTGATGAAGATGATGGCAACCTACTTGATGAAGTGGTCCTTGATGGAATATGTCTTGATGAACTTGTTAAATGATGTAAATCTGATGTATATACAATAAGTACAGAAGGTAATGATGGAAGGAATATCAGTATGTGCCAGAACCTGATGAAAAGAGTATGTCTCAAGGCATATGCGAATTTGTCTAGACAAAGTAGCGTATGCACGCGGTAAATAATGTTCCAAGTCGCGTATGGGAAAAAGCGCTCTAAATATGTAAAACCAGGGGTAACCACCATGGTATTGACCCATTGTATTGAGTAATGATTTGTCTATGTGACCCCGTCGGGGAATACCATAGAAAGTAATGTGGTTTTGGCTCATGGTATTGATAAAGGGTAAACCTATATAAAGAGAAGAAAATCATTGTGCATGGTGGGTGTAAGAAGTCTGAGCTTGAATGAATACTTCTCTCTGAAGTATATCTGAATGGAAAGGGTTACAGCTGAATGATAGATCTGAATGCATGATGCACCAAAGAAGAAAATGATGAAGAAGGGGATCTAGATCTGAAATGTATTTGTATTTGCTAGATCTGTTTATGGAATGATTAGATCTGAGATGAGGCAAACATTTGTCTGAAGTAAAGGGTAAAATCTGAGTAATGTATCTGTTCTGAAGAATTGCAATGACCTAAATGTCTGAAGAACTATACGCTAGTTAGCCGCAGAGTAAGCGCGTATATACGCGGGTTTGCTGAAGAGAAAGCGCGTATGGGCAGTGAAATTAGTTCTGTAAAATGTGCAAAAGTATACGCGGATTTGTATGGACGAAGGTGCGTATATACGCAGGATCAGTGAAAGGAAAGCGCGTATTAAAACTAGGGTTTGTTGAAGGATGAAGTATAAAATGTCTGATCTGTTCTGTTGTGTTACTGCTATCTGATCTGGGTTGTTTGAATTGATAAGTATCTGTTTTGATGTATGATTGAGCTTAAAAGTGTGGAGTGGGTCCAGTCTGAAAATATGATGAAACGTGGCCTACAAGTTGTGTTCTAAAGGAAGCTTTGGGTCCAGTGTGAAAATTGATGAAACGTGGTCCATAGAGGTGCTGAGGGTTGTAGCCTTCAGTCAGGGGGTCGTAGCTCCCTTCCAGGTGAGGCTGGTAAACGAGATCAGGGGGTCGTAGCTCCCTTCCCGGGGAGAGGTGGTAAGCGAGTCGGGGGAGGTCGCTGTCTGCACGAGGCAGTGTGTGACGAGCATAGCGGTGGGTGCACAACGTCTTTGGTTCCCAGGTATGCTTGACACATATGTTGTAAGATGTTTTCTCTATAATAAAATATTGAAGGCTGAGCAACTGCAGCGGTGGTTTTCTCCTGACTTGGGTTTCCACCTAAAAATCTTGGTGTTCATGTGTGATGCTTATGTGTGATGATTTATTCTGTTCTTACTGCACATGTTTACTGTTTACTGAATGAATTATGGAATGATATAAGTGAAGAATTAATGGCATAATTAGATCTCTGTGTATACGCGAGTTTTATGAAGGATATACGCGTGTATACGCTAGTTTGCTTCAGCGAAGTAGCGTATGGGTTTTAGTGAATGGAAAAGTAAAAATTTTTCAGTTTGCCCTAAATACTGATTCACCCCCCCCTCTCAGTATTTTTCCCAACAATTGGTATCGGAGCAGGTCCTTTTGCAGAAGCTTGATCTCTTGAAGGAGATCCATTGCAATGGGAAAGAAGCAAAAGAAGAAGGCTACTCAAAGCAAGGAGATGTCTCAAAAAACATGTATAGCGGAAATTGAACAAGATGAATCAGGTAGTGATTGGGGTTCTTGTGATAATCTTCTTTGTGCAAAAAATGGAGAAGATAGTGATAATAATGCTATGGACCTAGAAGAAGTTATCGAAGATCAACAAAGAATATTTAATGAAAGGGAATCTGCCTACAAAGATTTGATCTCTAGACTGAAAAGGATGCACGATAATGTATCCAATCAAAGTAAAGGTCTTGAAGCAGAAATCGTCTCCCTCAAAGAAGCTCTAGAAGAATCAAATAAGAAGAATGCAAGACTAGAAGCTGAAATCATGTCTCTCAAAGAAGATCCGGAAATATCAAATAAGAAGAATGAAGAACTTGAAGCAGATATCATCTCTCTGAAAGCAAATCTCGAAGCATCGAATAAGAAGAATGAAGAACTCTTACAAACTTTTGCAGAACAAGAAAATGGGTTGAAAGAAGAGATTCTAAATCTGAATGATCAAGTAGAAGATGGAAGAAGGAAAGAAGAAAGCATGAAGAAGCAATGCCAAGGCTTGGAGGTTGAGGTAAACATTCTCAAAGGTAAATTAGAAGAAAAGGATAAAATTTTGAGGTTTCAAGATAGTACTAAGATTCTGGATAATATTCTTAGTAGTCAAAGGTCTCCTTCTATCAAACTTGGTCTGGGTTTTCATGAAACGGTTAAAGGAGAATCTATCTCACAAGGAAGTGCTAAAGATTCAAAGGATGTCAAAGCAAAACCCGAAGTAGTGAAAGAGACAAAAGGGCAACCAACAATTATGAATTCTCAAAGGAAATATTTTGCTCCTAACTATAGAAGTATCAATAATATTGAATGCTTTAAATGTCATAATTATGGGCATGTTGCAAAAAATTGCAGAAGCAGATCATTTCAGTCACAATCAAATAGATTCTATTCAGAAAGGTACTCCGGTTTCTTCAAGGGATATTGTTTTTCATGCAACAAGTATGGTCATAAAGCAACTGATTGCAATAGAAGGAAGAACAGAGAAACATACTATGATCCTTATGCTTACTTCTCTGGTCATATAAGATGTTATGCTTGTAACAAGTATGGACATGTGGAAAAAGAATGCAGGATGAACAGATATGAGAAATTGGTTAATTTTCAGCACACAATTAGAAATTTCAAGCAAAGCTGGAATAGGAAGGAGGACCGGTCAGAAATGTAGGGAATATTGACCCTACTACAGTCATCCGCTTCTGAAGCTTACTTCTCTTAATGATTGCAAGAGTAATGTGAGATACATTATAGGGATTTGTAATGTATCGTCACAAGGGGAGAGATGTATGATGATTCTCATGGTTGATTTGGTTATTCTGGTTATGTTTATCTATGACAGAGCATTTGATGTAAAGAAGACAGGTACAGGAAGGACAAATTCAGGGGGAGATGGAGGAATGTGAAATTTTCTATATTTCACTTTTCATACGCAGGTTGTATGAAATAAAGCCGTGTATACACGCGATTTACAGCAGACACAGTCGCGTATGCATTGATGATAAGAGAATTAGTATGGCAACTGAAGAACAGAAGCACAAGTTCAGGGGGAGCACTAGCCTAGCTGAGTATAATGCATTGTTGGCATTATGATGGTTCTGATATATGATCTCTCTTTTGAGGTATTTCTGGTGTTGGTCATGAAAAATCATATTTGCAAGTTGATGAAAAGGTCATGATGAGACCCATGATGTAAAATTGTAATATTCAGTCATGTAAGGACTTGTTCATTTTTTTAAACCCACTTGGTTGGGTAGTTGAGTCAAATTTTTAAACCCACTTGTTTGGGTAGCTGAGTCAAAATATGTAAACCCACTTGGTTGGGTATTTGAGTCCCATATGTAAATCCACTTGGTTGGATATTTGATGTAAGTATGAGTCATTGGTGATAGGAAGGTCATAGAGTCATGTACTTCATTGAAAAATATGTTTGAAGATTCAGCATGAACTCAGGGGGAGCATGGTCACTTCAGTGTACATCAGATTTGCAGAGTACTTCCTTCTACAAGAGGAGAAAAACCCTGTGTTGGTTTTGGTCCGCCCTTTGCCCTTGATGTCAAAGGGGGAGAGTGACATGGTGTTTGAATAAAGGAAAAGAATGGTGTCAAAGAATGGGGAGAGTGACATGGAGTCATTGTATTCTTAATGTATCTATCTGTTGTGATGATCAAACACCATCGTGGTTGCCATCAAGTCCAAAGGGGGAGATTGTTGGCAATATGATGCTGAGTGTTGTCCTTGATGGCAACCCACTTGATGAAGATGATGGCAACCTACTTGATGAAGTGGTCCTTGATGGAATATGTCTTGATGAACTTGTTAAATGATGTAAATATGATGTATATACAATGAGTACAGAAGGTAATGATGGAAGGAATATCAGTATGTGCCAGAACTTGATGAAAAGAGTATGTCTCAAGGCATACGCGGATTTTTCTAGACAAAGTAGCGTATGCACGCGGTAAATAACGTTCCAAGTCGCGTATGGGAAAAAGCGCTCTAAATATGTAAAACCAGGGGTAACCACCATGGTATTGACCCATTGTATTGAGTAATGATTCGTTCATGTGACCCCGTCCAGGAATACCATCGAAAGTAATGTGGTTTTGGCTCATGGTATTGATAAAGGGTAAACCTATATAAAGAGAATAAAATCATTGTGCATGGTGGGTGTAAGAAGTCTGAGCTTGAATGAATACTTCTCTCTGAAGTATATCTGAATGGAAAGGGTTACAGCTGAATGATAGATCTGAATGCATGATCCACCAAAGAAGAAAATGATGAAGAAGGGGATCTAGATCTGAAATGTATTTGTATTTGCTAGACCTGTTTATGGAATTATTAGATCTGAGATGAGGCGAACATCTGTCTGAAGTAAAGGGTAAAATCTGAGTAATGTATCTGTTCTAAAGAATTGCAATGACCTAAATGTCTGAAGAACTATACGCTAGTTAGCCGCAGAGTAAGCGCATATATACGCGGGTTTGCTGAAGAGAAAGCGCGTATGGGAAGTGAAATTAGTTCTGTAAAATGTGCAGAAGTATACGCGGATTTGTATGGACGAAGGTGCGTATATACGCAGGATCAGTGAAAGGAAAGCGCGTATTAAAACTAGGGTTTGTTGAAGGATGAAGTATGAAATGTATGATATGTTCTATTGTGTTACTGCTATCTGATCTGGGTTGTCTGAATTGATAAGTATCCGTTTTGATGTATGATTGAGCTTAAAAGTGTGGAGTGGGTCCAGTCTGAAAATATGATGAAACGTGGCCTACAAGTTGTGTTCTAAAGGAAGCTTTGGGTCCAGTGTGAAAATTGATGAAACGTGGTCCATAGAGGTGCTGAGGGTTGTAGCCTTCAGTCAGGGGGTCGTAGCTCCCTTCCAGGTGAAATTAGTAAACGAATCGGTCGTATCTCCCTTCCCGGGAAAGTTTGGTAAACGAGTGAGAGGTTGGAGCTCCTTCGGAGAAATTTGATAAGCAATGTGAGTGGGTGCTGCGTCTTGGTAGAACATATGTTGTAAGATGTTTTTCTCTATAATAAAATATTGAAGGCTGAGCAACTGCAGCGGTGGTTTTCTCCCGACTTGGGTTTCCACCTAAAAATCTTGGTGTTCATGTGTGATGCTTATGTGTGATGATTTATTCTGTTCTTACTGCACATGTTTACTATTTACTGAATGAATGATGGAATGATATAAGTGAAGATATAATGGCATAATTAGATCTCTGTGTATACGCGAGTTTTATGAAGGATATACGCGTGTATACGCTAGTTTGCTTCAGCGAAGTAGTGTATGGGTTTTAGTGAATGGAAAAGTAAAAAGTTGTATGGGTTTTAGTGAATGGAAAAGTAAAAAGTTTTCAGTTTGCCCTAAATACTGATTCACCCCCCCCTCTCAGTATTTTTCCCAACAAAATGTTGTTTCAAATGCACTCTCAAGAAAGGATGAGGATGTGGAAGCATTTCTCTATGCCAATTCTATTATCCAACCTAAATGGATAACTGAAGCAAGGGATTTGTGGAATAAAGACAAAGAGGTGTGGACACTCATTCAAAAGTAGCAACAATATCCCAATACATCTCATACATTTATATGGGAAGATGATTCATTATGGTACAAAGATTGCTTATATCTATGTAAGAATTCCCAACTCAAAAAAAATATTATTTTGGAATTGCACACCTCCCCCATAGGAGGGCACTAAGGATTTTTAACAACTTATCACAGGGTCAAGAGGGATTTTTTTTGGGACGGCCTTAAATTTTATATTCTAAATTTTGTGGCAGAATGTTTGGTTTTCCAACAAAATAAAGTTGAGACAATTAAGACCCCAGGTTTGTTACAACCTTTATCTATTCCAAGTCAATTTTGAGAGGAGGTCTCAATGGATTTTATCACAGGTTTACCCAAGTTTGAACGAAATAGTTTCATCATGGTGGTAGTCGATATACTTACCAAGTATGCACACTCATCAACAACATATAACATAATAATCAATTTAAATGACATATAACATCAATGACAATGCATATAACAAAAAATTACTATCCTACACGACTATCTAACACACGTGAAAATGACCACACTTAACTAGAATCTACCATGCATGTAACCACAACAACACTATAATGACAAGTATATAAGTAACCCTAATGCATATAAAAATTTAGTAACTAAGATACTTTCACGCCAAACATACAACACCTATATGATGGTTTTCTCTCACCCCGAAGTATAGTGTTGCAAATTCACTTTGATGATCTACATCTCCTTCTCTATCTTGACCAACACATTAGCATCATAACATACAAATACTGTGGATAATCTGGAAAGCTTCTTACAAAACAATCACCACAGGAGTTTAAAAACCAAAAAACATACAAATAGCATCATAATGACCTAAAATGCATACAATGACCTCATGAACAACGAAATTAACCATGAAAATGAATTAAATAACAACATATATACATGGACATGCATAACAATTGCATACACAATTGACATGCATTCATGACTAAAGTGTTAGTATGAATCTTTCGTCATAAAAGATCACTTTAGCTACGCATAAAAAATAACCCTAACATCGATTATGGCTGCCAAATATCTTTAGTTCTGCAATTAGGTGATCCAAATAATGCTGCACAAATCCAGATCTAAGCATAAAAAACATTAAGTAGATAAAGTAAAATGTGGCTCCATGCATCCAATAGACAAGACAGGAACAATGTATTTGAAAGAATTTTTATATTATATTACAAAAGGGGCACCTGAGAGGAAAACAAGAAAGGTGTTTTCCGGTTCTCCTCAATGGGATGGGTTCTTGAAAGTCCTCAGTGTTTCAGATCTAAAATTCCTCTCTTGTTGGTGTAGAAAACCCAGACAAACATAGAACTCAAAGGGAGCTCACAGGAAAAATTGGAGAATGTGACCCAATATAGATCCAGAGTGATCTAATGCAATGGAAGGTGACTAATGAATGGGGAAAACCTTTCTATTTATAATAAAATATTAGGGCGGTCTAGAACTCGGTGCATGAATAAAATATTATTAATCGAATTCTAGAACCACCCTTTAGGAATGTTTTATTATATTTGTTGGAGGGAAAAGGATTTTTGACTTGGGTCAATTCCTTTATTTATAAATAATAAATAAATAAATGATTTATTTATCATTTTAGGGAAATGATGGGAATATAATTAAATAAATAATGGTTTATTTAACTATTTATGGATGATTTAGTCAAATTTAACTAATAATATTATTTAAATAACTTATTCTTAGGAAATAATTAAATAAATAAGGATTTATTTAATTGATTTCATTGTTTTGGGTTAAATATGACCGGGAAATGTAAACAAATAAGTTATTTCACATGGTGAAAGCAATTTTACTTAGGGTAAAATTGGTCTTACATGGTGTACTTGGGTTCATCTAATAATAATAGGTTAGATGACCAAAAAAATGGTGTAACAAATTCCCCCCCAACGTACGAGTGTTAGGAGCAAATCGTATGACCGAAGTACATTGTAAGAACTCAATCACTAGAGATCAAGAAGGAAGTGAGAGAGAGAAATGTAAGGTAGTCTAAAGTGCTAAAGGACTAGACCCTGAGGAGACGAGACTTATAGGTGCAACAAGTCTCTAGTTTATGAAGTGGTACCTGTGCTAAAGGCGGCGGGGGAGGCATACCTATGCCTGCTGAGACAAAGTACAAAGAATAGGAATTCCAGCAAACAAGGAACCGAACCAGGAAGAATATGCTGGCATAAATAAGAGACAGAAAAATAGAATGATAGATCC
Source organism: Pinus albicaulis (assembly GCA_034641835.2). Lineage (NCBI taxonomy): Eukaryota > Viridiplantae > Streptophyta > Pinopsida > Pinales > Pinaceae > Pinus > Pinus albicaulis. The sequence continues at coordinate 949,118,663 of CM076583.1, forward strand.
CACATACATGTTATGCCTGGAATAACCGTCAGGAATTATACGATAAGATTTTAGTACATGAGATACAAATACGCCCAAATGCCCCCTACACATGGGGAATGGCTCACAAAAGCTGACTAATACATGAAAATTGAAGAGGCGCTGCAAGCGGCTGAGGCCAGTATCATCAAATGGGAGGAGCTGCATCAAGGGATGAAATGAAGAAGTCATCCAGGCATGTGGGGGGCTACCTGCAGGGCCACCCCCTCATGAGGGTTGAGACATCTCACACACACCCGGGAATCACCAAGAGTTGCTGCTGCATCACTGGACTATCAAGTGTATAGATCACGATCATGCTGAAAAAGAGCCCGAACCAAGGTACACTTCCCCCTAGACCTGGCTTCTGGAGTAAATGAGATGATGTCGATAGAAGTAGGTCTGCCATAAGTGAGATAATAAGGGAATATTAACTAAGGCACGGGAGAAAATAGTAGAGCGACTAACAAACGGACACTGATGAGGATAATGAGATGAGGGATTCTGAGTAGCGGATGGACGACTTCCCTTGCTAGAGCATAAGGGGTATGAATGGCTTGGAAGCAACTGACGCAATATCAGGGAGGGTAAGTGAATATGATACGGAAGGCCAAAATGTGCAACACGAGAGAGGGACCAAGCAATGCAGGATAGAGGGCTATAGTGGGAAATAAAAGGGCTTGATATAGACTCCATGATGGATGATGACTCAACTCGGATGCTCTAAACAAGGGTGACTCGATGGTGCTGCCACACAGAGAAGGTCTAATGGGGGACCATAAAAACATGAGTACAAGATGGTATCTCATGACGAAAATCTACACAAAAAAAGCCAAGTAAAGAGGTAAAGTGGTGCCCCAAGTACACGCGTTGTAAGTGAAGAATTCTGATTGGAAGGAGAGAGGAAGGGACCCTTTGTGGACAAAATGTGTCCTAGTGAAGTATCAAAACATGAAAAAATAATAGATAGCCATTTTAGTGCTCGGTGAGAGCTTTCCAACGGTGTAGACAGTGTGTCAAACGGGGCTACGGTTTGGTCGCAGCGAGCGAAAGAAAAAACAGGGGTTTTTCTTCTAATAAGGCATTTTCCCTCCAAAATCATTCATTTGCTTGTGTAGCTAGGTTCGATCCCCAGTAGAGTCGCCAATTGTTAGTATGAATCTTTCGTCGTAAAAGATCACTTTTTCTACGCATAGCAAATAGCCCTAACATCGATTATGGCTACCAAATATCTTTAATTCTGCAATTAGGTGATCCAAATAATGCTGCACAAATCCAGATCTAAGCATAAAAGACATTAAGAAGTTAAAGTAAAATGTGGCTCCATGCATCGAATAGACAAGACAGGAACAAATTATTTGAAATAATTTTTATATTATATTACAAAGGGGGCACCTGAGAGGAAAACAAGAAAGGTGTTTTCCGGTTCTCCTCAATGGGATGGGTTCTTGAATGTCCTCAGTGTTTTAGATCTAAAATTCCTCTCTCGTTGGTGTAGAAAACCCAGAAAAACATAGAACTCAAAGGGAGCTCATAAGGAAAAATTGGAGAATGTGACCCAGTATAGATCCAGAGTGATCTAATGCAATGGAAGGTGACTAATGAATGGGGAAAACCCTTCTATTTATAACAAAATATTAGGGCGGTCTAGAACTCGGTGCATGAATAAAATATTATTAATCGAATTCTAGAACCACCCTTTAGGAATATTTTATTATATTTGTTGGAGGGAAAAGGAATTTTGACTTGGGTCAATTCCTTTATTTATAAATAATAAATAAATAAATGATTTATTTATCATTTTAGGGAAATGATGGGAATATAATTAAATAAATAATGGTTTATTTAATTATTTATGGATGATTTAATCAAATTTAACTAAGAATATTATTTAAATAATGATTTAAATAACTTATTCTTAGGAAATAATTAAATAAATAAGGATTTATTTAATTGATTTCCTTGTTTTGGGTTAAATATGACTGGGAAATGTAAACAAATAAGTTATTTCACATGGTGAAAGCAATTTTACTTAGGGTAAAATTGGTCTTACATGGTGTAATTGGGTTCATCTAATAATAATAGGTTAGATGACCAAAAAAATGGTGTAACGTAAAGCATCCCAAAAAGAACATCATCAACTTCCACATGGCGACAATTCCAAAAATGACCACCACCATGCATACATAGCAAGCATATAGTCCACAACATAAAGAACACTTATGCAACTAACATGTATGCATGACCAACACATTCCACCCATCTAGTTCAAGTGTTGAACCATGCTCTGATACTGCTTTGTGGTATCATATATTACCTAAGGAGAGCACAACCATGCTCTAATACCACTCTATAACACCCCCCTCCCACATTTACCCAAACATACCGTTCCTCCACGGTAAGCATGTGACGAGAGGCTACACTGATTTGATTCAACCTCATAGGTAACCTTAAGGAAGTGGAACCGACAAAACACAACCAAATTGATCACCCACACAACCAACAGAACCTCCGGGAGCTACCCACGTTTCCAAGTGAACAACCCCAAAGGGAACTCATCAATTCAAGGATTTAGGGCCCCAGTCGCTCCCTTGCTAAGAACTCCAAGCGACTGAGATCCCTAGTCACTCCCATGAGCTTGCATGAGTGAGAATGCAGTTATTTTTTGTTAGTGTTATGCCATTGACTGCGATATATAAGGATACATTTCAGGGAGAGGATCCAGTCACTTCCCAGAAATTCATAGAATTTACTGAAATGAAATGAATGTATAAATAATGATTCCAATACCAATTATTGAACAAAGAATTTACTAGACCCCTACTAGCCATGATTGACGTTTCGTCAAACATGTCACAAATATGAATTCTATATGTTTAAACAATAGATCTTGGAATAAGGGTATAATAGTTATCTAAGAATCGATAAGAAGGATGCATGCCTTATATAATTAGCTGCATTATCATCTATTAGGACACATATTAATTTCAAATTCATTTACAAATCAAAACATGATGAGAACCATACATTTTCACTGTCATAAAACACATTCATAGCCAACATATAAACAACATAAATAAGGAGGATAAAATATCCATTAATGCTACATAGAATCCAATATATTTACAATTAAAATACCAAGGAAAGGAATTCTTATTATTGAATGCAAAAGCCAACTCGGTATGGGACTACCATGTTCTGTCCAACCATAGATTGACTGAGAAAAATCTCTCTTCAGCCAATCACCCCTGTGCCATATTCCAAGCATGAATGTGGGGTCAAACCAAAAGAACCAACTAGAGCTTCTTGAGGCTAAACTGTTATAGCATCATTTTTCACCCTCATGTGATTCATGATTGTCTCTTTGGCCTTGGGCACCCATTCCCACAGACTTGAACAAAATTCATAAAAAACAGTGTTAAAAATCCCATATGCGGGTATGCCCAGACTTTTCCGCGTGTATACGCGAGTCCATACACACTTTTCTGTGTATGCCATTAAAATCATTAAAAAATATATAAAATTCCCTATTTTCGGGTTGGGTTGATGGTTACTCCAGTAGTTCAACCACCCCAGCACGTGGCCAACTATTTCCAACTGATTGAAACTACTTTGAGGGAGTATAAAAGCCCCTCACATGCATGGCCTAAAGGGGAGAGAGAAATTATAGATATTATACTCTGTTGGAATCCCAATTCAAGTCTAATTTCCCGTGCCTCCTGCACTTTCCCAGATTCTTACAGGAAACCCTTGTTTCCTAGAGATGTTCATCAGTTTATATGCCATCTCGTGTGCACAAGTCTTGAAAGTATCCTAGCGAGGCAAGGGTGGGACGGATCCGGACGACGGTCTGTTTGAATATCGTGGAAGGATTCAGGTGATCTCTCCACTTTTTATTACTATACATGCTGTTCGTAATGAAGAAGAACCATCTTGTTCCTGAATTCACGTGTTAATATCTGCTCGCATATGTGAAAAGATTATTAATTAAGCATTTATTATTGTTTATATGATGTTTCACATGGATTTCACTAACATTTAGGATAAATATATGCTGTACGACTAGATTTCCGTGCACGTTGCTTCTTGGTTTTCAGGTTGAGGAGGAAGAAGGGTTGCTGGGGGTTTGGACCCCGCGGGATCTACATCAAACGTAGGATTACAGGTGAGTTCTACTATCGATGTTATCTAGTTTTTAGCATACAAGTGTGGTTGTGTGAGTCCTTCTTGAATAGCATGCCCTGATCTGTGGAGGTTTTGACCCAAAAAACCTCTAGGGAGTTATTTCCCAAAACATAAACCACCCCACCCTCATCAAAGGAAACATGATTTGATGCAATCCTCACCCGATCACTAGGTCATAAAAAAACATGGATTCCACTAAATATATACACCTAAACCGTGAGGAATTTTCCTATCTCAATCTCTTGACTCTGTTATCACTCAAATTTTCCTTGAAGTTGTTGGGAAGAGGAAAGGGGTCCGAGGTAACCACAAACCAACTTTTAGGTACAGAATCTAGCCAATCTGTACCTAGAGAGGGCTCTCTCTTTAAGTTTTAGCTTTGTTTTTGAAAGATATTAGGCTAGTTATGAAAGTTTAGGGATTTTCATTGTGTTTGGGTGATGAAATTCAATAGCAGAGGGGTAGGACTAAATATTTTAGGCCATTGGGCTAATGGAGTCAAATAAGATGGCTTAACTGGATTTGGTTTCTTAACAAGGGATGGTTTCACAGGGCAAGGTAATCAAATAGGGAACAATTAAAGATCTAAATGAATGGAATGGACTTGAAATGGGTGAAGGGAAATTAAGAATCCTTCAACATATTCAAAAGAGGGAACTTGAATGACTATTAATAAAGAGTAATTAAGATTTCTTTACCATATAATCAAAATGAATAAACTAGGAAACACGAGCAATTAAGAATTCATTGTTCATACTAGTTCAGAGGAAAACATTAAGAATAACAATGATTGAAAACATATTACACTTAAGAACTTTCTGAATTATTCTTTCTCATTTATCATTCAGATATGAAACATAGATGGTATAATAAACAAGTATAAAACTTTAAAACATAAGAGATAGATGACTTATTGATCCATTGTCTGACTCAAGAATCTTGTGAAAAGTCCTTTGCATCAATTCTTTATTCAGCTAGCCATGCGAAATTTGTCCAACAACACTTTATTCCAAAATAATCAGTATTACAACAAAGTCTAAGAATTCACCCCCCGTCAATACTCTAATTGAGGGAGTATTTATACAAACAATTATAAGAAATATCTCCTAACAGAGTGAGATATATTTTAGGATGACTCATGAATATGTTACAAGAAAATAGAGACAGATGGTCTCGTAGATAAGAGAAAAGGTAACCGATGTTGTGCTGTTCCTTTTTTTTATGAATGTGTTGGAGGCAAGCCCTATGATTTGGCTTGCTGTTGTCTTCTTTGGTAACTCTGTGCTGGCTTCTTTGTTTTTACTGATACTCTTTACCTGTACTGATACACTTTGACCTGTTTGATCTCTGTTTATATTTTTTACCATTACTTACTGTATTAAATAATCAAAATTTATCGAAGGATATTTTTACAAAATGTCTAACATCTCTTCCCACCATTGTGCTTCTGGTATTCTGGTTCTTTGAAGCTTCCTTAGGGTCTCATCAGTTTCTGTATATCTGAAAAAAGTAGGCTGAATTGGAAATAAGTGCTTTACCTCATGTTTGAGATAAAACAAATTTTCCAGACTGTCATGAAGAATTTTTCCTGTAGGTAATGCTTTTGCTGCTGATGAAATTGTTGATGAACTGGCCTGGTTGTCTGCATACCTATTCAATTTCTCAACATAGCTTTGATGGCTCATTAGTTTATCATGAGAAAATAAAGGACTTGGCAATCCTTTACTCTGCAAAATATCCAATCTCTTTGTAAAAGCATTGATTTCTTCCTGCATATCATGGCATCTTCTTTCTAAATTTTGCATCGGAGTTCTTTTAGTAAAAACCTTTTTTACCTCCAAAATTGTCCCTGTTCTGTCTTGGATGCCCATCTCTTCAAGTTGATATCTGTTCTTGGTATTTAAAAACTGTATGAGCTCGTTGGCTTCTTCAGGCATATTTCCTAATTCTTCCCTTGCCTTTTGAGCTTCTTCTATAGCTAGTTTCACTAAATCATTTTTCTCATACATTATTTGGATTGATGGCCAGACATCATTTATTGATTGAGTGATGTTGGTCCAAAGAATTTCTTTGATTTCTTTCAAAGTTTTCTCCAATGTGAGATCCATTTCTAATTATTTCACTAATTTTTCTAATCTGTTAATCTCTCTTGTATTTTATACAACACTTATCTTTGAGAGATCATACTTTTGTTCCAAGGAAGTAAATTGTACCTTTGTTTTCTAGAGCTCTGTCACTTGGAGTTTCAATTCCTCCATTGATTTTATTAATTATTCAGTGCTTAAATTGGAAGTGTTGCCCTGTGCTAGTCCTGCTGACTGACCTGTTGTTTTTGTACCTGTAATCACTTCTGTTGTAGATGCTGGGATGTTTGATGCTATTGTTGTACCAAGTGTAGAAGGAAATTTTGTTGAGACCACTGGTATCACATTGGGAGGCTGAGAGGTCGACTCACCCTGCTTGTCCTTTAATGCTTTTTCAAGTTCTTTTTCAGTCTCATTCAGTTGCTCATTAAGTTTCAAGAGTAAATCCATCAATTCTTCTTCAGAGTTTTGCTTTATGATCTCTGCAGTCTGTGGATGCCTTGAAGGTGGCAACTTAAGCTATTTCCTTAGTGCTGCAATATCATCATCTTTATTCTTAATCAAGGCTTCTGTAGCCTTAATATATTTAGGATTATGACCCAATCCACTAATTATTTCTTCCAAAGTTTTTATTCTGTTTTCCTTGGCCTGGGAGGAAGATTTTTCAAGATGCAGTTGAGCAGTTGTATTATCCAAGGAATTCTGTAATCTTTGGGCCATCATTGACTTACCATTCAAGGTTGAAAAAATCATCTCTCCAGTTTTTTTATGTAGCTCAATCTGATCCAGAGGATGAATATCCTTTGCCATGACTTCAAAATTGGTTCTAACATAATCTGCTGCTGTTTGAGGCTACTGCACTTTAGGCTTGAAATGGCTCATCACCATTTTACCTTCTTCGATGTCATAGGCTGACATCAATCTCTGTTGATTTTTGGGAGCCATCTTCAAATATTGATTATAGACTTGAAGTCTTAATGGATCATTTCTAGCTTTTATATTTATGAATGTTTTCTTAATATCCCAAGAATCTTTCACTGGTGGTCTAAAGGAAGATACTTCTGCACTTTGTTGTCTTTGTAGCTCTTTTCTCTGTGAGTTGGTGGATGTCCCACTGATTGTGAATGTTTGCTGGCTGTATAACTCTTATCTCCTCTGACTATCAGTGTTTTCTAGAACAAATTCTTCTTCTGAGAGAGGATTTAATCTTTGTCTTTTGATACCAGGCTGTTCTGAAGATCCACTGATAGGGGTAGCTGTTTCTGCATCTTTCTTTTTACTTTTTTCTTCATTGAGAGGAGTTTGCAAAATTGAAATTTCTGCCACATTGATCTGAGTGGGAGAAGTCTGTATTTGGGCCTGTTCCTTGGAATTTTTAGGCTGCTTTGACATTGTAAATTGCTCTGTGACCTGTGTACTAGTTTCCTTTTCCTTCCCTTTGGATGTTACTGTGGCTCGTGCACTGGTTTCTTGTAAATTTTGCTGAGAGGTTTCAACAGAGGAAGGATCAAATCCTGGTCTTTGTACCTATTTCAGGAAGTGAATAGTGATGAAAATGTTGGGAAAAATACTGAGAGGGGGGGGGGGGTGAATCAGTATTTACTGCATATTCAAAAAATTTTACTTTTTCACTCTCTAAAAACCATACGCTACTTTCCTTTAGTAAACCCGCGTATACACGCGGATATCCTTCATACAACTCGCGTATTAGCAGAGATCTAAATATGCAGATATTTATTAACTTAGTTCTTTGCAATATTCATTCATCTGATGTTAAGTTAACAATAAACATGTGTAGTAACAACAGAATAAACCATCACACAAAGCATCACACATGAACACCAGGATTTTTAGGTGGAAACCCAAGTCGGGAGAAAACCACCGCTGCAGTTGCTCGGCCTTCAATATTTTATTATAGAGAAAACATCTTACAACATATGTGCTGGCGCAGACTTGACCAACACGCAGGCACCCACCTGCGCTCGTTTCTGACCTCTCCTGGAAGGGAGCTATGAACCCCTGCTCTCGTTTACCAGCCTCTCCCGGAAGGGAGCTACGACCCCCTGCTCTCGTTTACCAGCCTCACCTGGAAGGGAGCTACAACCCCCTGACTGAAGGCTACAACCCTCAGCACCACCATGGACCACGTTTCATCAATTTTCACACTGGATCCAAAGCTTCCTTTAGAACACAACTTGCAGGCCACGTTTCATCATGTTTTGTTGGACCCACTCCATACTTTGATTCCTTCCGCAAACGCAAACTAATACATATACCTCGAAGAATATGCGTAAACGGCGAACGAATCGGACTTTTTCTTACCACGGACTTCGGCGAAGCCTGGTTTGTATCTCTGCGCTTTCCTTTCACTGATGTCGCGTATATACGCGCTTCCGTTCACATAAACCAGCGTATACTTCTGTACATATTACAGATCCAATTTCATTGCGCATACACGCTTTATCTTCAGCGAAGCCGCGTATATACGTGCTTCCTCTTCGGCGAACTAGCGTATGGTTCTTCAAACTTTTATGTCATTGCAATTCTTCACAACAGATACATCACTTCAGATTTTACCCTTTACCTCAGACAGATGTTTGCCTCATCACAGATCTAATCATTCCATAAGCAGATCTAGCAAATACAAGTACATTTCAGATCTAGATCCCCTTCTTCATCATTGGTGCATCATACATTTAGATCTATCATTCAAATGTAACCCTTTCCATTCAGATCTACTTCAGAGAGAAGTATTCATTCAAGCTCAGACATCTTGCACCCACCCTCATGATTTGCACAATGAATTTCTTCTCCTTATATAGGTTTACCCTTTTTCAATACCATGAGCCAAAACCACATTACTTCCGATGGTATTCCTGGACGGGGTCATTTAGGCGAATCATTACCCAATACAATGGGTCAATACCATGGTGGTTACCCCTGGTTTTGCACTTTTTGAGCGCTTTTGCCCATACGCGACTTGGCACGTACTTTACCACGTGCATACGCGACTTCTCCTAGACAAATCCGCGTATTCCTTGAAACATACTCTTTTCATCATGGATCTAGCACATATTGAATTCCTTTCTTCATTACCTTCTGTACTCTCTGTAGATGCATCAGATTTACATCTTTAAACAGGTTCATCAAGACATATTCTATCAAGCACAACTTCATCAAGTAAGTTGCCATTCAAGGACAACACTCAGCATCATATTGCTAGAAAACATCATTTCATATCAGATTTACATCATTTACCAAGTCCAACAGGTCAAGAATAACTTCATCAGGTGGTTTGCCATCAAGGACAACACATGTCAATAATCTCATGTCTTCATCTTCATTCAGTGGGTTGCCATCAAGGACAACACTCTTCATCATATTGCCAACAATCTCCCCCTTTGGAATTGATGGCAACCACGATGGTGTTTGGTTACCACAACAGATAATACAATGACATCATGTAACATTCCCCATTTTTGACACCATTCTTTCTCTTCATTCAAACACCATGTCACTCTCCCCCTTTGACATCAAGGGCAAAGGGTGGATCAAAACCAACATACTCTCCCCCTTTTCTCCACATGTGGAAGAAGCGTTCTGCAGATCTGATATATACTAAAGTGACCAAGCTCCCCCTGAGTTCATGCTGAATCTTCAAACATATTTTCCAATGAAGTACATGACTCTATGAAATTCCTATCACCAATGACTCATACTTACATCAAAGATCCATCCAAGTGGATTTACATATACGACTCAAGTACCCAACCAAGTGGGTTTACACATTTCAACTCAGCTACCCAACCAAGTGGGTTTACAAAATTTGACTCAGCTACCCAACCAAGTGGGTTTACAAATTTTGACAAGTCCTTACATGACTGAAATTTACAATTTTACATCATGGGTCTCAACATGACCTTTTCATCAAAATACAAATATGAATTTTCATAACCAATACCAGAAAGTCCTCAAGAAAGAGAACATATTTTAGAACCATCATAATGCCAACAATGCATTATACTCAGCAACGCTAATGCTCCCCCTGAATCTTTGCATCCAAGCAACCTTTCCATATGACTAAGGCTCCCCCTTAGTTTGTGTATCCTGAACACTTTTACCAAAAAATCATCAAGGCATCTTTATCAAAACATTAGAAATAGAATTATGAGAACTGGAACACCACCAGAGATACCGAACCGTATCAGAGATACCAAACATTACTGCAGCTGTGTTGAAGAGAGCTGACTCCAAACAAAAAACTGTCAGCAATCAGACGTACGCGGTTTTCTGTGCATGAACTCGCGTATATACGCGACTGTGTTTCAGGAAATCCGCGTATCCAATACCATCTTCTATATTTTAACCAGATCTGATCCTCTTGTGAGAAAAAGACAATGTTCAGCTTCTTTCTGGGATATTTGAATGCTTCCCTGGACTACAGATAGATAGAACAGTGTAGTTGTGTCTTCAAGCGTCATCCAACGGTTGTAGCATAAGCACATTAATAACCAAGCCTTCAGATTCTTTGCAGCATCAATACAATCTTTTCAAGAGAGATTATCATACCAGAACAACATCTTCAAATATGTGTCAAGCAATCATCCATGTGGTCCAATATCATCAAGATCTTCAAGATTTAACATGAAGTAGCATATGTAGGCAAAAGATCTCAACCATAGTAACAAACTCTGCATGATCTATTCTTATCTCCAAATTATAAGACTTTCATCTCAACAATGAATACTCTTCATCAAAAAGCAAACAAGACTCATCCACAATCTTCAACATAAGAAACCATGTATCATATCATCATTATTTAGAACTGAGAAACTAAGCCGATATTGAGTTAATAATACAGTTATTGACAGTCAGACTGATGCTCCCCCTGAACCTCTGCTCCAGATCTTCAACTATCATATAAATTCTCTTATCATCAATGCATACGCGACTGTGTCTGCTGGAACTCACATGTATACGCAACTTTTGTTAATAGAACCCGCATATGGAAAGTGAAGCATAGAAATTTTTCACATTCCTTCATCTCCCCCTGAACTTGTACTTCCTGTACCTGTTTTCTTCATATCAGATGCTCTGTCAGAAATACATATAACCAGAATAATCAAATCAATCATGAGAGACATCATACATTGCTCCCCCTGTGACGATACATTACTAAATCTCATAATGTATCCCACATCATTCTTGCAGTCAATAAGAAAAGTCAGCTTCAGAAGCGGATGACTGCAGTAGGGTCAGAATTCCCTACGTTTCTGATCGGTTCTCCATCTTTTTCCAAACTTGCTTGAACTTCCTAACTGTGTGCTGAAAGTTGTCCACTTTCTCAGATCTGTCCAACCTGCATTCCTTTTCTACATGTCCATGCTTGTTACAAGAATAATATCTCATGTGTCTAGAGAAATAAGCATAAGAATCATAATGAGTATTTCTAATCTTCCTCCTTTTACAATCAGCTGCTTTATGTCCATACTTGTTACATGAAAAACAATATCCTTTGAAGAAACCAGAGTACCTTTCTATGTAGGAATTGTTTGATTGAGGCTGAAATGATCTGCTCCTGCAATTTGCTGCAACATGCCCATAATTATGACATTTAAAGAATTCAACTTTATTGACTGATTTCCTTTGAGATTTCATCATTGTTGGTTGACCTTTTGTTTCTTTCAACACTTCAGGTTTTGCATTGACATTCTCTGAATTTTTAGCACTTCCTTGTGAGCTAGATTCTCCTTTAACAGTTTCATGGAAACCAAGACCAAGTTTGATAGCAGGAGACCTTTGATTACTCAGAATATTGTCCAAAATGTTAGTACTATCTTGAAACCTCAAAAGTTTAACCTTTTCTTCTAATTTACCTTTGATAATGTTTACCTCAACCTCCAAGGCTTGAAATTGCTTCGTCAAGCTTTCTTCTTTCCTTCTTCCATCTTCTACTTGATCCTTCAGATTTAGAATCTCTTCTTTCAACCAATTTTCATTTTCTTCACTTGTTTGTTGCAGCTCTTCATTCTTCTTATTTGATTTTTCCAGATCTTCTTTGAGAGAGATGATTTCTGCTTCAAGGCCTTCCTTTTCAAATGGTTGTAGAGGTTCCTCATTCTTCTTACTTGATGCTTCAAGATCTACTTGCAGAGAGATGATTGCAGCTTCAAGTCCTTCATTATTCTTGCTTGATTTTCGAGATCTGCATTTAGATCGTTGATTTCTACTTCTAGTTCTTTAATTCGATTGGATGCATAAGTATGAAACCTTTGATACTTGTCCACCTGTCCATTCAACATTTCTATTTGTTCTTTCATTTGAGAGATCATCTCTTTGTAGATAGAATCTTTCTTATCAATTTCCTTTTGTTGTTCTTCAACTTTGATCTTGATAGCTTCTTCTAGATCCACCACTTTACTTTCACTATCTTCACTATTGTTTGCACAAAGAAGAGTATTACAAGGACCCCAATCACTATCTGATTCATCTTCTTCAATTTCTGCTATACAAGTTTTCTAAGATATCTTCTTGTTTCGAGTAGCCTTCTTCTTTTGCTTCTTTGCCATGAGTACTTTCAGATCATGGTCAGAATCTTCTTCATCTTCACTGGACACTTCATCATCATCTTCATTTGCATAATAACTCTTCCTCTTTTCAAATTGTTCCCCTTTACCATGTTTTTCTCTATGAGGGCATTTAGCAGCATAGTGACCAACTTTTCCACACTCAAAACATTTGAAGGGAATCTTACCTCTGAATCTTCCAGTACCTAGTTGGAGTTTTCTCACGAAATTTTCTTCTTCTTCTTCGGATATATAGCTGGATTCTTTGACAACTTCCTTTTCTTTTCCTTTTGTAGATACCTTAAAAGCATCTTCTCTTATTTGAGAAGGACCTCCTTGTCTCATTTCAAAAGCAGTCAGAATACCATGTAATTGAACAATAGTAAGAGTTTGCAGATCTTGCCTTTCTTCAATAGCTGAAACTTTAGAGTCAAATTTTGAAGTCAAGGATCTTAAGACTTTTTCCATCAGAGTAGTATCGGTTATGGTTTCACCCAAATTTCTCATTCTATTCACAATATCATCTAGACGAAGAAAGAAGCTGGCAATACTTTCATCACTATGCATCCTTAAATTTTCATATTCAATTCTGAGAGTTTGGAGTTTTGCACTTTTTACCTTTGTGTCTCCTTCATAGCTTAGAATTGTCCCATATTTCTTTTGCTGAATGGAGCTGCATCACTTTAGCAAATTCTGATTCAGACATGCTTCCTAATAATACATTCACTGCTTTGGCATTGATTTCATACTTCTTCCTTTCAGCTGCATCAGTAGGAATACTTGTCGGATATTGATAGCCTTCTTCCACGATTGCCCATACATCTGCACCAAGACTTTGCAGATATGCTTTTGTTCGTACCTTCCAGAATATCAGATTGCTTCCATTGAATAGAGTTGGCTTTATAGACATTACTCCTTCTTGACTTCCCATTGCGACGGATCTCCTTCAAGCGATCAAGCTTCTGCAGAAGGACCTGCTCTGATACCAATTGTTGGGAAAAATACTGAGAGGGGGGGGTGAATCAGTATTTACTGCATATTCAAAATTTTTTACTTTTTCACTCTCTAAAACCCATACGCTACTTTCCTTTAGTAAACTCGCGTATACACGCGGATATCCTTCATACAACTCGCATATTAGCAGAGATCTAAATATGCAGATATTTATTAACTTAGTTCTTTGCAATATTCATTCATCTGATGTTAAGTTATCAGTAAACATGTGCAGTAACAACATAATAAACCATCACACAAAACATCACACATGAACACCAGGATTTTTAGGTGGAAACCCAAGTCGGGAGAAAACCACCGCTGCAGTTGCTCAGCCTTCAATATTTTATTATAGAGAAAACATCTTACAACATAAGTGCTGGTGCAGACTCCTACCAGCACGCAGGCACCCACCTGCGCTCGTTTACCAGCCTCTCCTGGAAGGGAGCTCCAACCCCCTGACTCGTTTACCAGCCTCTCCTGGAAGGGAGCTACGACCCCCTGATCTCGTTTACCAGCCTCACCTGGAAGGGAGCTACAACCCCCTGACTGAAGGCTACAACCCTCGGCACCAATATGGACTACGTTTCATCAATTTTTACACTGGATCCAACAACTTCAATAGAACACAACTTGCAGGCCACGTTTCATCATATTTTCAGACTAGACCCTCTCCATACATTTAAACACAGTCAAACATAGAAAGCGATACATATAACTCATGACGAGATATCTATAAAGTAGCGAGAATGGATCGGACTTTTTCTTGCATGGACCCCATTCAGCGAACCCTAGTTTGCATACGCTTTCCTTTCACTCGCTTTCCTTTCAACGATGTCGCGTATATACGCTTCCGTTCATAAACCAGCGTATACTTACGCCCACATATTCTGAGTTAATTTCATTACGCATACGCGCTTTATCTTCCAATGGCCAACGTATATCTGGCAGCTTCCTGCGGAAAAAGCGTATGGTTCTTGGTTGTTGGGTCAAGGAAATTCTTGAAACGAGATACATTTTACGATTTTTACCCTTTACTTCAGACAGATGTTCGCCTCATCTTAGATCTAATCATTCCATAAACAGATCTAGCAAATACAAGTACATTTCAGATCTAGATCCCCTTCTTCATCATTGGTGCATCATACATTCAGATCTATCATTCAAATGTAACCCTTTCCATTCAGATATCCTTCAGAGAGAAGTATTCATTCAAGCTCAGGCATCTTGCACCCACACTCATGATTTGCACAATGAATTTCTTCTCTTTATATAGGTTTACCATTTTTCAATACCATGAGCCAAAACCACACTACATCCGATGGTATTCCTGGACGGGGTCATTTAGATGAATCATTACCCAATACAATGGGTCAATACCATGGTGGTTACCCCTGGTTTTGCACTTTTTGAGCGCCTTTTCCCATACACGACTTGGCACGTACTTTACCGCGTGCATACGCGACTTCTCCTAGACAAATCCGCGTATTCCTTGAAACATACTCTTTTCATCATGGATCTAGCACATATTGAATTCCTTTCTTCATTACCTTCTGTACTCTCTGTAGATGCATCAGATTTACATCTTTAAACAGGTTCGTCAAGACATATTCTATCAAGCACAACTTCATCAAGTAAGTTTCCATTCAAGGACAATACTCAGCATCATATTGCTAGCAAACATCATTTCATATCAGATTTACATCATTTACCAAGTCCAACGGGTCAAGAATAACTTCATCAGGTGGTTTGCCATCAAGGAAAACACATGTCAATAATCTCATGTCTTCATCTTCATTCAGTGGGTTGCCATCAAGGACAACACTCTTCATCATATTGCCAACAGAAAATAGGTGTAGGAAACTGTTGATGGGTTCTGGACTATTCAGCTGCAAGTTTCTTAGCAAGGTGGTGGTTGAAAATCTTCGACAGTTGGCTTTGATGTTCTTTTCATGGGAACACTGTCGCAATAGAGAATAATGAAAATGATGTGTATTTGTTTGTTTTATTCACAAAGTCAAGGTTGGTGGGGGTTTTTATTTTTTGGGCAGATGACGTACGCGGGAAGGGTTTGTCGTATGCGGAGCGCAGTAAGTGGTATGCATTGCACCGCTTTTGGGGATGGGTAGTATTCGGCTGATAGCCAACGATCACATAGACCTTGCGACGCATGGCGGGGTACTATTTACAAAAACGCTTATTGATCACGCTATCGTTCGATCGTGGGGGGTGCTGTGATATGGACAACAGCCATTGGATGTGGAGTGGTTGATTGGACGACTTTCGGGGAGGTGAGATGATGGGGTGTTTAAAAGGGTGGGCCCAACATAATTAAATATTATTTAATCATATCGGGAGGAATATGATTGGTCGGGTAAGTTCTTAATTAACCGTGAGGGTTAATTAATCCTTTTTTAATGTGGCGGGGGGTCGGGGCTCTTAATTAGTTACAGATTTAACTAATTAATCTGATTTACACAATATTATGGTTATATTTTAACCAAAGGGGCGGGATATGTAATATTTGGGAGTTTCATATAATAATACAGGAACGGGTTGATTTATATAGGGAATTAAACAATAAAGTTAAAAGTTAAATGTGAAAGTGAATGAAAAGTGCTAAGTATAAAACATGTATTTAACTTATGCTTGAATGAAAAAGGGGTTTTATGAGATATTGTGCAATTTCCCTAAGTAAAATAGGATTTTACTGAGGAAAATATTTTTTGGAAGTGAATGAATGGCTTATGAATGGTTTTAAGTACTTAGAATTTTTAAATTATTGGGCCGAGGGTTTGGTCCTTCCAAAAGTCAAGGAAAATCCTTGAGCCCCTCTAATTTTCAAATGCCTTAGTACTTAGGGGAAATTAGTGGAATTTTTAGGGAAAAATGAGAAGGGAAGTTAATCATTTGACTTTGTTTGTCTTGAAATTCTTCCAGTGTAATGTTTGCCTTGCACTTGTGATGAAAGTAAGGATTAACACATTTAGAGCCATTATTCATCACATATAATTCCACAACATCATCTACCTACCCTACCTACTTTAACCTACCATTTTTTCTTCTTTATTAGGGTGCACTTAGACTGGCAAACCCTCATCACACTTTCTTTTCTTTTACATGTAGAAATCTATCTAAGTCTAACCTTATTAAATCCAAGGGCTCAGATTAAACTGTTGAGCTCCTTTTATTTAATCTACCTATCTACTTATCTGAAAAGATTAAACAGTTTGTTCAGATTTTATTCTCTATCTCTAAAACATAAAATTGAAACATGAACAAGCCAAGCTTAAACGGTTTGACTGTTCACCAGTTGTGGCATAGGATACAAGTTGCACACAAATTGTTTATTTACATAAGAGCAAAAAGTAGTGGAATTTAGACTTGCACACTTTCCTTGGCCTTTATTTTGGCCATTTTTATTCTTTTCACCCTTTGATTTTTCTTTTAGGGTATACCCTCTTTACATTTTTTTTTTTTTTTTTTTTTTTTTTTTGCACAATATGGAAAACCTTTGAAACAAGGAAATGTATGAACATATTACATAGCCCATCAAGTCAATCATGATATATGACACCTATTGGTATAGGATCATAACAGACTCTACTGTGTTACCCTTCATTAATAGTGAAGGTATTCCTAAGCCTACGAGGTCTCCACCCTCTCGGATTTATCTTGTATCCAAACCTGAGATTCCTAGGCCCAATCAAGTGTATCACCACTGAGATTTACCATGTATCCCTCCATTCACTGGTTAAGGGATTCCTAGGATCAATCGAGGTGTTCACATCCATGCTTTACCATGTACCTCATCCCAAGATTCCTAGGCCTTGTGAATAACCCTTAGATCACCCCACTTAACTTCGAGTCCATCCTAAAATACAACTCAACCAAACTTCAAAACCACATCATACCATGACTATCTGAAAATGGAAACAAAAGGATAAATAAAACCCAAGAACACCTGGAAAAAACCATGCCAATGACATTAAGAAAACCAAGAACACACATGCATAACCATGCATGTCAAATCTAGCAAGGAAATCATACGAGAAAATCGCTACCTACAAGTAAATATGTTGTAGCTTCTTGATCCTTCTCTTCGTTTCTTGATATTTGCTTCCTATTTGCCTTCTTTTCCTTTCTTGATCCAAGGTTGAAATTCTCCAAGAAAACTCTCAGTGTCTAAGAGTGTGAGAGAGAGAATAGAGAGAGAGCTCCAAAAATGAATAGATCAAAAGCTGAATTGACAAAATGCTTGTAAACTAATCCTCAAAAGCCTTTTTATTAATGATGCCTCTATTTTCTTCATTTTACATTATTTTCCTTCATTTTCCTCCTCACATGCAACATGTGACCTTTCACCTTCTTTTTCTCATAATTTCCATTATTTTCATAAATAAAATTCCAATTAATGTCTCATGCAATTCCAAAGACTTTGCCATTTCCTTCGCCAATTTCCCTTAGCCATAATAAACCAAATGAACACCCACACTTGGATGTTTTTTCCCAACATTCAACTTGGAATAAGTGCCCCATGATATTGGTTATTATTTTTCCTTTATTAACTTTTATTACATGGAATTTTCAAAAGGGTTTCTACATCAATCTTGAATCTGGTTCCATTGAAAGTATTAATTCTTCAAGCGACATCTGCCATCCTCTATCATCTACATGTCATGACCCCTCGTACCATAATCCGTGTGATGAATCTTCTCCACCAAAAAGTTCTTCACACTCTCTTGATTTTCAATGCTGATTCAAATTGTGACCAAGTACAATGTGGCCATATTACATTGGTAAAGGAGTAGGAAAGTGAGGGTTCTTTCAATATTTCTTCTTTTTTTCAAAGTCCCCTGTGTCAAGATGATGCTCTTTCATTCTTCGTTGATTTCAAATCTATTAATCTTGGTAGTGAATAAAATGAAACATGTTTTCTTAATCAATCATAAGTCTTAAACAACCACCATTATGATGTATATTACTCCGTTGATGTATGTGATGATGAACCCCAAAGTTCACCAGTTGATATTTTTGTGTCTCATCCAGAATATGATTTGGTCAAAGAATATTTTCTTATGGAAACTTCCTCTCCATCATCCTATCCCTTGTGTTTTAATATATCTGCGATGAAAATACTCCATGCTCTGTAAGTTATTCATATGATGAGTTAAATTCTCAATTGACAGAAGGTAGTGAATTTATCCATGATGAAAAGGAAAACAATAAAATTGTTGAGTATTCCTTCCATCCCTCATCATATCCTATTTTTCATGAGGATAACTCTTTGAATCACCTTTCTCATGAAATTTCTTTGATTCATACATCTCTAGATTTACGATCAAGAGAATCTTTTGCTTGAGTAATCTGGGCATTCAGGTTGTAAAATATGATCGAATTAGTGGAAGGGATGGTTTCCATCCAGTTAGTAGTGGTATAATTGAAATAAATGAAGGTATATATCCTCACACCATGCATGATCTGATTCAATCTTCAAAATGTGATTTGATAATCCTTGAAAGTTTTGAGACTTGTCAGGAATTCGAGGAACTTCAACTTCCGTTGAATGTTATGCCAGGAACTCGCGACTCTGGCTCCCTAAACTAAGTTAGATCTGGTTCTTCTCAAAAAAGTATTTTCTTTTCATGGTTTCACTCGATGTAAATTCCTTCTTGAAATATGTTTGGTATTTCAGATATAGTCTTTCAAACTTCCAATATTTGGTTCCTGATGGTATTCAAGATTCTATTTCAGATGATTCATCTCCATGCAAGGATATTTTACTTAACTTTGGTTTGTGTTGAAGCCTCGAAAATCGGGTCTACAACAAGGGGGATACCCACCCGGTCCGGACCTTGGTTAGCAGCTTCTTTTCCATTTGGTGTAGTGGGTCCAACTAGGGATAATGGGACCAGTTTCCAAATATGTGTTGGTGTGTGTTTTGAGAATAGATATTTTCCTTTCTAAAAAGGTTCCTAAGTGAAATGCTTTTATTCTATTTCTAATCTAATTATATGCAAATTGTATTCTAATTAAAACAGAAATATCTAATTCTAAACTAAACCCAGGATAAAATCTTGTTTGTGCGATCTAAAATGATTTCGAATAACAATCAATAATAAAGATCATTCAACTTCTATAAGAAAAGAATTCAATAAAGATGAACCACTTCATATAAAAAGTTAGATGAAACAGTTGTGGAAAACATATCGCATAATAAGCTATTCATACATTAAGCATAAATAAATGGCTATCACCGTACAAAAGTGCCAAATGATAACTTAAACATTCACGCATCAATATATAAATAACTGAACATAAATATCACTTTTAACACAGAAGCATAATAGTTAAGAGATAAAAGTACCATTTATAACTGGTTCTACTAAGGAGCTAGAAGTAATAATGACTTATATCTTCTAAATCCAACATCTACTAAGAGTACATAAATGAAACATCAGTAGCAGATACTAGACACAGATATCAATAAATCTTGTTCCATTCATTCATCAAAACCTCCTCTAAGGGTGCAGAAGTGCATGTTCTGAGGATAAGTTTTTGACAAATTTCGGGACCCTTCTCTAAATGCATGAGAAGGGTTTAAATACTACTAACTAAATCTAATTATAGTTTATTACAAAAATTTAGGATTCGGTTTAAATGACCGTCCTTTTTATAGACAAAAATAAAGTAAAACTAACACTAAATCTAAAACTAAAATTAACAACTAACTACTTATGAATTTGATCTTTGAATTTGCAAGCATCCAGAATTGATTTGAGAAGAGGGGGCTGGCCGACTTCAGATTTCAATTGTCCCGAAAAGACAGAATCAGCAAGTGTGGGTGCAATCTTCTCAGCAAAATTAATGATGCAATTAAGAGTACTACATTGACTGTGTGGTTTTACTAGACATGTCCAGTAAGAATCCCAATTTAATTTTGTCAATCCTTGAATTGATTTTGCCTTCTCTTCAGCTTTTTGTTTCCACTCTGTTTGCAATTGCTGTGCTTGTGGTAGTTATCCCGGAATGGTTTCTGAAATTAAATTAACCTTGTGAAAATTCTCATTTACACAATCAGTAATGTTGCTCGCCGCTGTAGCTGCTTCCTCTGCTGCTTTTTCTGCCTCTCTGATCTGTGCATCCCATTTATTGAAGAGTATTTCTTTATGGATGTCATTGATAATTGGTGCTCCTACTCTTTTTCCTTCCTCTGTCTTTTTCCATGCCAAATAATTAGTAACTCTTTCATTAGTTAAATCATAATCATGTCATAATTCTACGACATGATTAGTGATTTTATCACTTTCTTGACAAAAAGAGTTCCATTGCGAGATTTTCTGGCATAATATATCTTGTTGTTGCAGTAGTTGATTATTCAAAGAAATAGATTCTGAGATGAACTCTGTAAGCTTGGGGTCGTCTTTATGCATCTCTTGCATAATCTGTATTTGTTTTTCTTTTTCGGCCAAGCTTTTCTGATATCCAATCTGCATTTGTTGAAACTCTTGCTGTAATTTTTCAAATTGTCTCTGTACTTCACTGTTGGCATGTGCTTGTTGCAATTGTTGTTTCAGAACTTGTATCTAATCCTCTTTTTCATTTAATAACAGTCGTACCTCAGATGCTTTTTCAATAGTTGCGGGGGCATAAGCTCCTGTAATCTGAGATAATTTAGTAAGGTTTTCAGTGGGATCCGTAGTAGGATCTTTCCATAAAACGTCCAATTGTTCTGCATCAGTAGAGAGCATACTTTCTAATTTTCTCTTCTTTCTCTGCTTCCTTACTACAACTTTATGTTGTGGGCTATAAAATATATCTAGAGGCGGAATCTCCTCTATTTTAAGTACAAGCTCGGAGGAAGGAGTAATGGGTATATGTTCTTTTTCTGTGACATTGCCACTTATTTCTGTAATCAAACCTTTTGCTGTCTGTACAGGAGTTTGTATGTTCTGTCCTTCAACATTAATCAAATCATTAAATGATTCCCATTCTTTATCTAACTGAGTGCTGATGGATGGTTGATGTACATTAAGAGGTGGAAGATTCAACTGTGGAGTAGTTGAAGTCTGTTGTTGTGACAACTCTTTTGATTGAGATGTATCCTTGACTGAGCCTTCACTTTTATCCTGATCATATTTTTTAGAATGTTCAGAAATTTCTTTGTTAGACTTTGACTTAGACCTTTCTGAATCTGAGCTGCCACTGACACTGACACTAGGAGTTGGTTCCCTTGCGGGTTCCAAGCGCAAATTATCCAAAGGAATAGTGGTCAATCTTCTTTCTCTGTATACTTTAAACTCTTGAAATTCTTCTGGGGAGAACCGTGTTTGAGCTAAATTCAAAATGTCTTTAAATGAACATTTTTCTTGAAACATATCATCAAAAAGATCTTCTTCTCCAGAAAATACTCTTACCTTGACAACAGTGGTGAAATCCTTGACAATACCATATGGATCAAATAGCCTTCTCGGAAACTTAAACAATTTTAAACATGTAACATTGCTTACTTCCTTAAATGCGTGACCAACATCAAATAATGAAAATGCCCCACAGGACACAGGAAATTGTGGCCAGATGGATTTCTTTTTATCCTTTAATTCTTTTGTCAAACCTCCGTCTCCACAGGTTTGATATGCAATTTCCCGAGCTATGAGTTTATCCGGAACATACATGGGCAAAACATGAGGAGAAGCAAAGCTCCCAAAAACCCTCACATAAGTAAACAGTTCTTCTCCAAACCATCTTGCGACAGGGAGAATGTCTACTTCTGCTTTAGGAGACAACCTTGGAGCATCCTTATTATACAACACTCTATACAGTGGCAACATTATGCCATGGAAAATCTTGTGAAAATGAGGAATGAATTTTGACTCCCACAAATCTTTGTGATAAACATGGATGGGCAGGGGATCCTGAATTGTCCATTGCCAACCCATTAAAGGGAACTTAGAAACAAAGAAGATTTAATCCATAACATAGGCAAATAGATAAAAAGGAGGATAAATCCTCTGAGAGACAGTCCGTTTAGACCGATAATTTAAAATAGCCGTGGCTAAATTATTAGACAATATTTTAGCCCAGTCTACGATGGTAGCGTTGACAACAACATTTAATAAGGGAAGCCATTCAGGAAAAAACTTATTAATGTCAAGCTTTCCAAAAAGCCTACATAGCATAGCAGCAATAAAACAATATGGAGAAGTGAGTGAGCCAGTATTGTACATACCGTGTTTATCTTTCTTCAATGGTTCATTTCTTCTGGACCATTCCTTGGTGCATTCCGCCAAATTGGCGTTTTCCTTGGCAAATTTCTCCATAAATTGTTTGTTGTAAGTTGCCTGAGGCTCCGGAAAATGATACATAAGCCTCAAATATTCTGGAGTGAATGACCCGATGAGCTCTTGACCTTGAGTTTTGAACTGTCTGTCTGTGATATCAGTGCTATCAAGCACCCATTTTACCATGTCTGTATATGGAAGAATTCTTGGTCTTGCTGCTATTCGGTGCAAAAACGAACAAGCCAGCTCTGTAAGAGATGCTTTAGAAGAATTACTTGAGCCCACAGTAGCTGAAACATCCATTACCCTTGGGTTCTCTTCTTCAAGCAAACTAAACATACCCTCCCAAGTGGTGATGCCAGCGTCTTTGTTGCAAGAAGTGTCTACGTACAAGGATGCCATCTCTTTATTTTCAGAATTCAGAGCTTTCTCTTTCTTTCCAGAACTCGGAGCTTTCTCTTTCTTTCCCATAATGCTTTGAAAATTGCTTTGTATAGTATTATGTTCTTCGCGCCTGCAATTTTACGAATTAAGTGAGAATAATGACATGAGAAAGGTGACGGGATAGTTTTAAATGCTGAAGGCGTATGAAATATATTATTTAATCGTGAAATAACCCTTCGATAAAAAAAAATCCTTTTTCATTAATAATTGACAATCCATTCATTAACTTGACATTAAGGCACATAACGGATCTCGATTTACGGAAAGATTTACTTTGTACAACAAGCTTTCAAGAATCTGTGATAATGTGATCTACGATTTGCTTTGCAATATCACAAAATCGCAATATCACAAATCGCAACTTTCGCAAATCGCAATCAGTAACATCGCGAAATCGCAATATCGCGTCATCGCAATATCACGAAATCGCAATATCGTAAAATATAACATATAAAAAATATCCGTTAATATATTTTCTGCGATATGCGATTTGCGACAAATATTTTAATGCATAGTTATTGGATCACGCTTATCGCAATTTAGAAGATTCTGATTTGCAAAAGATATCTTGTACTTTTTTTATTTTATTTTATTTGTTGTTGCAATGGATGCGATATTTTCTTCAAAGAAAGGTTTTATCTTAATCTATCATAATCTTAAGTTTATCTAAAGATTTTCTAAGGATTTTTCTTAAGTTAATGATAGTAAGTTTTATTTGAAAAAGAAAACAAGAACTAATTTAAATTTTTGGATTTTTTAAACTAAGGGTCCCCACTTATTTAGTATTATTACTAATATTAAATAAGAAGGGGGGTTGTTGCTGGCCACAACAATTGGTGATTCACTTGGAAGAACCAGTTATCTCTGCTTTTCTTTTGAATTTTCTAAACTTTTCAAAACAGAAAATTTCCCAGAAAATCAAACTTTATTATAAAAAGACAAAGTACATTATGCTTTAATCTAAGAATGATATTTCATTTCTTCTATGATCAACTTTGACTATTCACTTCCTCAAGCTAGTCCTTGTATCTACATCAGTCATTACTTGGTTTTAAAGATAAAAACAAAAGGCTTCTCTGTAAATCAGTTTTAAATATGCTCATTTGTCGTAGGTAGAGCCACTGCTGCCAGCAAGCGTCTATAGCCTCAACAAGGTTACCTGTTACCCAACAATGATCCTATGTCCCACTTAGAAAAATATACAATTTTCAAAGAGAAATCCATATTCACACTTATTTATTTTTATTTTCTTTTTACCCTTAAAGAACAATGTCTTGGTTTGGTAGCCAATTTATGACAGTGCCATTCACTTGATTTATAACTTTGCTGAACAAGCTGGCTCGTGATGAGACCCCTTGTCTTTTGATTGCAATAATCTTGAGTCATTTCCCTGTTGTGGTATGCAGTATTGGCAAAGTCAGCAAGCTATAATATCTATGATCATGATAAGTCGGCTCGTGATGAGACCTCTTACTCTTTAAGTTAAAAGTGTATCATTGGATTATTCCCTGAACTTTGTAATTTTCTAGGTGGGGAGGAAGTCATTGTTTCCTTAAGATAGCTCTGTATGACAATGATAGATTTTTTTGGAAAGAACTTTTCTATAGAGAATCTTCATTTTGTTATAGATACCTTTCATTGGAATGATATAAAACAATCTTTCACCAAAAGTTGTTTTCATAAAAATTTTCAAAGTTGAAACTAATATTATTTCTAGATTTAAAAATTTTAACTGTATCTTTGAATAATAATGATCAACATTCTAAAAAGAATCCTATTTATATAAGTGAAGAAATAAAATCTAAAAAGAGAACTTGTATCTTTTTCATGAATTCCATATATAACCATTAAAAACTGGTTTTATTATGATAAACAAAGAAAACTAATCTACAAAATAGAAGAATGATCTCCTATGGAAAATATTTTTTAAGGATCTGTCCATTAACAGGTAAAGATTCTCTTTTCCTTGTTAAATCATGTAATATGAAAGTTGATGGACCTATGATCTCTGCAATTTGGAAAGGCCCAAGCCACATTCGTTGGAATTTCGTATGTTTTCCTTTTTCCTCATGAGCCTTGTCCCATTTTAGAACTAAATCTCCTATCTGAAAATCCTTCCTAGTTATCATGTTTGAATCAAAAGAAGCTTTAACTAATGCTTGATGATGAGCATGAGTTACTTTGGCTTTTTCTCGTTGTTCTTCTAACTTAATTATTTCCATCTGCCTTAGTTGTAAAGAAGAAGTTGGTTCTTCATCAATATATATGACTAAGGCTAGAGAAGGAATCGCTAGATGAGTTGGAAGAACCACTTCTCTCCAATAATCTAAATTAAAGGGAGAAGTGCCAATAGAAACCTTCTGTGTTATTCGATCTGCCCATAAAGCATATATTAAAGATTTATGCCAATTTTTATGATTTTGATCAATGGTCCGCTTAATGATTCTGATTAAATTTTTATTTGTGGATTCAGCTAACCCATTTCCCTGTGGATAATAATTGGCAGAATATTTAAGTTTGAAACCTCTCTTGAGTGCAAATTCAGTCATAGCATTACCAGAAAAATATGATGCATTATCAAACATTAAAGCATAAGGTAAAACAAACATGGGGATTATGAATTGATCTATAAACTCGATGATATGTTCAGCATTAGCAGTCTTGAGAGGGACTGCTTCTACCCATTTTGTAAAATAATCAGTTGCTGTAATGATATACCTATGTTGTTTAGAAGAGTGAGGAACGATCTCACCTATTATGTCCAATCCCCATTGATCAAAAGGCTACTCAATGTTGACTGGTTGTAATGGTAATGATGGTTTCTTTTATCTTCCATCTGCAGTTTGACAAAGTTGACATTTCCTTGCATAGTTATGTGGATCTTTGAATAATGTGGGCCAGTAATAGCCTGCACGGAGGATCTTATGTGTAGTAGCATCTCCAGCATAATGTCCACCTGCTGGCCCATCATGAAGTTCCTGCGAGACTTTTTCAGCTTCATATTTCTCCAGACATCTAAGAAGAATAGAATCATAATTAATTCTAAAAAGAACATCATTTACAAGCTGATATTGTCTAGCCTTCAACCTTAGAGCTCTTTTCTTGGTGTGATCGAGATTTGGAGGAGCATATCCATTCTTCAGATAAAATATGATATCAGCATATAATGATTCAACATCATTTAGGCTTACCTCATATGTTTGTATTTCTTCAGATGGTTTTTCAGAGATAAGTGATGCTCTAGCTAGTATTTTGCAAAAACCTTGACCTCTTACAATATTTGCTGGTTTAATTTCTACATCATATTCTTGTAAGGTAGTAACCCAATTGGATCTTTTCTCACCCACATATTTTTGGACTAAAATATTTCTTACCGCTGGAAACGGTACTATGATTTTTGTATGGGTTTTGAGTAGAAAGGGTCTGAAATATTTAACTGCTTTGAAAATAGCATAAGCTTGTTTCTCCACATCTGAATAATTCAACTCAGCTCCCTGTAAATTTGAACTAAAAAAGGCAATTGGAGCTTATTCTTTGTCTTGATTTGCTTGAGTGAGTATCATAGCATAAGATTTATCAGAGGAAAATGTATACAAAATAAAAGGATCGGAAAAACTTAGACTTGCTAAAGATGGAGCATTAATAATTGCTTGTTTGATCAGATTGAATGCCTCATATTCGTCATTGCCCCATTTGAAGTTTGAATTCATTTTAATCATTTCTTGTAAGGGTGATACAATTCTTGAAAATTCTGGCACAAATATTTTTACAAAATTAATCTGGCCAAGAAAAGATTGCATAGATTTTTTGTTGCGAGGTAAAGATATTTTAGAAATTTCCTTGATTCTATCAGGATCAATATGATTTCCAGATTTTGATACTATGAATCCAAGAAGTTTTCCTTCACTTAATGCAAAAAAAGATTTTTTCGGATTAAGTGAAATTCCATGCCTTTGACAACGTTGGAAGATCTGCTTCAAATCTCTAAGATGATTGCTTCGTTTTTTGGAATATACAGTTATATCATCCAAATAAATTACCACTGATTTGTTAACTAATCCCCTGAAAGCAATGTCCATAGCTCTCTGAAATGTGGCACCAACGTTAATCAGATCAAAAGGCATCTTTTGATATGCGTAAATGCCCCATTTGGTTCTAAATGTAGTTTTCAATTGATCATCAGGATGGACTAACACTTGATTGTATCCAGAGAAACCATCTAAGAAAGACATTAATTTTGATCCTGCAACTGCCTATAGTATTTGCTCCATAGGAGGCAAAGGAAAATTATCTTTTTGGCAGGCTTTATTAAGATTTCGAAAGTCAATGCAAATTCTAATATCTCCGTTCTTCTTTCTAATAGGAACCATATTGGAAACCCATTTAGAATTTCGAACGGGAAAAATAATCTTGGCTTTCAATAACTTATTGAGTTCAGATTTGATTTGGTTTTCTAGATTGGGGTGGATCTTTCTCAACTTCTGTTGGACAGGGTTTTCATCATTGATCATTGGGATAGTATGTTGGATGATAGAAGTGTCATAAGTTTTGAGTTCATCGTAGTTACAAGCAAAGAAACTTTTATATTGTTTCAAAAGACGAAGGTATGCTAATTTTTCTTCAGGAGCTAGGCCAAGGCCTAAGTTGATATTCTGTGGTTTGGCATCAGTTCCTAGATTTACTAATTCATAATTTAAATTCGAACTTTGCAATTTTGAATTGGTAGATCTTTTAAATCGATCCTTCAAATCATAAAGGTCTTCTAACTTGACTACTGACTTTGGCATAGCATTATTGGTGCTATCTTGAAGCAATTGTCTGTCATGTTGATCTTCATCAATTATCTGATTAGTGTAAGATCCTTCAGATGTGAGAAAATTTAAAATATCAGGATCATCATTGAAAATCCTCCAATTGGTAACGTTATCAGGAATCGAGGGTCTAAAGATTAATTCAATTGAAAATCGATCAGGACTAAAGTCTTCTATAGGAATGAGCTTGGAAGCTATATTAGCTAGGAGGTCTGAACTAGCATTCTGAATTCTGGGAATTGATAAAATATTAAATGCTATAAAATGTTCAGTCAGATCTTGGACTAAAGATTGATAATGCTTTAAATGACCTGATAAAAAATGTATAGTATTGCGTACCTGTTTAATTACAATTTCTAAATCTCCGAAAACTTGTAGATATTTGATGTCTAATCTGATTGCTTTGTATAATCCTTGGACTAAAGCCTCATATTCTGCGGTGTTATTAGTGCAATAAAACTCAAGTCTACAAGTTAACATAATTTTGTTTCCCTCTGGACTAACCAAAACGCATCCTGCTCCTGCTCCTTCATTAGACTTAGAACCATCAAAAAATAATTTTCAAAATAAATATTTATTTACAGGAGTATCTACAAAATTAATACATTTAGAACTATCTGTTTGAGAAAAAATTTCTATTTGGGATAAAACATAATGTTCTAAATAAGGTGAAGTATGAGCATTGAAATTCCCTAAGAAAGAATCAACTGAATAATTGCCAATGATATTACTGCTGTATGCAACAGGTTCATTCTCTCCTTCTAGTTCTGTTACTATGTATTTCTGATGTTTTTCTCGTTAAACCTTTATCTGATTTGGTTTACCATTGTAAGGAAGCCACATATGCGACCAATCAGTTGCAAAATATCCATGAAGTTTTTCTGACCAATCTCTGCTAAGAATTAAGCCATAAAATTCTGGAATATCTGCAACTAAAATATCAATGACTTGACATACCTTTGGATTTGATGACAATCTTATGGTAACCTGATTTAATTCGCCAGTTACTTCAACTTGCGATCGATCTAACTGAACTATGCGCACAGAAGATTTTTGTGGTTGAGTGTTCAGCTTTGCACATATTGATTTTGGTAGAATATTAGATGAAGCTCCAGAATCCACTAAACAATTATGCAAATTTTTATTGAAAACTTCATAAGTAAGAAGAAATGGAGGAGTATGAGATCTCGACCTTCCTCCAATTAAAGCGATATTTTCTAGATCAACTTTACTAATCACATTAGCTGGAGGTCTTCCCATTTTGTTTGAAGCTTGAGAAATCACAGGATCAGGCAAAGGTTTTTCTGGTACAGCATGTAATTCTTTCAAAAGTACCTTTTGTTGGTGTTTTAACTTGCTCAATTCATAAAAAGTGATATTAGCCCTAGTCTTCTTCATGTCTTCTATGATATTGTACTCCATTTCATCTGGAACAATCAGTGTTCTTGATGGATTTGATGAATCTGTCTGGACTGGGCTGGTTTGAATTGCTTTAGATGTCATTTTCTTGGGTGCAACTTTATCCTTAGTCAACGAGCTTGCGTTTTTTGACTTAGGAGTAGTTTGAGGAGGATCCAGTTGATTTCTACTTCGAGTGCTAACTGGGGATGCTTCTTGATCTTCCTCACCTGGAAGGATGAAATCCCACATACCTTGTACTTCTATGACTTCTTCTTCATCAGTAGTTTCTTCAGTAGCAGTTTCTTCTTCTTCTTCTTCTAATTCAACATTAGTTATAGCATTTGGTGGCTTTGGATCAGTTGAAGGATTTCTTCTAAAAGGCTTGAAAGACTTTTTAGAAGATGTTTCTGCCACTTGTTTCTTAATGTCAACCATTTCGTTAGACATGGTTTTCAAAACTTTCTGTAATCCTTCTAAATCAAATGGATCTCTTGATTGTTTTTTCTTTGGGTCTTCCTTAAAAGTGACTTTCTTGGATTTTCGTTCTTCTATTGCATTTTTCTTATCTAAAGCAATGATACGTTTCTCTACCGCTATTGCCTCCTTCATGTTTTCTGCTAAAGTTGTTTTATTAGCCCTATCAACAAAGATTGCTATGTTTTATGGTAAAGCAGAAATGTACCATTCACTTCGCACCTCTTCGCTAGGCTTGGAAGTAGTAGGAATTTTGTTTAACAATTTATTGAAACGTGAATTGAAATCTTTGACAAGTTCCTTTGAGTCAGCTCTAAGATTAGAAAGATCATTGATTAATGTCGCTGTAGACCTGTCATCACCAAATTTAGTCAAAAATTGATCTTGAAAGATATCCCAAGTAGTGATAGATCCAGATGGTAATGAAAAATACCATGATCCAGCTGCTCCCTGTAGAGTATAAGGGAAAATTTGGACAACAAAATCTTCATTAATAACTCCATTGAGATTTATGGACAACATAAAATTGTTCATATGTTCTTCTGCTAACATGCCTGCTTCAGGATTAAACTTAGGCAACCATTTTTCAGGATGGGCTGGTAACTGACTCAAGGGTGCAGGCATTAAGACTGCCCCTGGATTATTCCATGGAATTTGGGCCATCGCTGAACTACTAACAGAAGAAAGTGTAGAAGGTGATATCTGCGATTGAGAAGATGAGGATATTACAATTACAGATGATTGAGAAGGTGATGTGGAAGTTCTAGTGGAGTGAGGAACAATGGTGTGAAGTGGAGGGGTGGACGGTTGACTTCGCGGTGAAGAGGTCGAGATGGATGATGATGATGAAAGAGTCTCGCTATCAGACCCTTTAGGTGATTTCCTTGCTCTTTTCCTTGTAGGTAAAGGTAACTCGGTTGGCTGAATGCCAAGATTTTCGCTCTGTAATTTGGTAAGAGGATGAGCAGGATTATATTTCGAAGTTACACTGCCTTGAGATTTATCAGATCTTTGAGGTGATATTGAGAATCGCTGAAGTTTATGAATCAAATATTCAACTTCAGGAGGTTCAATAGAAAATTCTTCTGAAAAGTCATGGTTTGTAGCAGTGTCTGTTGCTCTTGCGACTTCTGGCTCTAGATTTACAATTTCTGAGTGCGATGGAGAAGTCGGGGGAGATGGTGAGGGTGTTTTACTCTCAGAATGGTATTTAGATTTAGATTTACTTGCCATTCATAGTTCATGGCCCTCCTTCTAGCGCCGAATATTTTGAAGCCCCGAAAATCGGGTCTACAACAAGGGGTATACCCACCCGGTCCGGACCTTGGTTAGCAGCTCCTTTTCTGTTTGGTGTAGTGGGTCTAGCTGGGGATCATGGGACCAGTTTCCCAATATGTGTGTGTGTATGTTGAGAATAGATATTTTCCTTTCTAAAAAGGTTCCTAAGTGACATGCTTTTATTCTATTTCTAATCTAATCATATGCAAATTGTATTCTAATTAAAACAGAAATATCTAATTCTAGTTTGTTGTTGTGACAGCTCTTTTTATTGAGCTGTATCCTTGACTGAGCCTTCACTTTTATCCTGATCAAATTTTTTAGAATGTTCAGAAATTTCTTTGTCAGACTTTGACTTAGACCTTTCTGAATCTGAGCTGCCACTGAGACTGACACTAGGAGTTGGTTCCCTTGCGGGTTCCAAGTGCAAATTATCCAAAGGAATAGTGGTCAATCTTCTTTCTCTGTATACTTTAAACTCTTGAAATTCTTCCGGGGAGAACCGTGTTTGAGCTAAATTAAAAATGTATTTAAATGAACATTTTTCTTGAAACATATCATCAAAAAGATCTTCTTCTCCAGAAAATACTCTTACTTTGACAACAGTGGTGAAATCCTTGACAATACCGTATGGATCAAATAGCCTTCTCGGAAACTTAAACAATTTTAAACATGTAACATTGCTTACTTCCTTAAATGCGTGACCAACATCAAATAATGAAAATGCCTTGCAGGACACAGGAAATTGTGGCCAGATGGCTTTCTTTTTATCCTTTAATTCTTTTGTCAAACCTCCGTCTCCATAGGTTTGATATGCAATTTCCCGAGCTATGAGTTTATCTGGAACATACTTGGGAAAAACATGAGGAGAAGCAAAGCTCCCAAAAACCCTCACATAAGTAAACAATTCTTCTCCAAACCATCTTGCGACAGGGAAGATGTCTACTTCTGCTTCAGGAGACAACCTTGGAGCGTCCTTATTATACAACACTCTATACAGTGGCAACATTATGCCATGGCAAATCTTGTAAAAATGAGGAATGAATTTTGACTCCCACAATTCTTTGTGATAAACATGGATGGGCAGGGGATCCTGAATTGTCCATTGCCAACCCATTAAAGGGAACTTAGAAACAAAGCAGACTGAATCCATAACATAGGCAGATAGATAAAAAGGAGGATAAATCCTCTGAGAGACAATCCATTTAGACCGATAATTTAAAATAGTCGTGGCTAAATTATCAGACAATATTTTAGCCCAGTCTAAATGGTAGCGTTGACAGCAGCATTTAATAAGGGAAGCCATTTAGGCAAAAACTTATTAATGTCAGGCTTTCCAAAAGGCCTACATAGCATAGCAGCAGCAAAACAATATGGAGAAGTGAGTGAGCCAGTACTGTACATACCGTGTTTATCTTTCTTCAATGGTTCATCTCTTCTAGACCATTCCTTGGTGCATTTCGCCAAATTGGCATTTTCCTTGGCAAATTTCTCCATAAATTGTTTGTTTTAAGTTGCCTGAGGCTCCGGCAAATGATACATAAGCCTCAAATCTTCTGGAGTGAATGACTCGATGAGCTCTTGACCTTGATTTTTGAACTGTCTGTCTGTGATATCAGTGCTATCAAGCACCCATTTTACCATGTCTGTATATGGAAGAATTCTTGGTCTTGCTGCTATTCGGTGCAAAAACGAACAAGCCAACTCTGTAAGAGATGCTTCAGAAGAATTACTTGAGCCCGCAGTAGCTGAAACATCCATTACCCTTGGGTTCTCTTCTTCAAGCAAACTAAACATACCCTCCCAAGTGGTGATGCCAGCGTCTTTGTTGCAAGCAGTGTCTGCGTACAAGGATGCCATCTCTTTATTTTCAGAATTCGGAGCTTTCTCTTTCTTTCCAGAACTCGGAGCTTTCTCTTTCTTTCCCATAATACTCTGAATATTGCTTTGTATAGTCTTCTGTTCTTCGCGCTTGTAGTTTTACGAATTAAGTGAGAATAATGACATGAGAAAGGTGACGGGATAGTTTTAAATGCTGAAGGCATATGAAATATATTATTTAATCGTGAAATAACCCTTCGATCAAAACAAAATCCTTTTTCATTAGTAA
Organism: Pinus albicaulis; assembly: GCA_034641835.2. Lineage (NCBI taxonomy): Eukaryota > Viridiplantae > Streptophyta > Pinopsida > Pinales > Pinaceae > Pinus > Pinus albicaulis. The sequence continues at coordinate 949,152,308 of CM076583.1, forward strand.
TTGACAATCCATTCATTAACTTGACATTAAGGCGCATAATGGGTCTCGATTTACGGAAAGATTTACTTCGTATAACGAGCTTTCAAGAATCTGCAATTTTCTTTGCAATATCGCAATATCGCAAATCGCAAGTTTCGCAAATCGAAATCATCGTAACTTTCACAAATCGCAATCAGTAACATCGCGAAATCGCAATATCGCGTCATCGCAATATCACGAAATCGCAATATCTCAAAATATAACATACAAAAAATATCCATTAATATATTTTCTGTGATATGTGATTTGCGACAAATATTTTAATGCATAGTTATTGGATCGTTCTTATCGCAATTTAGAAGATTCTGCTTTGCAAAAGATATCTTGTACTTCTTTTTTTTGTTGCGATGGATGCGATATTTTCTTCAAAGAAAGGTTTTATCTTAATCTATCATAATCTTAAGTTTATCTAAAGATTTTCTAAGGATTTTTCTTAAGTTAATGATAGTAAGTTTTATTTGAAAAAGAAAACAAGCACTAATTTAATTTTTTGGATTTTTTAAACTAAGGGTCCCCACTTATTTAGTATTATTACTAATATTAAATAAGAAGGGGGGTTGTTGCTGGCCACAACAATTTGGAATGTGTATCTCTCATAAAATCATGGAGCTATGAAGTTAATCATTTCAAAAATTATCTTTGATCGAAGGAATCATTTCTATTAGATGCATTTCAGAATAGACAACTCCTGGTTTTTCCTATGAATGTTATAGCAGTAATATTTTTCTTCATCGCACCTGATATCCTCTTGAGTGCTAATGAATGCATGATTTTTTTGGTGAATCAAAATTATTCTTCATTCATTGTATCCTGACTGGTTTCATATTTTTTCCACACTTCTTTCAACGCTTATGATGCTAGTCCAATGTGTAACAAGTTACAAGGAAATGGTTTGTTATATTTATCATGCGAGGGAGATGATTATTTTATTCAAGGAATTTGAAATATGTTTAAAATTATCTATATTTATTGACTTATAACCGAGAAACTCATGCCACAAACGGTCCATCTGATCATAATATTAATTATGATTCATTTTATCATTTTCCCACCAGTATATCCGATGACAATTGTTTCACATATCTTAATATTTATGGTTTATATCACTATCCAGATACTTGTCTAGTAGCTGAGACACTTCAAACTTCGTTGATGGTTATGTCAGGCCCTCATTTAACAAGCCTTTTGAATATGATCACATTCATTTTACCTTACAATATTTTCATCCTAATCTCATGATTTTAATTGAAAATTCATATTTTCAAGGATTTAAGGATTCTTAAGAGGATTGTTTTGAATTTCATGATCCAATCGTTGAATGGTTGGATAAATATTACCTAGAAAGCTATGACACAAATTACAAGTTTTGATATTTTCTCATTCTTATTAAGGAGGGCAGTACATATGAATATGCATTCACAATAAGCTATTTAGGTTTGTTTAATTATGGTTTTCATAAAAAAATGTAAGAAGGTTTGTTGGGTTTAAGTAGTAGCTATGACATATCTTTTTGCTAACAGGAAATACCTTCAATTTGTTGTGTAAGTTCTTCAAGCGCTTGTATTTTCTATCACACATTATTTTATATATGTTTTAATTTATTGCATCATTTTGTATGCAGGTCAGGAGAAGTTACGGTGGCTACATTGAAAATTCCATTATACTTGGTCCTAACCTTATAACTGATTAGGTTAGGAATAGGTCTAGCTGCATACTAGTCTCCCTTGCGCACTCATCCTACACTCACTCATTGTAGTCTTTCTTGTGTTTTCTTACTTTTTTATTACATCCTGTTTTTGTTTTATCCTCCATTTTATTTTTCCTTTTGATTTTGTTTCCTTGTTGAGTCTTGTCTCTTATTTTGTGTTTTTCTCAATAATATTTTGCATTAAGGATGTCCCCTTAAACTTGAAAAACAATGTAGAAAAATAGAAAAGGGCTTTGTGACACTGGAACATTTGGCTAACATTTATTCCTTCTTTGTCTTGGTTCATATCTTTTGGTCAATGATGTTTTGATGGAAAATACGATCCTTGCATAATGAAAGCTTTCTGTCAAACCATGATATCTATGTCTATTTTGAAAACCTCATGTCTACACTTAGTTATTTCTGTATTGGTGTTTTCCACGCTGACCTGATCAAGTAGAGAAGGACAAGGGGAAAATATGAATAAGAAAATAAATATCAAAGGTTTTAAATATGATTCTCTGAAGGAAAAACCTCTTCTTCTCTCAATAAGTCAGGACCCCTCTTCCACCCCATAACATGAATAAGTGTCGCTGCATAGTCCTATATAAAATAAATAAATAAATACATAAAGAAGAGAAAGGCTTCCTATGCAAGAAGGTGAAGCAAGCAACTACGCCAAGGTATTGTTCAGGCTCGCTAGAAGAGAAACAATGTATGTGCTCATGAAGTGACTTTGTCGAAGTATTTTCAAGGCCTGCTAGTAATAGAGAAAAATTAAATATGAAAAAATATACTCTGAGTATCTTAAGATCGCAAATAACAATACCCTTCTCCATATTCGTAACATTGTGATATGGTTGTTTTTATGATTGTGTTCAACTGATCAATGATGAAGAAGAATATGTTATACATGGGGTAAGTTTTGAAACTAAAGTAATCTAAATGATGAATCAATACTCCTTGAGGAACTGTACCCTACACAAAATATTTGACCAAGATAGAGAAGTTGGAGTTCTACCAGTGTGTCACCAAGTGTTATCGCTACGACAAACACCCTCCAAAATTTGGTCTACATTTGAATTTTGGAGCGTACTTTGGATCTTGTGATCATTCGTTCCATAGTCACTTTATGGTTGATCGATGTTTTTTAAATAATTCTAGTATTTTTTACATTTTGTAAGTGTCAAAGTCACCTACTCACGCATGCTTGGTTTGCAGTAAGTTCATGAGAGCACTCTTTTATGAAAGTTTGAATAGTCATAGCACAAGTCTATAAAGATATTTCTTGTGAAATGTTCAACCTATGTCGATAGTCAATGTGCAATTTCATCGATAGTATCTCACTTTTGATTGTGATTTTTATTCTATATTCGGTGAGTTTTTCCAACTATTGCTTTTGTGCACCTTCGCTCCTGCAAGTGTCAATTTCATGTTTACAATTGTCATTTTAGCTTGATTCCACTTTAATGTGTGTCATTTTCATGCTATATTCATTCTATCATGTGTCTCTTTCAATGTCATTCACATTCTACAAGTGTCGTTTGCACTTTCCTCTTATTGTTACAAGTGTCATCTTTTAGCATGGAAAGTGTCGCATATCGCACATATGTATTTTTTCTTTGTTTTAAGGGTAACCTTGGTTTTAATGAGTCATTCTTGCCATGTAGAAATGTATCGCACCCATTCCAAAAGTTTCAGTAAATTTCACACAAGTGTCTTCACTATCGTCCCAAAGTGTACCTTTAATGTCGCACTTGGGACAAGTTATCATAATATCATCACATTGAGGGAACTATGTTGTTCATGTGTTCTGAGTGATCAATTTTGTGTATTAAAATATTCTAAGTGTGTGATCATACTTAATTTTTTTCATTGTTCACTTTGGCCTCACTAATCCCATAGCTAAATCCATAAAATTTCCTTCTTGAGAAGCATGCCCTAACTCAGCCTTCCTGAAATGCACACTTCAAAGTCTTAGTCCATAAGATTCAACTTGCAGGTTTTAACCATGTACATAAATTACCTGCAAAAGAATTCTTAAAATAGAATAATATATAATGGCGAGAAAATAAAACAAATATACACAAATATTTTCCCTGGATCCCAAAACCAGGATTGACAGATTGATTTTTCATTGTTTTCATTTCATTGTTACAATGCATATATACATGTCGAAGCATTTATAAACCCAAATCCATAACCTTGGATTAGAAGATAACGACAGTTCCCTTGAATGGATCTACAAAATACCATGGGCACAAAACTATCATGCCCAAAACCATGTGAAAAAATCATGCACAAAACCATGGGTAGGTTCGCCCACCATATTTGGTTCCACCTCCCATCCTTGAGTCCACCCAACTATTATTGGGTCTGCATAAAATTTTTTTTTACCACCTCACTCCGCTCGACACAACATACAACCCGTGAGACTAGTCGTGGAAAGAATATAACACACACCAAAAATGATCCCAATTGTTGTTTCCTTTCCACACACTGGGTCATAAGAGAGCTTAGTCATTGGTCCAGACCTGTAATTCCCATTGTGTCTCTACACCGAGAAAAAATCCCAGTGCTCACATACTTCATCAATAAATCTGCAACATTCTTCAAAGTGCCCACCTTTACCAAAGACACCTTTTTGTCCTTAACCATATCCCTCAAAAAGTGATACTGAACATCAATATGCTTTGTTTTTTAATGATAAGAAGAGCTCTTTGCCAATAAAATTTCACTTTGGTTGTCACATTCCATCCTTATAGCTCGATGTACAAAACTTGAACACAATCTCTACAACCAAGCTGCTCGCTTTCTTGCATAAATGACTCGCATGTATTCAACCTTTGTAGTTGAAAGTGCCACTATAGATTGTCTCTTGCTCATCCAACTGATTTCTCCTCCAAATAGGTTAAACACATACCCACTTTTATATCTTCTTTGATCCATATCTCCAGCCTAGTCTGCATAAAAAAATCCATGAATGTTCAAAACTATGTCCAATCCTATTCTTCCTTGGTAGCATAGACCATAATCACTTGTAACACAAAAATACCTAAAAACTCGCTTCATTGTTGTCCAAGGATCCTTCCCTAGTTTTGATATAAAACTTCTCAGTCCTCCCACTGCATGTGCAATGTCTAGTCTAGTACAGACCATTGCATACATTAGGCTGCCAACTCCACTCACATATGGAACACGGGACATGTCCTCTTCCTCTTCTTGTGTCTTGGGACATTTTTCAGTAGATAAATTTACACCTACAGGAATCAGAACCTTCACTGATTTACTATCCTACATATGAAACCTCTGCAATATTGTCTTGAAATACTTCTCTAGTTTAACCAGAGCTGAATATTTTCCCAATCTCGTTTAATTTCCATGCCCAAAATATAGTTTGCAGCATGAAGATCCTTCATGTCAAATTTGGAGGACAATTGGGTCTTCAAATCCTAGATAATTTATTTGTCATTTCCAATCAACAACATACCATCCACATATAAGAACAAACAAATAACATGGCCACCAATTAATTTAAAATACGCACAATGATCCACTTTTCTTCTTTTGAATCTAAGTCCCCTTGTAAATGTATCAAATTCCTGATACCACATCCTTGGTGTATATTTTAACCCATACAGAGACTTTTTAACTTGCATACCAGTTCTTTATTACCCTTAAACACAAAGCCTTCTGGTTGCTTCATATAGATATCTTCTTCCAGATCCTCATCAAGAAATTTTATCTTTGCATCCATTTTTTATACCTAAAAAAAAATCAGTAGCAACAAATAAAAGTAATCTAATAGAATCTAACTTGGAAACAGGAGAAAAGATATCACCAAAATAAATTCCTGACACCTGAGAATAACCTTTTGCTACCAACTGAGCTTTGTATTTCTCCACCTTGCATTTTGCATTCATTTTCTTCTTAAACACACATTTGTAGCCAATGAATTTCCTTACAGCCAATAACTCCACTAGATCGCAAGCCCAATTTTTGTCCAAACACGCCTCTTTCCAGAGTTTTCCATTCTCTGAATCCACTGCCTCCCTCATAGTTATGGGATCATCATTAGTAATAGATAAAGAAAAAATTAAACGGAAATTATATGGACTATACCTCTCTGGCTTCCTTCTCTCTCGAACTAATCTTCTCAAAATTTGAGTTTGTGGCTCTTCTTCTTCCGATTCATGTTCTATTGCAGAGTCTGATTCTTCCTCCTTCAGTTCAACTCTATATTTTCAGGTTCCATTGGTAGGACATATTTTTAATAACATCCTTCACCTTTCTGAACACCACATCTCAGATATAAAAAGCATTCCTTTTTTTCTAGGTTCCAAAGATTATAACATTTTAAACCATCCTTATGCCTAATAAATATGCACCTTTCAAATTTATTATCAAACTTGGCTCCTTTATCTGTTGGAACATGTACATATGCATCACAGCCAAATACCCTCATATGTGAAAGATAGGGTTTATTACCAGTCCATACCTCAATTGGAGTATTATCCTCCAACACTAATGAAGGTGATCTGTTAACCAGGTAACATGCAGTATCTACTACCTTTTCCCATAATTCTTACTGTAATCCCATGACACTGAGCATGCTTCTTGCCTTTTCCATCAACGTCTTGTTCATTCTTTCCGCAACACCATTTTGCTAAGGTGTGTATGGAGTAGTATTTTTCCGTGTTATAGCACACTTCTAACATAACTCTTCAAATTTTTTCTTGTGAAACTCTCAACCATTATCTGTCCTCAACACCTTAACCTTCTTCTTTGTCTAATTTTCCACCAAAGCCTTAAATTTGAAAAACCTATCAAAGACTTTAGATTTCTTCTTGAGGAAATATATCCATGTATTCCTTGAGAAGTCATCTATAAATGAGACATAGTACACATACTTACCCAGTGATGCAATCAACATAGGTCGAAACATATCATTATGCACAAGCTCTAATATACATTTTTTCCTCTTAGCACTTGTTGGAGTGGGGTCCCCTGGGGTACATTTTTTAGTATCTTTTTGTATATTTTTTCATATGCGCATTGCACGGAAAGTTCAAGGGGCTTTGGGGCGGGTCAAAGTCCCTCTTTTATGTAAAATGGTGTTAAGGGTAAACTATGGGCCTCAAACCATGGTTTAAGACCGGAGTATCTGCACGCTAAGATGGATATAAATAGATAGATTGAGTCTAGGTAAGAGGTCATTAATGTTTTGGATCTAAGTGTTTATGGGTCTGTGATACACTTTTGTAAGTCTGGGCTTTTGGGTAGATAGGCTTCTATTTGCTGTGCGTGTGGAGACCTAGTCCTGATTTGTGCGGACTCCACCCGTTGTGTGTGCGGAAGGGTAATTGTAAGGGAAAAGTGTGTTGTACTCAACTATTGGAATCTAACAAAATACTGGTTTTGGTGAAAGCATTGTGTTATCTGAGTTATATTATTCACTTTACGTCTGTTATGCTTAATTGTATTTTCATGAGTAGATATGTTATTTATGCATGAATATATATTGATGGTTTAATATATGGATAAATATGCTTAAGTTATTACACATTACATAGATATGGTTTTGTTATTATATATCTGTGACGAAGGTGTTATCACTTAAAAAATTTCAAAACATCATTATGACAAGATTACTTATGATCATGGGTCAAAATAGGGTCTTAGGAGTCATTTCTTGAGTTTGACCAAGGGAAGTATTGAATTTTTGAAGTTTGAGCCTACCCTAGTGTTTAGATAAAATCATTTTTAAGGTCCTTCATTTCAAGTCTTTCATCATTTTATGATCCATTTCATTTCCCAAAGTTTTAGTATCAAAACTGCCCAATTAGCCAAGAAACCGCAATTTCGTAGCGCATCACGTTGAAAAAAGTCATTTTGTGCTACGAAAGCAATGATATTTTCGTAGCGCAAACAACAAAAATTACACTACAGGTGCTACAAAAGCGCGATTTTGTAACTGTCTTGTCAGTTGAGCTGTCAAATGTCAGAAACCATTGGGAAATGGGTAAGTTAGAGGTTTTTTGAGTCATGTAAGGATGGACTCAAAGTACACACCCATGTTTGTAGTCATCATGGTCAGTTTAGGTATGAGTGAGTCATCATTTTTAGTTATGAAAGGACATTTGAAATTCAAATTGTTTTCTAATTATTCACTCTCATTCCTTTTTCCTTTCATTTGTAATGTCTAAGCTCTGAGTGTCGAGCCAAACTTGTGGCTGGTGCTTACAAAGGTTTATTATATCCATTTCAAGCGAGGCTACTATTACATTAATTCAAGCGAGGTTGATACATCCATATCAAGCGAGGCTGAAAGATTTGTTCAAGCGAGGCTAAAATCTTTTATGAAGAATATGGCAGAGGAAAGATAAATAAACAAAGGAGGACAATGCTTAAGGCATGAACCTGAAGACATGAAGGCAATAAATGAAGACTCAATAGTGATGGAAGCATTCAGAAGAGCAGGTTTCCTACGGTTTTGTGTGAAATTGTAGGGTTGTCATACATAGGTATCCAAGGAATTTTCTATGAATTTCAATGGAACAACCACTAAAGTGGGGATGCTAAATTTATCTATCACACCAGAGGTAATTGCTGTCATTACAAAGATACCAAGAGGTCAAGAAACATGGTTCAAAGGGTTCAAATTTGATATGGACTAGTGTAAAGAGTTTATGAAGCTTGAGCACACTGATATGAATCTTAACAATGCTATCCCTAGAAGTTGCATCAAATATAATTATTCAAAACTGCTGCTCAACATTCAGAAATATTTTACCTATGAAGGCAAATATCACAAGGTTTATTCATATCATTTCAAATTGTTTCTACATTTCACTGGTAATATTTCACTTGCTTTACCTTTTTATCTACATATAAGTCTTGCAAAGATCGCTGATTTGGTGCAAGTAAAGTCTGAAGGGAGTGAAACATCCTTATTTCATCATGGCTTAATGAAATTATTAATTTTAGAAGAAATTTAGAAGATAGGCAGAGATTGGTCATCATTCTTGTTTATAAATGGTTTTGAGTTGGAAACCCTAACTCCTGCAAGAAACCCTAAAGCTAAAGGAGTTCCATCACCACCAATAGCAGAACCAAACAAACCTATGGTTGCAAAACCAAAAGAAACTGCAAGAGTGAAGCCAAGAAAGAAAACTGATAAAAGGGCAGTGCAAATGCAAACGCTTGATACACCAACTCTTCCACCTACAAAACAGAGATCAAAGGTTTTCAAAGATGCAAAACAGAAACAAGTTGTCAGCAAACATGGAACCAAAAGAATAACTAGAAGCCAAGCAGTCAGATTTTGAAGGAAAGACAATTGCTACAGAAGACAACCCAGTAACAAAGAGGAATCTAGAGGATATTCTTCATTCCATTGATATAGAAGAAACACCTATTTTCCAAGCTGAGTTCATTGGGGAAGATGAGCATAAGTTGAAAAAGGCTAAGTCTACAAAGAGGCTAGAGTTTGAGGGGGAAGATGCAGGTTTCATTTTTCAAGGAAGAAAGCCTATGACAAGGCATGCTAAGAAATTAATGGAAGGTAGCAAATAAGTTCAAAAACCCAATGAGACAACTAAATCTCATAAAGAAATTGTTGATCTTTCATCACCCATAGTGAAGGATACAATCAACAAATTAAAAAGGGGAAAAGAGAAAGTGATAGAGAAAACAAAGTTTCAGCGCCTTGTGGAAAATTTAAAGTTGGCAAATCAGGAAATTGCTATCATGAAAAAGAAAGCTAGAAAACAAAGTGTTGAGAAAGTACAGTTTAAAAGAATGAAGGTAATGTGGGAAGGAAAATTTGATTCTATTTCTGAAACTTTAAATAATACAGAGCAATTTTTCAAATGGACGGTTCCAGCAATAAAAGAAGCTAAGTTTGTCAGAATAATAAACACTCATCTGAGAGCTACTAAAAGAAGACTTAAAGACTAGGTGAAGGATTTAGAGCAATAGCTGGAGTTAATTCATGATTAGTTACAGAATAGAGGTATTAAAATGACAGTCATAGAAGAACAAATAGGTCAACCAAGTGAAAATAAAGAAGGAAGGCCTCAAGGAAGCTAGAATGAAGTGGGTTTACAGCTGGTATGGTTTGTAGATGATAAAGACAGGTATATTTTGAGTTTTTGGGTAAAACTACAGTTTTCACTTGGAAAATTTATGAAAATTTTTCATACTCAGCAGTTTCGTAGCGCATTCAGTGTAAAAAAGCAGAAAAGTGCTACGAAACTATTGTAGTTGCCTTTTTGTTTCATTTGATGAGTATGTAAGGAGTTAAAAGGTGAGTCAAGAGCTGTAATTGCTATGAAAAAGGTGTTGAAGGGTAATTAAATCAATGCAGGAGGAAGGAGTCAAATTTTTGAAGAATAAAGGTTTGAAATGACAACGCTACAGAAAGTGCTACGAAAGTGCTGTGTTTTCGTAGCCCAATACATTACAGCTTTTTGAAAGGTTTTTGAAGAATTCTTGGATAGCTAGAGGCTAGGGGAGAGTGATGAGACATGTTAAGCTAATATTCAATAGCCAAGGACCATGAAATGAAGATTAAATGATGGTCAGAATGTTCAAAGAAGGAAAAATATCCTATGCCTAAAAAGCAGGGTATGGTTTCTTGCTTTTGTGGAGGTCAGCAAAGTGGTCATGAAGAACTAAATATCATTTTCCAAATTCGATCATGTGATGATACACTTGTCAATAATGTAATTTCAAATAGATAAGGTTGTTATAGATAGTGATAAGGAGTTTGAGTCCTTTTTGAAATAGGAATGTTAAGTAGGATAGGTGTCCTTTTGTAATAAATTTCATGCTTTATAGTTATGCAAGGTGTCAAGGGACAAAAATTTGATGTATCTAGCCTAGAGGTAGATCATCTCATGTTGTAATATGTCTATTAAAGGCCAAAAGGTCGAATATGTCAGGGGTTGGACATTTTTCAAAAAACTGAGCTTGTTGTGAATTGATTGTTTTAAGCTAATAAAAATATCTTTCTACTTGACGAACTTGAGATTCTTAAGGAATTTTAGTGTTTTCCTATTCTGTTTGTGTTTCTTATATATATCATTTGTAGTGGTGTTCATATATATTACTTAGAATTCATCTATTAGATGCTCTAACTTCCTATATAAGTGAACTGACTGTGTTTTTACAGTTTCATGTGTGTGTACCTTATGACTAAAACTCTGATATGCCTTAAATTCCATGTTAAGTAGATCCACTAAATTACTGAATTTATTTGACTCCATAAGCCCAATGTATACATGTTGACGTGATTCTCAAACTACATCTATCATTTATTAGTTTATTTCCTAAATAGAGTTAGTCATCTATATCTTTATCCATATCATTAACTTTTGAGAGAGCTCTCTCAGGGTGAGGAGGCTAAACCTTAGTCAAAAGATTAGGTTTGAAATAGTTACATGAGATTGTCTGATCAAGCAGCCTATCAGGTCCAATTTGTTGGAAATACTGAGAAGGGGGGGTGGGGGGTTGAATCAATATTCCTTTCAATTATAGCATTAGTTATCTTCAATTATTATCAGTGTTTGTACAATTATAGCAGTAAACAAAAGGAACACAAATGCACACATTGTTTAAGGTGGAAACCCACTCTGGGACAAAAACCACCTAATGCTTTTCTAATAATTCTTTAATATTCAACTCGAATTGAAAATAAAGCTCCAACTTCATATAATCTAGAAAAGCATTCTTCTGCAGCTCTCACTGCATGGACACTCCAATGCCTGATATTTTTCAGTAGTCAACTGAACAGATGCCCCAACAGCCAATGAGCTAAAAATCACCCTAGCACCACTCTACCACCCTGTAGAAGAATAAAATAAGAATGGACTCCCGTACCAGGGAAAATGGTCCACTTTACAATAATATAGAATGATGTAGAAGAAGAAGATACACTATACCATAACCCCAACTATGACACAACCACCTAATGATGATCCTAGACCTCCCGACACTGCCTCTTCAACTCTTGGCAGATAGACAATAGAACAATTTTTACAATAATGTATTTACAATGACTTAGTACAATGATACCTTTACAATGACTGTATGCAGTGCTGCCCACTTGAAGACTTCGAGTGATGAACTTCTTGCTGGTATTTTGCACCTTAGTTTCTGCTCTTGTCATGCTACCCTCTGCTGCACCTTGCTTTGCTTTGTTGCGCTATAAAGGCTAGTCCTTTACAGCCCTTGACAACACATGATCTAGCTTTTTCTTTCCTTCTAGGAGCGCGATATTGAATCTGGTGTATATCCCCAATATGTGATTTTCAGTGTTGTAGTATTCCTCTGAGTCTTCTTTCAAATTCCATAGGTTTGACCCAATTTGGATTCTTCAAGGGAGAGTTATGCCCAATCTCTCACAATGCCCTAATTATGGAATGTTTCAATAGAGTGAACTTGTACGGAGTTCCATGTGTCACTGTTTCTTCATTTGGCTCTAAAATTGATAGAGAGAAAAATATAGTTTTTGCAATATCTGCCACTTTTTACAGAATTCAAATCCGATACTCAGAGAGAGAGTTATGACGATTTTCCCAAGGTCACTTCTTTGAGATGAATTTCAGGAACCTGCAAAAACACTGACTTCCATATATCATATCTCCAAAAATGTTGTGTACATTTATCTGAAATTTTTACAGGATATTCCTCATGATTTCGGCTTCGCCTCATAAAAATTTCATCTTCTTAACCTTCTTAGAAAAAACATTAGAGCGAAATTTTCACGATGACCTGTTTGAGATGGCGAAATCCCTTGCATAAGGAGGATATGAGGATCACAATTTATATATATGCTTAGGTTGAGAGGGGCTTCAACAAGTTAACATGGGAGGGATTTTAAGAGCTTAAAAAATATTAATTATGACTTTTCAATGACCCATGCCACAACCCCATGGGGTTTTAGCTCACTAACTAGGGATACAAACTTCAAACATGAATATCTCTCAAACCGTGAAGAATTACGTGGCATGCCATATATTAACGGAAAAATATCGATAAGTAGAAAACATCAAAAGAATTATTGACCCATAATATATTAATTTGGTAGGTCAAAATTCCCATGCAATATTGGGGTAGCCCCTGGTGCTGCTTGGGTTGACATCAATGACAACCGCTGATCAACAATCTCCCCCTTTGGCATTGATGGCAACACAAGTACTCCCCCTGCAATCATGACATCTCCTCCTACAATATTCTCTCCCCCTTTGACGTCAATGGCAAAGGGTAACTCTCCCTGAAACACAACCATCCTGTGGACTTGTACACACTTCCACTCCCCCTTTATATTGTGAATAAGGAAAATCTAATGAGAACTTGGGAGAATCCCAAGCTTCTGGCAAAGATATTCAAATGCTTCATGAGGTAAAGGTTTAGTGAAGATATCAACGATTTGTTCTTTTGTACCAAAATATTCAATTTTGATATTCTTTTCAGCAACTTGTTCTCTAAAAAAATGATATTTGATCGGAATGTGTTTTTTTTTGAATGCATGACAAGATTCTTGGAGATGTTGATGGCACTAGTGTTGTCACAAAATATGTGATTAGGCTCAATGAATTGTACTTGAGTATCTTCAATTTTTTTTTCATCCAAATGACTTGAGTACAACATGCTACCGCTGCAATGTATTATGCTTCTGCTGTAGATAACGAAATTGAGGTTTTCTTTTTGCTCAACCATGATACGATACAACCACCTAGATAGAATGCTGCTCCACTATTACTCTTACGATCATGAATGCTTCCTGCCCAATCTACATCTGTAAAGGCTTGAATAATGAGAATGTTACCCTTGGGATACCACAAGCCATATTCTCTTGTGCCCTTTAGATATCGAAGAATTATTTTGGCAGCAATAATATGTGATTCTTTTGGTGCTTCTTGGAATCTTGCTACTTTTCCAATTGCTTGCATAACATCTGGCCAGGAAGTTGTTACATATAGAATACTACCAATCATAGATCTGTACAACCTCTGATCCACATCCTTATATGAGTCGTCTATGCTAAATTTGCATCCTGTTACCATCGGAGTAAGTACGGGTTTGCAATCTTCCATTTTTAGTTTCTTGAGCATTTCCTTGATGTACTTGGCTTGACATATAAATATTCCTTTCTCTTTGTGAGATATTTGAAGCCCTAAGAAGTATGTTAGCTCACCAAGTAAAGACATCTCGAACTCACTTTGCATATTTGTAGAAAATTTCTTACTTAGTTGATCATCATTGCTACCAAATATTATATCATCCACATATACCTCAGCAATTGTTAAATTATCTTTATCTATTTTTACAGAAATATTGCTATCAATAGTACCTTTCTTGAACCCTTTTTGATGTAGATATCCATCAAGACGAGCATACCATGCTCTGGGAGCCTACTTGAGAGCATATAGAGCCTTCTTTAACCTGCAAACATAGTCTTCTTTCTCTGATAGTAGAAAAACTTTAGGTTGTTCGATGTAAACTTCTTCTTCTAATTCTCCATTCAGAAATGCTAACTTAAAATCCATTTGGTAGACTTTATTTTTTCTTGAACATGCATAGGCGAGAAACATTCAGATGGCTTCCATTCTGGAAACTGGTGCAAATGTTTTGTCGAAATCAATTCCTTCCACTTGTGCATAGCCTGTAGAAATTTGAATAATAGCTGAATTATTCACCGAGATTATCCTGATTACACACTATTTAAGCTTCATGCATAATACATAACCTCTTCTACAATTGATCATCAATATGCGGAAATAGAAACAGTCGCATGCGCACATAAAACAATAATCAAGCACACATATCAACATAGTATGTAATGGAAAAAGAAATAGCTGAAAACCCCCAACTATCTGTATAATATAATGATAGATAAAATGTAACAATACATAGCACAAAGCTCTCACAGCTATCAGCACTATCTCACATGCTACACACAAACTAGCACAGAAGATGAACAAGTCACAGGTTCAAATCTTCTCCACAAGTCTGCCTGCCTCTACTGCGCAATCCAGGATGAATAATAATGATGATCCAAGTTTGAATCCCACTAGCTTCAACTGCGCAATCCTCATTGGGAATCTCAATCAATGTGTGTGCAAATCTCATGCACAACCATAGTCACAACTGATAGTAGACTCACCCTTTCACCCACCTCTAACACTGGTCTCCATTGAACTGTCCATGCATTGCAGTTAACTGATGTGTTATTTAGTTGATTTATGAAAGACAATTGCGAATTAATTATTAATTAATTAATAATTAATTATCACTAGTGTATTTTTCAAGCTAGATTAAATACAACTAGTTCAACTAAGTTAAACCGAACACAACTCAATTAACCTGCTCATCAACTCCACCAAACTCTCGCCACATGAGTTCTAAATCAAGTCAACCATGCACCAGCTCAACTCAACTCTTTAGAAAGCGATTTCATTTTGTCACCGTGATGTGCTGCTATCTAAGCATCAAATTAGCGTTCAAGAGATAAGATAATGTTTAGTCTAAATATTATTAAGGGTTAATAATAGGGTTTGATCGCTCTATTTTTTAGCTCCTGATAAATAAAAATAGAAACGGCCTAATGTCTAAAAATAGAAGTCCATCTATTTTTCCAACTTGACCAACCATCCACAAATAGCATCCTGCAACTCATAGAATATGATCCATATGTCTAAAAATAGACATAGTCTAAAAATAGACTTTGCGCCAAAATAGCCTGCGGGCCTAGTGAAGGTGAATTCTCTCCACTAAGCTCATCATCTTGTTGCAATCTCAACACTCCCTCTCAACAAGATAAGGATTATCTGCCACCCCTATCCTGCCTCTGTGGTATTCAAATTTTCTCCCGGTGAGCGCCTTCGTCAAGATATCAACATCCTGATCCTCTATGGGAATGTATGAAAGTAACATGATCTTCCGCTGCACACAATCTCTGATATGATGATACCGGATGTCAATGTGTTTAGATCTATCATGAAATACTGGATTAGCCGAGAGACTGGATTAGCCGAGTTTAATGCAACTCAAGTTATCACAATAAATCACGTAGGCTCCAAGTGCTAACGAACAATCCGACCAGATCTTCTCATCCATATGGCCTCGCATGCACCAAGCTTGCTGACACCCTTATAGCCTTCCGCTGAATCGAGTGCTGTAATTTGTCTCTGATTCCTCATTGTACCAAGAAACTTCGTAGATCCGATACTGGAAGATTCCTCCGCATGTGCTCTTTCTGGCCCATCGTTTCCGCCACCGAGACCTGAAGCCACACATAGCTTCACCTCATCCTCCCGTCTGCACAAGCCATATCCCGATGTGCCTCTAAGATAACGCAATACATGCTTGCCTGCCTTCCAAAAGAGCTTGGTAGGTTTAACCATAGCTTGCGAAAGCTGGTTAACAGCATAGCATATATCAGGTCGTGTATTGACCAGATACATAAGCGACCCCACCAACTGTCGATAAACAGTGGCATCCACTACCTCTGCTTAAGTAGCATCCTCCTTCCTCCAACCTCCAGGAAGAGGAGTATCAACAGGCTTTTAGCTATGCATGTTGAACTTCTCCAGTATTTCCCGGGCATACTTACCTTGAGAAACAAATATTCCATCATCACATGCCAAATTTCCAATCCCAGAAATAATGAAGGAGGCCCAAGTCCTCATCTCAAACTCTCTAGCAAGATCCTCTCGCATGTGCACAACAACAACCCATCACTGCCAAAATCAGATCATCTACACAAGATAAATTATCGTAAAACTTCCTCCACCATAACTGCACGGTTAGATCCGCTCAATTTGTGCTAAGAATCCAAGTCCTGAAATATTCGTTTATCCAGCCAAGCACGAGGTGCTGTTTTCATTAACCCACACATGTGTTTCCCTGGAGTCCCGCACACATGCGAATTAATACCAGACTCTCAAACCGGCTGCTCTATGTACACCTCCTCCTCAATGACTCTGTTGAGGAACGCAGTCTTCACATTCGTCTGATGGATGTGCCACCCCATCTGCGCTGAGAGAGCTAGGATCGTCCGTATGGAAAAGTACCTTGCGACAGGTGCAAAGGTCTCCTCATAATCGATCCCCTCAATCTGTGAGAAGCCACGAGCAACAAATCTTGCCTTGTACTTCTTCACACTCCCGTCAGCCGCCTGCTTCACTTTGTAGATCTATCGTGAACCCACCACTGATTTCCCTTCCGGTCGCAGGACAATCTCCCATGCACTGTTTCTGACAATCGAATCATACTCTTCCACCATGGAATCTACCCATGCGGGGTCCTCCACAGCTTCCTCGAAAGAGGATGGCTCTGTCATGACACATTTGCTCACAAGAGCCATGTATCCAGTGTACCGGTCTGGTGACTGTCTCTGTCTGCGCTGTGCTGTAGGTGGTCCTACAACCTTCTCTGCATCTTGAGCCAGTCGCTCAGCTTCTGTAGTGCGCTTGCGCCCTCTGATGGTTGGTGCTGCATGAGTGGTCTCTTCCACTCCATGAACTTCCTCATGTGGCTGATCCACATCCTGAAGCTCATCCTTAGGAACTAATAGCTCCTCATCTGCATGCAAGTGTGGCTCCCTCTCAAGCGAACACTTCATGGCTTTCTCCTCCTGAAATTTGATATCCCGTTGCACAACAGTCTTGCGACTGTCTGGAAAATACACACGATAGTTGTGGGGCGTATCAGTGTACCCCACAATTATCCCAACCTCTGCGGTCAGATCCAGCTTCTTCCTGGCATCCTTCGTCACATGCATGTAGACAGGTGAGCCAAAAATCCTCAAGTGGGAAATATCAGGCCTCTTGCCAGAAAACGCCTCCTCCGGTGTACTCATGCCAAGTATCTTGTGAGGACAACGGTTCTGCACATATACTGCAGTATTGCATGCCTCCATCGACAAGTGAAGGGGTAGGCCCTGATCATGCAATATCGCCCGTGCAGCACCCATGATCGTTCTGTTCTTCTGCTCAGCAACCCCGTTCTGTTGTGGGTTATGGGGTGTGATGAGCTATCTCTGAATCCCTTCTGTGCTGCAAAAGTCCTTGAATTCAGTGGAGATGAATTCACCACCATTGTCGCTCCTAAGATCCTTCACATGCTTCACCGATTCCTTCTCAACCAGCACCTTGAACTCACAGAACTTTGAGTATGTCTCGCTCTTCTTCTGCATGAAGAAGATCCAGCACTTTCGAGAGAAATCATAAACAAATATCACATAGTACTTGTGCTTTGCTGTCGAAGCTACTGAGAAAGGTCCACACACGTTTGTGTGAATTATCTCAAGGATCGTCGTGGCGCGACTATCCTTCTCGTGAAAGGTTGCTTTCACAAATTTTCCCAAGGTACACCCCTTGCACTGATCTGACTGCGAAGAGTGCCCTTAGGAAGCCCAGTAGAAATCTGCTGCAGTATCTTCAAAGCTCCATGGTGAAGGTGGCCCAATCTCCGGTGCCACAACTCGCCATCATCCCAGCTCACCACTCCTTCTGCCTTGCATGCCATTACTGCGCAACCATCTACTTGCAACTGATAAAGGTTCTTGACTCGAACCCCTATCTTCCGGGTTTCTCCAGTTGTCTTACTGTGCAGGAAAGACTTTCCCTCGCTGAAGACCACATCATACCCCTTGTCTTCCAACATCGCCACAGAGATCAGATTCTTCATCAACTCGAAATGATGAATCACTTCCTTCAAATACGAAGGGTTTGCTCGCACTCTCTCAAAGGAAAATGGTTACCGCGATGTCGTCAAAATCAGATCTACCATCATCGGGCAATCTCTGATAGCACTCCAAGATCTTCTCCTCCAGACATCCGAAAACAAATCCCACCTCCGGCCAGAAATGACGCACCACCGTCCAAGAACCATACTCTGATCCCATCACACTGAAACCAAGCATGATCACAGCAACTGCCTTCAAACTGGGAGGCCAATGCCTCCCGTCGCAGATCCAAGAAGATGCTTATATTTTTCTTCTTCTCGCTTTGGACATCTTGTGGCAGAATGTCCATGCCGGTGACTGGTGACAAGGAAAGCACTTCACCTTGGACATGTCTGCTTCTTTCCTTTCTCGCACTGGATCGAGAAGCTTTCTTGTTCTTTTCCTCTCTTTAAGCTTTGATACCAAAGCACAATTTTCTTCATCAGATGCCTTTGATGAAGATCCGTCCCTAGTAGTCCGCCTTATCTCCTCTTGCATGAGATCCGACCAAAGTCACTCCCATCCCGGCAACTTCTCCTGACCATTGACAGAGTCCTGATAGGAATGCCAACTCTTCGAAAGAAAAAGGAGAGCCAGGTCCACCAAGTCCTCATCATCGACAGTCACCCCCACACTTCCCAGCTCATCTCTGCATTGAGTGAACTTCGTGAGGTACTTGGTGATACTGTCGCCTTTCTCCATCTTAATGTTTCTAAGTTTATCCTTGAGCGTCAACTTCCTCTGGTCGCTCTTGCTCTGGAATAGATCTGTCAACGCTTTCCACATCAAGTATGGAGAAGCTTTTCCATGCAGGCTGGATACAATGTGATCCTTCACGCCCTCCAACAGATTCCTTCGACATTTCGCCATCTTCTTTTGCCAAGCCTCAACTTGAGCAGCATCAGTAGGCTTTGGGAGCTCAGCATCTATGAACTCCTTCAGCCCGTTATCATCTAATACCGCCTCCATTCTATCCTTCCATGCAACATAATTCGAACTGCCCTCAAGGGCATACTCGAGTTGCAAACCGTTGAAAGACATTTCAACTTCGGCACCAAGAAAACAAACTACTGCAAAATTCGAATTCCAAGCTCAAAACTCAACTGCTTCTGGATCTGTGAGAAAAAACTATTTCTAGCACAGAGATCGACTGTAGGGGCATTTACTGGATATATCACCTTTCAGAGAAAGGATGGATCCAGAGGCTACCAGGCCCGCTTACAGACTCTGTCTACCGAAATAAATTGTAATCACTGTAATAGATCCGATGATCAATTCTCGCTCCGATACCATGTAGAAATTTGAATAATAGCTGAATTATTCACCGACAAAAAAAAAAAGAGCCCCGATTACACACTATTTAAGCTTCATGCATAATACATAACCTCTTCTACAATTGATCATCAATATGCGGAAATAGAAACAGTCGCATGCGCACATAAAACAATAATCAAGCACACATATCAACACAGTATGTAATGGGGAAAGCAATACCTGAAAACCCCCAACTATTTGTATAATATAATGATAGAGAACATGCAACAATACATAGCACAAAGCTCTCACAGCTCTCAGCACTATCTCACATGCTACACACAAACTAGCACAGAAGATGAACAAGTCACAGATTCAAATCTCCTCCACAAGTGTTGGGAAAAAATGCTGAGAGGGGGGGGTGAATCAGTAGTTAGGGCATAATCAAAACTTTTAATTTTTCATGCTCTAAAACCCATACGCTACTTTACTGAACCAGACATGCGTATATACGCGGATACCCTTCACAAAACTCGCGCATATGTAGGGATCTTATTATGCCATTAATTCTTAACTTAGATCTTTGGAACATTCATTCATCTGATGTTTATTTAACAGTAAGCAGTGCAGTAATAACAGAATAAACCATCACACATAAGCATCACACATGAACACCTGGATTTTAGGTGGAAACCCAATTCGGGAGAAAACCACCGATGCCGTTGTCTCAGCCTTCAATATTTTATTATAAAGAAAACATCTTACAACTATGTACTGGCGCAGACTCATACCCGTACGTAGGCACCCACCTGCGCTCGTTTACCAGCCTCTCCTAAAAGGGAGCTACGACCCCCTGCTCTCGTTTACCAGCCTCACCTGGAAGGGAGCTACAACCCCCTGACAGAAGGCTACAACCCTCAGCACCACCATGGACCACGTTTCATCAATTTTCACACTGGATCCAATATCTTCAATAGAACACAAGTTGCAGGCAACTTTTCATCATATTTTCAAACTGGACCCACTCCACCCATTTAAGCTCAATCGCACATCAAAACTGTTACTTATCAAATCAGAAAATCCAGAACTGTAGAATACAGATAGCAGTAACACAACATAACAGATTAGACATTTCACACTTCATACTTCAGCAAAACCCTAGTTTTCATACGCGCTTTCCTTTCACTGATACCGCGTATATACGCGCTTACATTCACATAAACCCGCGTATACATCTGCACATTACAGAACAATCCATACACGCTTTCTCTTCATCAAAGCCGCGTATATACGTGCTTCCGCTGCGACAATCTTGCGTATAGATCTTCATACATTATAGGGCAGCATACTTCTTCAGTTCAGATTTAACTCTTCACTTCAGACATATGTTCGCCTCATCTCAGATTTAAACATTCCACAAACAGATCTAGAAGATACAAATACATTTCAGATCTAGATAACCTTCTTCATCATTTTATTCATAGGTGCATCACAGATTCAGATCTATCATCAAACTGTTACCCTTTCCATTCAGACATACTTCAGAGCGAAGTATACATTCAAACCCAGACTCATGCACACCCCTTGCACAATGATTTTCTTCTGCTTATATAGGTTTACCCTTTTTCAATACCATGAGCCAAAACCACATTACTTCCAATGATATTCCTGGACGGGATCACATAGACATACCAGCGCTCAATACAATGGGTCAATACCATGGTAGTAACCCCTGGTTTTACATATTTAGAGCGCATTTGATCATACACGACTTGGCACGTTGTTTCCCGCGTGCATACGTTACTTCTATTAAGCAAACCCGCGTATGCCTTGTGACATACACTTTTCATCATTACTCTTGCACATATTGATATTTCTTACTTCTGCAAAATCTGTACTACTTGTAGAACATTAGATTTACATCATTAATTAGTATATTAAGTCAGTTTCCATCAAGTACAACTTCATCAAGTAGGTTGCCATCATCTTCTTCAAGTGTTGCCATCATCTTCATCAAGTGGGTTGCCATCAAGGACAACACATTGCATCATATTGCCAACAATCTCCCCCTTTGGACTTGATGGAAACCACGATGGTGTTTGATCACAACAGATAGATACATTAAGCATAATGATATTCTCCCCCTATTCAAACACCATGTCACTCTCCCCCTTTGACATCAAGGGCAAAGGGCGGATCAAAACCAACACAAGATTTTTCTCCTCATGTAGATAGAAGAGGGCTGTAGATCTGATGTGCATTGAAGTTACCATGCTCCCCCTGAGTTCATGCTGAATGTTCAAACATATTTTTCAATGAATTACATGACTCTATGACCTTCCTATCACCAAGGACTCATACTTACATCAAAGATCCAACCAAGTGGATTTACATATGAGACTCAAATACCCAACCAAGAGGGCTTACATATTTTGACTCAAGTACCCAACCAAGTGGGTTTACACATTTTGACTCAAGTACCCAACCAAGTGAGTTTACATATTTGATCAAGTCCTTACATGACTGAATATTACAATTTTACATCATAGGTCTCAACATGACCTTTTCATCAAATTACAAATATGACTTTTCATGACCAATACCAGAAGGACCTCAAGAGAGATCATATTTCAGAATCATCATAAAGCCAACAATGCAAGGCTAATGCTCCCCCTGAAGCTGTGCATCCAATGCATCCTTTCCATATGACCAAAGCTCCTCCTTTGCTTGTGCATCCTGAATACTTTCAATCAGCAAATCATCAAGGCATCTTCACCCAAAATCAGGGAATGAAACACAAATATAAGAGCTGAAACATCACCAGAGACTCCAAATAGCATCAGAGATACCAGACAGCACCACAGCTTGTGCTGAAGAAATGCTGACCCAGAGAAATTGTCAGCAACCACACATACGCGGTTTTCTGTGTATGAACTCGCGTATATACGCGACTGTGTTTCAGGAAATCTGCGTATCCAATTTCATCTTCTGCATTTTAACCAGATCTGATCCTCTGTGAGGTAGAGACAGTTTTTCAGCTTCTTTCTGAGATATTTGAATGCTTCCCTGGAATATATGAGAGCAGATAGATAGTACAATGTAGTTGTGTCTTCAAGTGTCATCCAATGGTTGTAGCATAAGCACATTAGTAACCAAGCCTTCAAACTCTTTGCAGCATCAATATATTCTTCCCAAGAGGAATTATCATACCAGAACAAGTTCTACAATAATCATTACGTGTTAAGCAATCATCCATGTGACCAAGATCTTCAAGATTTATCATGATCATGATGTAGCATGTGTAAGAATTAAAAGAGGTCTCAACCAGCAACAAACTCTGCATGATTTATCCTTATCTCTTAATCACAAGACTTCCATCTTATCCATGTGTGAAAACAAAGAATACTCTTCAGCAAACAGCAAACAGGGCTCATCCACAATCTCATCATAAGAAACCATGTAACATTGTCATCATCATTTAGAACTGAGGAATAAGCAGATACAGTGCCAATAATACAGTCATTAACAACTAGACTGATGCTCCCCCTGAACCTATGCTCCTGATCTTCAGCTGTCATACAAATTTTCTTATCATAAGTGCATACACGACTGTATCCAATGTAACTCACGTGTATACGCGGCTTTTGTTCACTGAACCCGCGTATGAAAAATGAAACATTGAAAACTTCACATTCCTTCATCTCCCCCTGAAGTTGTACCGCCTGTACCTGTATTTTTCACATCAGATGCTCTCTCAGAAATACACATAACCAGAATAACCAAGCTAACCATGAGAATCATCATACATTGCTCCCCCTGTGATGATACATTACTAATCCCTATAATGTATCTCACATCTCTCGTGCAGTCATTCAGAGAAGTAAGCTTTAGAAGCGGATGACTGCTGTAGGGTCAGTATTCATTACGTTTCTGACCGGTCCTCCTTCCTTTTCCAGCTTTGCTTGATATTTCTAATTGTGTGCTGGAAATTATCCAATTTCTCAGATCTGTTCATCCTGCATTCTTTTTCCACATGTCCATACTTGTTACAAGCATAACATCTTATATGACCAGAGAAGTAAGCATAAGGATCATAGTGTGTTTCTCTATTCTTCCTTCTATTGCAATCAACTGCTTTATGACCATACTTGTTGCATGAAAAACAATATCCCTTGAAGCAACTAGAGTACCTTTCTAAATAGAATCTGTTTGACTGTGACTGAAATGATCTGCTTCTGCAATTTGCTGCAACATGCCCTTTTGTCTCTTTCACTACTTCAGGTTTTGCTTTGACATCCTTTGAATATTTAGCACTTCCTTGTGAACTAGATTCTCCTTTAACCGTTTCATGAAAACCCAGACCAAGTTTAATAGAGGGAGACCTTTGACTACTAAGAATATTGTCCAGAATCTTAGTACTATCTTGAAACCTCAAGAGTTTATCCTTTTCTTCTAATTTACCTTTGAGTATGTTTACCTCAACCTCCAATTTTTGGCATTGCTTCTTCATGCTTTCTTCAACCCTTTTTCCTTCTTCTACTTGATCATTCAATTTTAAAATCTCTTCCTTCAACACATTTTCTTGTTCTTCAAAAGTTTGTAGAAGTTCTTCATTCCTCTTATTCGATTTTTCTAGATCTGTTTTGAGCGAGATGGATTCTGCTTCACGTCCTTCCTTTTCAAGTGATTGTAGAAGTTCTTCATTATTCTTATTTGATGCTTCAAGGTCTGCTTTCAGAGAGATGATCTCTGCTTCAAGTCCTTCACTGTGTTTGGTTACTTTGTCCTGCAGTCTTTGATACATTTCTATCTGTCCCTTCATTGTTTCTATTTGTTCATTCAATCTAGAGATCACATCCTTGAGGATAGATTCCCTCCTTTTAAATTGATCCCAAAAATTACTTTCATCATTGTTCTTGAGATTTGCTTCTAGAATTATACTGTTACTTTCACTATATTCATCATTGGATGCACAAGTGAGTGGATTACAAGAACAACAATCAATACCTGTTTCCTCTTCTTTATTTTCTGTTGCACATGTTTTTTGAGATATCTTCTTTGCTTGAGTAGCCTTCTTCTTTTGCTTCTTTGCCATGAGCACTAGCAGGTTTTGGTCAGAATCTTCTTCATCTTCACTTGAAATTTCATTATTATCTTCATTTGCATAATAACTCTTTCCCTTTACAAATTGTTTCCCTTTATCATGATTTTCTTTATAAGGAAATTTAGCAGCATAATGACCAACTCTTCCACAACCAAAACATTTGAAGGGGAGCTTACCTTTGAATCTTCCAGTTCCTAGTTGGAGTTTTCTCACAAAATTTTCTTCTTCTTCTTCTGATATATAATCTGATTCCTTGACATCTTCCTTGTCTTTTCTTTTTGCACATGCCTTAAAAGCAGCTTCTTTGGTTTGAGAGGGACCTCCTTGTCTCATTTCATAAGCAGTCAGAATACCATGTAGTTGAACAATAGTAAGAGTTTGCAGATCTTGCCTTTCTTCAATAGCTGACACTTTTGACTCAAATTTTGAAGTTAAAGATCTTAAGAATTTTTCCACCAGAGTAGTATCGGTTATGGTTTCACCCAAACTTCTCATACGATTTACAATATCATCTAGACGTAAAAAGAAACTAGCAATACTCTCATCACTATGCATCTTCAAATTTTCATATTCAATTCTAAGGGTTTGGAGTTTTGCACTTTTTACCTTTGTATCTCCTTCATAGCTCAGAATGATTTTGTCCCATATTTCTTTTGTTGAATTTAGCTACATCACTTTAGCAAATTCTGGTTCAGACATGCTTCCTAATAAGACATTGACTGCTTTGGCATTGATTTCATATTTCTTCCTTTCTGCTGCATCAGTGGGAATACTTGCTGGATATTGATAACCTTCTTCCACGATAGCCCATACTTCTGCACCAAGACTTTGCAGATATGCTTTTGTTCGTATCTTCCAGAATAACATATTATCTCCATTGAATAGAGGTGGCCTTATAGACATTACCCCTTCATGACTTCCCATTGCGACGGATCTCCTTCAAGCGATCAAGCTTCTGTAGAAGAACCTGCTCTGATACCAATTGTTGGGAAAAAATACTGAGATGGGGGGGGGGGGGGTGAATCAGTATTTATGGCATACTCAAAACTTTTACTTTTTCATGCTCTAAAACCCATACACTACTTTACTGAACCAGACTCACGTATATACGCGGATACCCTTCACAAAACTCGCGCATATGCAGGGATCTTATTATGCCATTAATTCTTAACTTAGATCTTTGGAACATTCATTCATCTGATGTTTAGTTAATAGTAAGCAGTGCAGTAATGATAGAATAAACCATCACACATAAGAATCACACATGAACACCAGGATTTTAGGTGGAAACCCAATTCGGGAGAAAACCACCGCTGTCGTTGTCTCAGCCTTCAATATTTTATTATAAAGAAAACATATTACAACTATGTACTAGCACAGACTCATACCAGTACATAGGCACCCACTTGCGCTCGTTTACCAGCCTCTCTTGGAAGGGAGCGACGGCCCCCTGCTCTCGTTTACCAGCGTCACCTGGAAGGGAGCTACAACCCCTTTACAGAAGGCTACAACCCTCAGCACCACCATGGACCACGTTTCATCAATTTTCACACTGGATCCAATATCTTCAATAGAACACAACTTGCAAGCCACTTTTCATCATATTTTCAGACTGGACCCACTCCACCCATTTAAGCTCAATCGCACATCAAAACTGTTACTTATCAAATTAGAAAATCCAGAACTGTAGAATACAGATAGCAGTAACACAACAGAACAGATTAGACTTTTCACACTTCATACTTCAGCAAAACCCTAGTTTTTATACGCGCTTTCCTTTCACTGATACCGCGTATATACGCGCTTACGTTCACATAAACCCGCGTATACATCTGCACATTACAGAACAATCCATACGCACTTTCTCTTCATCAAAGCCGCGTATATACGCGCTTCCGCTGCGACAATCTTGCGTATAGATCTTCAGACATTATAGGGCAGCATACTTCTTCAGATCAGATATTCAGTTCAGATTTAACTCTTCACTTCAGACAGATGTTCGCCTCATCTCAGATTTAAACATTCCACAAACAGATCTAGAAGATACAAATACATTTCAGATCTAGATAACCTTCTTCATCATTTTCTTCATAGGTGCATCACAGATTCAGATCTATCATCAAACTGTTACCCTTTCCATTCAGACATACTTCAGAGTGAAGTATACATTCAAACCCAGACTCATGCACACCCCTTGCACAATGATTTTCTTCTGCTTATATAGGTTTACCCTTTTTCAATACCACGAGCCAAAACCACATTACATACCAGCGCTCAATACAATGGGTCAATACCATGGTAGTAACCCCTGGTTTTACATATTTAGAGCGCATTTGATCATACGCGACTTGGCACATTGTTTCCCGCGTGCATACGCTACTTTTATTAAGCAAACCTGCGTATGCCTTGTGACATACACTTTTCATCATTACTCTTGCACATATTGATATTTCTTACTTCTGCAACTTCTGTACTACTTGTAGAACATCAGATTTACATCATTAATTAGTATATTAAGTCAGTTCCATCAAGTACAACTTCATCAAGTAGGTTGCCATCATCTTCTTCAAGTGTTGCCATCATATTCATCAAGTGGGTTGCCATCAAGGACAACACATTGCATCATATTGCCAACAACAAGTCTGCCTGCCTCTACTACGCAATCTAAGATGAATAATGATGAGATCCAAGTTCGAATCCCACTAACTTAAACTGCACAATCCTCATTGGGAATCTCAATCAATGTGTGTGCAAATATCATGCACAGCCATAGTCACAACTGATAGTAGACTCACCCTTTCACCCACCTCTAACACTGGTCTCCACTGAACTGTCCATGCATTGCAGTTAAATGATGTTTTCTTTAGTTGGTTTATGAGTTAATAATTAGTGAATTAATTATTAATTAATTCACACCGCTCATCACTAGTGTATTTTTCAGTTAGACTAAATACAACTAGTTCAACTAAGTTAAACCGAACACAACTCCACCAACTGTCTCATCAACTCCACCAAACTCTGCCACATGAGTTCTAACTGAAGTCAACCATGCAATAGCTCAACTAACCCTTAGGAAAAGCGTATTTCCTTCTGTCAGTTGTATGTGCCACATCCAAGCATCAAACTAAAGTGCTCCAAGAGGATAAGATAATGTTAATAGTCTAAATATTATTAAGGGTTAATAATATTTGACTGTTCTATTTTTAGCTCGACAGTCTAAAAATAGAAACCGCCCAATGTCTAAAAATAGAGGTCCATCTATTTTTACCAACTCGAACAATCATCCATAAATAGCATCCTGCAACTCATAGACCATGATCCATATGTCTAAAAATAGAATTTGCGCCAAAAATAGCCTGCGGGCCCACTTAGTGAAGGCGACTTCATTTCACTAAGCTCCATCATCTTGTTGCATTTTCAACATAGCCTTTGCAAACCAATCTTGCTTTGTTTCTAGTAACCTGTCCGTCTTCATTCAATTTGTTCCTGAACACCCATTTAGTACCAATGACATTTTTATCTTTTGGTTGTGGATCTAATTCCCAGGTTTTATTCTTCTCGATTTGATCCAATTCTTCATTCATAGCTGCTACCCAATGTTCATTCTGACTGGCTTCCTCAAAACTACTAGGCTCAAAGGTTGCTAGGAAAGAAATGTGAGCTTGTTGTGACGAACGAAGTTGTCTAACTTCATTTATGTCACCAATGATTTGATTTGAGGGATGGTTCTTTTGAATCCATTCTTTTGTTCTATTTGGAGGAGCTTCTTGTTGTTGTTCTGGTATATATTGATGATCATTATTTACTTCTTCCTGGTTGATAGTTGCTTCTTGTTCTAGAATTTTATTTGTGTCTTTTTCAGCCCCTGTCTCAAGTTTCAAAGACTCTAGATCCTCATCATTATTCGTTAGAACACCATATTCGTCAAATGTAACATTTATGCTCTCCACTATTTGTTTTCGTCTTAGATTATAACATTTATAGGCCTTTCTTTTGTGTGAGTAACCAACAAAGATACCTTCATCAACACGTGATTCAAACTTACCCAAATTTTGATCTTCTCTTTTGATATAACATTTGCTTCCGAATATTCTGAAATATTTTACATTAGCTGGTTTTCCTTTCCTTAATTCATAGGGGGTATTGTTGCAATTATTTCTGAGAAGACTATGGTTGATAATGAATATTTCCGTATCAATTGCTTGAACCCAGAATTTTTCATCCAATTTTGAGTCGTTCAACATTGTTCTGGCCATTTCCTGTATGGTTCTGTTCTTTCTTTCAGCAACTCAATTTTGCTGAGGTGTTTGTGTTTTTGAAAATTGTCTTTTTATTATATTTTTGTCATAGTATTGCTGAAATAATTTGGAAGTGAATTCTATGCCATTACCTGATCTTAGACACTTTATTTTCAAATCAGTTTCATTTTTGACCAACTCCTTGTAGATCTTAAAGCACTCAAATGCTTCAGATTTTTTCTTTAGGAAACTGACAGCTGTCATCCTGGTATAGTCATATATCATTAACATGAAATATAATTCTTCATCTAAGCCTTTTGTTCTCACAGGACCACATATATCAGTATGTATCAATTCCAATGGATGTGATGCACAGTGTTCTTTTTTTTTAAATTGGACTTTTGTCTGCTTGCCGTGTCGACAAGCTTCACATAGTGTGTTGGAAGGTTTTGATATTTTTGGCATTTCTCGTACTGCTTCCTTTTTTCTTATCTTGACAAGATTGTCAAAGTTTATGTGACCCATTCGTTTGTGCCATAACCAACTTTCATCTTCTTTAGCTAGTAGACATGCTTTATTTTCTTCATCTAGAACATATATGTCGTTTGGATCTCGACTTGCTATAGCCACAATTTTACCATACTTGCCTTTCCTGATTTCACATTTTGTGGAGTTAAATAGCATTGTGTGTCCTTGATCACACATTTGTCCAACACTGAGCAGATTACGATTCATGTTTTCAACCAATAGAACATTCTTGGCTATAACATCTTTGCTTCCGAGAGTGACGGTACCTAATCCTATAGCATTTGAAGATCCATCATTTCCAAAGGATACAGTTCCATCATTCTTCTCTTTCAGAGATACAAATTTCCTTCTATATCCAGTCATATGCGTTGAGAAACCATTGTCAACATACCACACATATTTGTTGTTTTGAGCCTTGAGAGCGAGAGAAAAATTATCAGTCTTCTTCTCCTTCCATGTTCGTTAATTCTATGGCTTCAAAGATTCTTCTAGATGATTTTCAAGTCTACAGTCTCTCGTTATGTGTCCAAAGTTCTGACATTTTTAACATTCCATATTATTTCTTAAATGTTCAAATCTATTGATGTTTTGTTGAGCCCTGGGAGGTTCATATTTGAAGGATCTCCTAGAATTGTATTGGTTCCTATGGTACGTGCGACATTCTACAGCTTTATGACCAAATTTTCCACATGAATAACAATAGCCATAAAAAATATGTTGGTACCTGGATGGAAATATTCATCGAGGGATTGTCTTCCAAGGATGTTCTTGCAAATATTGTCCAATGAAGTCTACATGCATGTCAGATCTCATAGGTTCATTGTATTTTGTTGTAGAAGGTCCTGCTTCTTCTTATTTGTAACCTAGGCCAGTTCTATTGTTGTAATATCGTTTATTGTTGATTATTTATTCCAATGACCTTGAGCTGTTGGCATAGTTTTGGACATTTTTTCCCTTCTTCACTTCCTTACGCAGCGAGACTACTTCAGTTTCTAATGCTTCCCTTTCTTGGTTTCTTTCTTCCAACTTCTTTTAAAGTGACTCTTCAATACAATTGTGTTCTTCAACTTCAATTTCGAGACCTTGAAATTGTTCTTCAAGAGTATTGGAACGGATTTTCTTAGCCTTGAGCTCTTTTATAAGCCTGGTTGCCTCCTTAGAAAATTATTCTATGGTCAACCATTTTTCTTCATTGTTTTATACCTCTTGTTTATTGTGCGTCTTCATCGGATGATGAGCTATCTTCTTTAGAGAAAAATTTCCTTTTGTATCCTTTCCTTTTTTATTTCTTGTTGAATTTCTTAAAGCCTTTCTTTCCTTTTGAGTTTCCATCACTTCTGTTCGGACATTTCGCTGCGAAATTCCCAACCTCACCACAGCCAAAACATATCAATGGAAGTTTACCTTTGAATTTTCCCTTACCAATTTTTAGTTTTGTCGTAAAGTAAGCATATTATTCATCTGAAAGACCTTCTCCATCATCTCCCTTTTCTTCACACTTGCAGGTGCATGTATTTTCAATTGAAGGTTGTTTTTCCTTATTGGTTTTCTTAGATGCAACTAACACGGTTTCTAGATGCAAAGTACCCTCTTCTTCATCAAGTCTCATTTCATATGCTATGAGAACTCCATGTAAATTCTCTTTGCAGAGTTTGTCCATATTTGCACTGTATTCTAAGACTGATACCTTTGGGTTGAATCTCCCTGGTAACATTCTAAGAATCTTTTGTATAATAGTCTTCTCGTCAACTTGCTCTCCCAATCCTTCCAGAGTATTGGTTATTTCATCAACGTATTGGAAGTATGCAGCAATGTTGCAATCTTCTTTCATTTTGAGTTGCTCAAATTTTGCTCTATAGATTTGAAGCTTTGCTTCTTTAGCATTTGAGTCACCTGCATATATATTCTCAAGCTTGTCCCATACATTTTTGGTGGTTTTAGAACCCAACACCTTATGATAAGCAGATTCCATAAGTCCACTGATAATAATATTCTTTGCTTTTGCGTCATTTACCAAATTCTTCTTACCTTTTGAAATCTTGACCCTTTTGAAATCTTGTTGAAAAGTAAAAATGGCTTTCCTCTTCCTGATTGGATTTTAATTTTTAGTGGACAGAAAATACCAAACATTCCTCCTCATAACAGTTCTTCATCCTTTATTTCTGCTATCCCTAAAGCTACTACAGTCCCTTTCACCATGGCTTGAAATATACCTCCTCCACCTACTGCACCTGCTAGATATTCCCCTCTTGTTCTTCTAGTTGGTTTACATGACCTCCCTAGAAAATATGCTACTATAATCAAAACTTGGGGAAGTGATGAAGAGATTACAGCAGAAGAACATGTAGATCAATTTAATGGTTTTATAGACAGGGAGGAGGTTGACCATGAAGACGTCAATTTGATATTGTTTTCCCAGATCTTTATAGGTGAAGTTAGGAAGTGGTTCAAAGACCTTACTCCTGGAAGTATTCATAATTGGAATGAGTTTGAAGATACCTTTTTGAGAAAATGGGGAAATATAACTAATCCATTACAAGCCCTCACTGAGTATAAAAGTTTAAGAAGATTTTTTGATGAAACTGTTCATAACTTTTCAAAAATGTTTAATAAAGTTTATGACTCTATTCATGCCCATTTAAAACCTCCACAAGCCTTAACTCAGATGAGATATGTTGAAGCTTTTGATTATGAATTTTCTATACTACTGAGAGAGAGAGAGAGAATCCCCTTCACTTGCTGAAATGCAAAATGATGTAGTGAAGGTGGAGGTTAATATGATAGTAGCCAAAAAGTCAAAAATGGGTAAGACTTAGTTAAAAGAAGAAGAGAAGCCTTCCTCCTCTACCTCTGATGATAAATTTGATTCAATGATCAAAACAATGGAAAATTTGATGGATAGACTAGCCCTTGGGAATGCCTCTGCTCCTCCTGCATAACATGAACCTTAGTTTAGAAATAATTAGTTCAGGAGACCTCAGAATCAGAAAATACCAAGAGAAAACAAAAATCAGCAGCCTGATCCTCCAGTGAGACCTCCTTTCCAGCAGAACTTAATTGATGAAGAAGATGAACCTAAAATTCCTGAAGAGTCTATTCACTGTTTAGATGAAGAAATGTCTGGAATTTTCTTGACTAAAGAGTAACATGATGAATCAGACTAAGGTAATCATGGGGAGGAACCATCAGATTATCTTAAAGGGTATCGACATGCTATTTTTGAAATGCAAAAACAATGCAATCTTAGAAATAGAAATGTGCTGATCATTGCAAATAAAACACAGCCTAAGAAAGATACACCTAAGGTTGTTGATGGTAAGAAAGATACTGCTAAGGTTGCTGAAGGTAAGAAAGATACACCACCTCTTCCTCCTATCAAAGAAGCTAAAAACTCTATTTATGTTTTCAGTTTGGAAAATGAAATTTCTAATATCAAAATACCAGTACCTTTTGGTGAGATTCTCAAAGTAAATGAGTATAGAAGCAAGATTGTTAAAATTTTGAATTCACAACCAGGAGCTACTGATATCTTGAATGTACAAGAGGATCATCCAACCATATACTTGGGTCCAAGATTAGAAGATGAATAGAATGAGGAGGTTCCTCCTTTTTATGTGAGCCTTAACATTCATGACATGACATTACATAATGCTATGTTGGATTCAGGGGCCTCTCAAAATCTTATGCAGAAAGTAATCATGGAAAGGATGGGGTTAGAAATAACTAGACCATATAAGGACTTGTTTTCTTTTGATTCAAAAAGAGTTCAATGAATTGGTTTAATTAAGGATGTTGTTGTTGGTCTTACATAAGTCCCTGCCAAGACAATGGTCATGGACATCGTGGTAGCAGACATTCCACCGAAGTTTGGCATGCTATTATCAAGGTTATGGGCAAAAAAAATCAAAGGTACAATGCAGATGGACCTTACTTAGGTCACCATTCCTATTTTTGGTGAGAAAATAAGATTGTATCGAGAGATAATAATGGCGTACATGGTGAGTAGTAAAGATAAACCTCAAAATTTTCCAATTTATGCTCTTGATACTGAACTTGGATTTGCTATTATTTTCAATGAGTTGACTAATGAAGAAGAGGATGAGAAGAAAGAAGAAAATCAACAATCTGAAATTCAGCAGTTTGAAAATTAGCAAACAGAAGATCAACAATTCAGTGATAAGAAGGCGGAAGGGTGGTGGTCATTGCATTTTTATCGATCAGCAGGAAGAGAAGGGGTAGGAGCAGGGATTTGGATCACAAGTCCAAGTGATGAAAGTAAGTTATTTTCCTACAAATTAAACTTTGATTGCACAAATAACATGGCTGAGTATGAATCCTTGATTTTGGGCTTAGAAGTTTTGAAAAGAATGAATGCTCAAAATATTTTTGTTTTTGGAGATTCAGAATTAGTCATTGAACAAGTTGAAGGTTCTTATCAAACAAAGGATATAAGGATGAGGGCATATAGAAACTTAGTTTTGGACATGTTGGAAAACTTCCAAGCTTATTCATTCATTGTCAAAACTAGAGACGAAAATTCCATTGTTGATTCTCTAGATGTCTATGTAAGTATTTTCATTATTCCCATACATTCCACTAAAATAATATTGCTCATTGGAAATTTTTTGAAGATGAACAACAAGTGAAGAACTTAATTGAGTTAAAAGAAGAGTTTGAAAATATACAAGTATATCAGCAAAATATGCTTGCTAAATCTAAAGGAAATTTTGAAGTTTTGTAGCTAAAGAATAATTCCATACCAAAGGGTCTCATACCTCTTGAAAAATGTTTTGATCAAAATGATGCTTTTAAATCTCCTAAGATACAAGCTAATGATTAAGAGGTTGAGAGTTGTAACCTTGGTACAATATCTATGCCCAAAATGATTAAAATTTCAAAGTTTCTTTTAGCTGATATGAAGTACAAGGATATTGAGATGATGAAGAGATTCATAGATGTTTTTTCTTGGAATTTTGCTGTTTTGAAATAATATGACCCCACTATTATTCAACATACTATTCCCATCAAAGAAAATGAAAGGCCTTTCAAGAAGAATTTTAGGAGGATTAATCCACTACTTGTGCCATTGATTTAGAAGGAAATCAAGAAACTCTTTGATGCCAAAATCATTGTCCCAATCAGATTCTCAAATTGGCTTGCAAACTTGGTTCCAGTTAGGAAGAAAAGTGGAGAAATCAGAATATGTATTGAATTCAGAAACTTGAATAAAGCCTCTTTGAAGGACAACTATCCTCTCCCAAATATGGACCAAATTTTGCAAAATATTGTTGGTTCTCAAAGGATGTCTATGCTTGATGGTTTTTCAAGATACAATCAGATCCTTGTACATCCAGTTGATTAGGAAAAAACAACCTTTACTACACCATGGGGCACTTTTATGTATGCCAAGATGCCATTTGGTCTCATGAATGCAGGAACTACCTTTAAGAGGGAAATGGATGTTGATTTTTTCGAAGAGAAGGACAATATCATGGTTGTTTATCTTGATGACATAACAATTTTCTCAAGGAGGGAAGAAGATCACTTGAAACACCTAGAAAGAATTATGTTGAAGTGTAGAAGGTTTGGCATCTCTCTAAATCCCACCAAAATTATTTTTTCTTTAAATTCAGGTAAATTACTTGGACACACCATTTCTCAATATGGGATTCAGATTGATCCAAACAGGGTCAATGCAATTCAGAAGGTGGATTTTCCTATAAGCAGGAAGGAGATTCAATCTTTCCTTGGAAAGATAAATTTTGTAAGGATATTTATTCCTAATTTTGCTGAGATTGTGAAGGACATAACAAGGATGATGAAGAAGGGAGTTGAAATTAAGTGGACAACACAGGCAAAGCACTCATTTGAGGAGATAAAAAATTCACTCACTCAAGCACCGGTATTTATTAGTCTAGATTTATCAAAAGAATTTCTGGTTTTTACTTTCGCATTAGAAAATACTATTGTTGGAGTTTTGTTGCAAAAGGGACAACAAGGTATTGAGCAGCCCATTTCATTTTTTAGTAGGAAATTAGCTAACTCTGAGTTGAAGTACAATATATTAGAGAAGCAAGCTTATGCCTTGGTTAAGGCTATCAAAGATTTTAGAAATCATATTCTGCATTCTCATATTGTGCCTTTTGTTCCTAATACTATTTTGAAATATATCCTTACACAAGCTGAGCCCGATGGTAAGAGGGGAAAATGGATTGCTAAATTGCTGGAGTATGATATAGAGATCAAGCCAACAAAATTGGTCAAAGGACAAGGCTTAGAAAAGCTGATGGCATAGTCAAACTTTGACTGTCTTGACATGAATTTAATTGCATAAATATCAGAAATTTTAGATGAGGAATAAGAACTAGTCCCTATTGAAGAAAAGTACATCACTTCAGATTGGTACAAGGATATTGTTTTTTTCCTACATCATCATAAAGCACCTTTTGAGCTAAAAAAGTCTAAGGAAATATTTTTAAATCTAAAATCCTTGAGGTATTGCATTTTTGATAAAAATCTGTTTTGGAAGGATATCGACAGTATTTTGCTAATTTTTTTGCTGGAAGAGGAAGCTGATAAAGTGATTTAAGAGTTCCACAAAGGATATTGTGAAGGTCACCATTATTGGAAGGCCACAGTGAACAATATTATTAGAGCAGGGTATTATTGGCCTACAATGTTTAAGGATGTCTACAAAAATATTGCTTCCTGCCATGAATGCTAGATTTTTTATGGTAAGAAGAAGCTTGTACCTTTACCTTTAATGCCTATCAATGTGGAAGTGCCATTTCAGCAATGGGGGCTAGATTTTATTAGAGAGATTCATCCATCATCATCAGGTCAGCATCATTGGATTCTCAGAGTGACTGATTACTTTACCAAATGGATTGAAGCAATCCCAACTAGGTAAGAAAATGATTCTGTTATTATTTCTTTTTTGGAAAAATAATATTTTGTCTAGGTTTGGTTGCTCCGTCAAGATCATTACTGATAATTCACATGCATTTAAGTCTAAGAAGTTGATTAATTTCTATCATCAATATCATATTACTCTTGGGAATTCCACTACATATTATCTGCAAGGGAACGGTCTTGCTGAATCTTCTAACAAGAGAATTGTGAGGATCATTAAAAAGGTGTTGCAGGAAAATAAGAAGTCTTGGAATTTGAAGCTGAAGTATGCCTTATGGGCTGATAGGATATGCACAAAAAGGTCAATTGGAACTTCGCCATATGAACTGGTATATGGAGCTGAAGCAATTTTTCCTACATCTTTAGGGGTACCTGTCATGAAGTTGATATAAGGATTAGATGAGGAACCAAATGCAGTTCAGAGAAGAATCAACCAATTAATAGCTCTGTAAGAGAATATGGATGAGGTTTATAACAGAAATCAAAAATCTCAAAAAAGAATCAAGAGGAAATTTGATAAGAAGATCAAGGAAGAAAGTTTTCAAATTCAGGATGAAGTGCTTAAATGGGAGGCCAGAATTGAATAGAAAGGAAAACATGGTAAGTTTGAGAACTTGTGGAAAGGTCCTTTCAAAATAGATGCTTTCTATAGAAACAATACTTACATACTGCAGGAGACAGATGGAAAATCATATGCTAGAGGACTTGTCAATGGAAGATTTTTAAAGCATTACTCTTCCTAAAAATATATTGATCATCCATATCATTGTATATATTCCATTTTATGAGTTTTTCTGCTAATAATGACAAGCTAAATCAGCAAGCTTGAGCCCGAGGTGAAGGCCATTAGAGTTTGAGGAGAAAGCTTGGAAATTTCAAAGTTTTTAATGTGCTGTCAAGAAAATGGATAGAAGCACTGGAACTATTGGTTCTTAGTGTATTACAGGGACACACTATCCCAAGTGGAGGCACTGTTATCACTTATAAAATTTTAAAACATCATTATGACAAGATTACTTATGATCATGGGTCAAAATAGGGTCTTAGGAGTCATTCCTTGAGTTTGACCAAGGGAAGTATTAATTTTTTTAAGTTTGAGCCTACCCTTGTGTTTAAATAAACTCGTTTTTAAGGTCCTTCATGTCAAGTCTTTCATCATTTTATGATCCATTTCATTTCCCGAAGTTTTAGTATCAAAACTGCCCAATTAGCCCAGAAACCGTAGTTTCGTAGTGCATCACGTTGAAAAAAGTCATTTTTCTCTACGAAAGTGCTGGTAGTTTCATAGCACACACAGCAAAAATTACACTACAGGCACTACAAAAGCACAGTTTTGTAACTTTCTTGTCAGTTGAGCTGTCAAATGTCAGAAACCGTTGAGAAAGGGGTAAGTTAGAGGTTTTTTGAGTCATGCAAGTATGGAATCAAAGTACACACCCACGTTTGCAGTCATCATGGTCAATTTAGGTATGAGTGAGTCATCATTTTCTGTTATGAAAGGACATTTGAAATTAAAATTCTTTCCTAATTAGTCACTCTTATTCCTTTTGTCTTTCATTTGTAATGTCTGAGCTCTGAGTGTCAAGCCAAACTTGTGTCTGGTGCTTACAAAGGTTTATTATATCCATTTCAAGCGAGGTTGTTGTTACATTTATTCAAGTGAGGCTGAAAGCTTTTCTGAAGAATATGGCAGAGGAAAGAAAAATACATAGAGGAGGACAGTGCTTAAGACATGAACCTGAAGACATGAAGGCAATAACTGAAGACTCAGTAGTGATGGAATCATTCAGAAGAGCAGGTTGCCTACGGTTTTGTGAGAAATTGCAGGGCTGTCACACGCAGGTATCCAAGGAATTTGCTATGAATTTCAATGGAACAACCACTAAAGTGGGGATGCTAAGTTTTTCTATCACACCAGAGGTCATTGCTGTCATTAAAGAGATACCAAGAGGTCAAGAAACCTGGTTCAAAGGGTTCAAATTTTATATGGAGCAGTGTAAAGAATTTATGAAGCCTGAGCACACTGACATGGATCTTAAAAATGCTATCCCTAAGAGATGCATCAAAGATAATTATTCAAAACTGCTGCTCAACATTCAGAAATATTTTACCTGTGAAGGCAGATATCACAAGGTTTATTCATATCATTTCAAATTGCTTCTAGATTTCACTGGTAATATTTCACTTGATTTATCTTTTTATATGCATAGAAGTCTTGCAAAGATGGTTGATAAGGTGCAAGAAAATTCTAAAGGGAGTGAAACATCTTTATTTCATCATGGCTTAATGAAATTATTAATTTTAGATGAACTTTAGAAGATAGGCAGAGATTGGTCATTATTCTTGTTTATAAATGGTTTTGAGTTGGAAACCCTAACTCCTGGAAGAAACCCTAAAGCTAAAGGAGTTCCATCACCACCAGTAGTAAAACCAAGTAAACCTATGGTTGCAAAACCAAAAGAAACTGCAAGAGTTAAGCCAAGAAAGAAAACTAAGAAAAGGGCAGAGAAAATGAAAATTCTTGATACACCAACTCTCCCACCAGCAAAATAGAGATCAAAGGTTGTCAAAGATGCAAAAAAGAAACAAGTTTTCAGCAAATAGGGAACCAAAATAATAACTAGAAGCGAAGCCATTTTTTTGAAAGGAAAGACAATTTTTGCAGAATACAACCCAGTAACAAAGGGGAATCTAGAGGATATTCTTCATGCCATTGATATAGAAGAAATGCATATTTTCCAAGCTAAGTTCATTGGGGAAGATGAGCATAAGTTGAAAAAGGCTAAGTCTGCAAAGAGGCTAGAGTTTGAGGGGGAATATGCACGTTTCATTTTTCAAGTAAGAAATCCTATGACAAGGCATACTAGGAAAATTAATGGAAGCC
This sequence comes from Pinus albicaulis, assembly GCA_034641835.2. Classification (NCBI taxonomy): domain Eukaryota; kingdom Viridiplantae; phylum Streptophyta; class Pinopsida; order Pinales; family Pinaceae; genus Pinus; species Pinus albicaulis. The sequence continues at coordinate 949,191,689 of CM076583.1, forward strand.
AAAAAAGAAGTTGAGAAACTCACTGAGACAACTAAATATCCTAAATAAATTGTTGATCTTTCATCACCCATAGTGAAGGATACAATCAACAAATTAAAAAGGGGAAAAGAGAAAGTGATAGAGAAAACAGAGTTTCAGCGCCTTGAGGAAAAGTTAAAGTTGGAAAATCAAGAAATTGCTGTGATGAAAAGGAAAGCTAGAAAACACAGTGTCGAGAAAGTACAGTTTAAAATAATGAAGGCAATGTGGGAAGGAAAAGTTGATTTTGTTTCTGAAAAATTAAATAATACAGAGAAATTTTTCAAATGGACAGTTCTAGCAATAAAATAAGCTGAGTTTTTTAGAATAATAAACACTCATATGAGAGCTACTAACAGAAGACTTAAAGACCAAGTGAAGGATTTAGAGTAGTAGCTGGAGTTAATTCATGATGAGTTACAAAGCAGAGGTATTAAAACAACAGTCATAGAAGAACAAATAGGTCAACCAAGTGAAAATGAAGAAGGATGGTCTCAAGGAAGCTATAATGAAGTGGGTTTACAGTTGGTATGGTTTGTAGATGATGAAGACAAGTATATTTTGAGTTATTGGGTAAAACTACAGTTTTCACTTGGAAAATTTATGAAAAATCTGCATACTCAGTAGTTTCGTAGCACATTCAGTGTAAAAAAGCAGAAAAGCGCTAGGAAACTGCTATAGCTGCCTTTTTGTTTCATTTGATGAGTATGTAAGGAGTTAAAAGGTGAGTCAAGAACTGTAATTTCTATGAAAAAGGTTTTGAAGGGTAATTAAAACAATGTAGGAGGAAGGAGTCAAATTTTTGAAGAATAAAGGTTTGAAATGACAACACTACAGAAAGCACTACGAAACTGTTGTGTTTTTGTAGTGCAATACATTACATCTATTTAAAAGGTTTTTGAAACAATTTTGGAAAACTGGAGGCTAGGGAAGAGTGATGAGACATGTTAAGCTAATCTTCAACAACCAAGGACCACGAAATGAAGATTAAATGATGGCCAGAATGTTCAAAGAAAGAAAAAGATCCTATGCCTAAAAAAGAGGGTATGGTTTTCTGCTTTTGTGGAGGTCAAAAAATGGAGGTAAAAAAAGTGGTCATGAAGAACTGAATATCATTATCTAAATTCAACCGTGTAATGATACACTTGTCAATAATGTAACTTCAAATAGATAAGGTTGTTATGGATAGTGATAAGGAGTTTGAGTCCTTTTTTAAATAGGACTGTTAAGTAGGATAGGTGTCCTTTTGTAACAAATTTCATCTTTTATAGCTATGCAAGGTGTCAAGGGACAAAAATTTGATGTATCTAGCCTAGAGGTAGATCATCTCATGTTGTAAGATGCCTATTAAAGGCTAAGAGGTCTAATTTGTTAGGGGTTGGACATTTTTGGAAAAAATAAGCTTGTTGTGAATTGACTGTTTTCAGCTAATACAAAGATCTTTCTACTTGACCAACTTGAGATTCTTAAGGAGTTTTAGTGTTTTCCTATTCTGTTTTTGTTTCTTATATATCTCATTTGCAGTGGTGTTTATCTATATTACTCAGAATTCATCTATTACATGCTCTGACTTCCTATGTAATTGAACTAACTGTGTTTTTACAATTTCATGTGTGTGTACCTTATGACTAAAACTCTGATATGCCTCAACTTCCATGTTAAGTAGATTCACTGAATTACTGAATTTATTTGACTCTATAAGCCCAATGTATACATTCTGATGTGATTTTCAACCTACATCTATCATTTATCAGTTAATTTCCTAAATAGACTTAGTCATCTATATCTTTATCCATATCATTAACTTTTGAGAGAGCCCTCTCAAGATGAGGAGGCTAAGCCTCAGTCAAAATATTAGGTTTGAAATAGTTACATGAGATTGTCTGATCAAGCAACCTATCAGGTCCAATTTTGTGATAACAGAAGGGATCTGGGATTTTTATGGCTCCTTGAACTAATTTATATCTGGTTCTTCTAAAAAAACTCTTTTCTTTGCATGGTTTCACTCGATGTAAATTCCTTCTTGAAAGATGTTTGGTATTTTGGATATAGTCTTTCAAAATTTAAATATTTAGTTCTTGATCGTATTCAAGATTTTATTTCAGATGATTCATCTCCATGTAAGGCTATTGTACTTAACTTTGGTTTGGAATGTGTATCTCTCATAAAATCATGGAACTAGGAAGTTAATCATTTCAAAAATTATCTCTGGTCGAAGGAATCATGTCTATTAGATGAATTTTAGAATATACGACTCCTGGTTTTCCCTATGAATGTTATACCGCTAATATTTTTATTCATCACACCTGATATCCTCTTGAGTTCTAATGAATGCATGATTTTTTTGGTGAATCAAATTCTTCCTCATTCATTGTATCCTGACTGGTTTCATATCTTTGCCACACTTGGATTCCTTTTAATGTGTTTCAGCGATTATGATGCTAATGCAGCGTGTAACTAGTTACAATGAAATGGTTTGTTATATTTATCATGCGAGGGAGATGATTCTTTTATTCAAAGAATATGTAAATATGTTCAAACACATCTCTATTTATTGTCTTATAACCGAGAAAATAATGCCACAAACAATCCATCTGATCATAATATTAATTTTCATTCATTTTATCATTTTCCCACCAGTATATCCGATGACAATTATTTCACATTGCTTAATATTTATGGTTTATATCACTATTCAGATACTTATCTAGCAGTTGAGACACTTCAACCTTCATTAATGGTTATGCCATGCCCTCACTATCTTGACAAGCCTTTTTAATATGTTCACATTCATTTTCCCTTACAAGATTTTTGTGTTGATCTCATGCTTTTAATTATAAATTCATATTTTCAAGGATTTAAGGTTTCTTAAGAGGATTGTTTTGAATTTCATGAACCAATAGTTGAATGGTTGGAGGAATATTACCTGGAAAGCTTTGACGCAAATAACATGTTTTGATATTTTCTAATTCTTATTAAGGAGGGCATTACATATGAATATGCATTCACAATAAGCTATTTAGGTTTGTTTAACTATGGTTTTCATAAAAAATGTAAGAATGTGAGTTGGGTATAAGTAGTAGCTATGACATATCTTTTTGCTAACAAGAAATACCTTCAATTTGTTGTGTAAGTTATTCAAGCACTTGTCTTTTCTATGACACATTGTTTTATATATGTTTTAACTTATTGCATATTTTTGTATGTAGGTCAGGAGCAGTTACGCTGCCTACATTGAAATTTCCATTATACTTGGCCCTGAACTTCTAGTTGGTTATGTTAGGAATATGTCTAGTTGCATACTAGTCTCCCTTGCACACTCATCCTGCAGTCACTCATTGTAGTATTTCTTGTGTTTTCTTACTTTTGTTTCACATCCTGTTTTCGTTTTATCCCCCATTTTAATTTTCCTTTTAGTTTTGTTTCCTTGTTGATTCTTGTCTCTTCTTTTGTGTTTTTCTCAATAATAATTTGCATGAAGGATGTTCCATTCAACTCGAAATATAATGTGGAAAAATAGAAAAGGGCTTTGTGACACTACAACATTTGGCTAACCTTTAGTCCTTATTTTTCTTCGTTCATACCTTTTGTTCAATTATGTTTGGATGGAAAATATGATCCTTGCATAAGGAAAGATTTACGTCAAACCATGATATTCGTGTCTATTCTGGAAACCTCATGTCTACACTTATTTATCTCTGTGTTGTTGTTTTCCAGGTTGATCTGATCAAGTAGAGAAGGACAAGGGGAAAATCTAAATAAGAAAACCAATATCAAAGGTTTTTTATATGCTTCTCTGAAGGAAAAATCTCTTCCTCTCTCAGTAAGTTAGGATCCCTCTTCCACCCATAACATGAATAAGTGTCGATGCACAATCCTATATAAAATAAATAAATAAAGGGTGAAAGAAGAAAAGGGCTTCCTACACAAGGAGGTGAAGGAAGCAACTACGCCAAGGTATTGTTTAGGCTCGCTGGAAAAGAAACAATGTTTGTGTTCCTGAAGTGACTCAGTCGAGGTATTTTCTAGGCCTACTGGTAACGGAGCAACATCAAACATGAAAAACTATAATCTGAGTATCTTAAGCTCGCAAATAACAATACCCTTCTCCTGATTCGTAACATTCTGATATGGTTATTTTTATGATTGTGTTCAACCGATAAAAGATGAAGAGGAATATGTTATACATGGGGTAAGTGTTGAAACCAGAGTAATCTAAATGATGAATCAATACTTCTTGAGGAACTATACCCTACATAAAATATTTGACCGAGATAGAGAAGTTGGAGTTCTACCAGTGTGTCACCAAGTGTTGTCGCTGCAAAAAAACACCCTTCAAAATTTGGTATACATTTGAATTTTGGAGCCTACTTTGGATCTTGTGATTGTTCGTTCCATAGTCACTTTATGGTCAATCGATGTTTTTTAAAAGTATTCCAGTATTTTTCACGCATGCTCAGTTTGCAGTAAGTTCATGAGAGCACTCTTTTATACAAGCTTGAATAGGCATAACACAAGTTCACAAAGATATTTTCTTTTCAATATTCAACCTGTGTTGATATTCAGTGTGCACTTTCATTGATAGTCACTCACTTTTGGTTGTGATTGTTATTCTATTTTTGGTGAGTTTTTCCAACTATTGCTTTTGTGCAACTTCAATCTCGCAAGTGTCAATTTCATGTTTAAAATTTTCATTCTAGCTTTATTTCACTTTAATGTTTGTCATTTTCATGCTATATTCATTTTTTCAAGTGTCTCTTTAAATTTCCTTCACATTCTACAAGTGTCGTTTGCACTTTCCTCTTACTGTTGTAAGTGTCATCTTTTAGCATGGCAAGTGCTGCATATCGCACATATGTATTTTTGGTTTGTTTTAAGGGTAACATTTTTGTTAATGAGTCATTATTACCATGTAGAAATGTATCATACCCATTCCCAAAGTTTCAAGCATTGTCGCACAAATGTCTTCACTGTCGTCCAAAAGTGTACCTTTAATGTCACACTTGGGAAAAGTTATCGTAATGTCATCGCATTGAGGGAACTATGTTGGTCATGTGTTATGAGTGATAAATTTTGTGTAGTAAACTATTGTAAGTGTGTGAATGATACTTAAGTTTTTTCATTGTTCACTTTGGCCTCACTAGTCCCATACTTAGCTAAATCCATAAAAGTTCCTTCCCAAGAAATTTGACCTCACTCAGCCTTCTTGAACTGTGCACTTTGTTGGTTTAGTCCTCGAGCTTCAACCTGTAGGTTTTAACCTTGTACATAAATTACCAGCAAAATAATTCTTAAAATAGAAGAAGATACAATGGCGAGAACATAAAACAAATATACACAAATATTTTCCCCTCGATCCCAAAATCAAGACTAACAGATTATTTTTTCATTATTTACCTTTCATTGTTACAATAAATATATAAATCTCCAAGAATTCATAAACCCAAATCCATAACCTTGGATTAGAACATAACAACACTTCCCTTGACTAGATCTACAAAATACCACAGGCAAAAAACTGTCATGCCCAAAACCATGTGCAAAACTCATGCACAAAACCATAGGTAGGTTCGCCCGCCATCTTTGGGTCCATCGCCCATCCTTGGGTCTGCCCAACTATTATTAGGTGGCACAATTTTTTTTTTTTAGCGCCTCACTACATCCGATGCAACGTACAACCCGTGATACTAGCCGTGGAAATACTATAACACACACCCAAAATTATCCCAATTGTTGTTTTCTTTCCACACAGTGGGTCATAGGAGAGCTTAGTCATTGGTCCAGCCCTGAAATTCCCATTTTTTGTCTACACCAATAAAAGTTCTCAGCTCTCACATACTTCATCAATACATCTGCAACATTATTCAAAGTGTCCACCTTTATTGGAGACACCTTTTTGTCCTCAACCATATCCCTCACAAAGTGATACTGAACATCAATGTGCTTTGTTTTTAATGATAAGCAGAGCTCTTTGCCAATAAAATTTCACTTTGGTTTTCACAATCCATCCTTATAGCTCGATGTAAAAAACTTGAACACAATCTCTGCAGCCAAACTGATCCCTTTCTTGCATGACTGGCTGCCATGTATTCAACCTCTATAGTTGAAAGTGCCACTAGAGACTCTCTCTTGCTCATCCAACTGACTGCTCCTCCAAATATGTTAAACACATACCCACTTTTATATCTTCTCTAATCCATATCTCTAGTCCAGTCTGCATCAAAAAATCCATGAATGTCCAAAACTATGTTCAATCCTAGTCGTCCTTGGGAGCACATACCATAATCACTAGTGCCGCGCAAATACCTGAAAACCCGCTTCACTGTTGTCCAAGGATGCTTCCATAGTTTTGATATAAACCTTCTTAGTCCTCCCACTACATGTGTAATGTCTGGTATAGTATAGACCATTACATACATTAGGCTACCAACTGCACTCACATATGGAACACGGGACATGTCCTCTTCCTCTTCTTGTGTCTCGAGACATTGTTCAGTAGATAAATTTACACCTACAGGAATAAGAAACATCATTGATTTACTATCCAACATATTAAACGTCTATAATATTGTCTTGAAATACTTCCTCTAGTCTAACCAGAGCTGACTCTTTTCCCAATATTGTTTAATTTCCATGCCTAAAATATAGTTTGTAGCACCAAGATCCTTCATTTCGAATTTGGAGGACAATTGGGTCTTCAAATCCTAGATAATTTATTTGTCATTTCCAATGAAAAACATACCATCTACAATAATACCAAATAAATAAAATGGTCACCAATTAATTTAAAATACACAAAATGATCCACTTTTATTCTTGTGAAGCTAAGTTTCCTTGTAAATGTATCAAATTCCTGATACCACATCCTTGGTGACTGCTTTAACCCATACAAAGACTTTTTAACTTGCATACAATTTCTTTCTTACCCTTGAACGCAAAGCCTTCTAGTTGCTTCATATAGATCTCTTGTTCCAAATCCTCAGCAATAAATTTTATCTTCGCATCCATTCGTTATACCTAAAAATAAAAATCAATAGCAACAAAATAAAAGTAATCTAATAGAATCTTAACTTTGCAACAAGAGAAAAGATATCACCAAAATCAATTCCTAACATCGGAGATAACCTTTTTCTACCAACCGAGCTTTGTATTTCTCCACATTGCCTTTTGAATCCATCTTCTTCTTAAACACCCATTTGTATTCAATGGGTTTCCTTATAGTGAAAAACTCGACCATATCCCAAGCCTCATTTTTGTCCAAAGATGCCTCTTTCCAGAGTTCTACATCCGTTGAATCCACTACCTCCCTCACAGGTACAGGATCATCATCAGTGATAGATAAAGAAAAAATTTAATGGAAATCATGTGGAGTATACCTCTCTGGCTTCCTTCTCTCTTGAATTGATCATCTCAAAATTTGAGTTTGTGGTTCTTCTTCTTTTGATTCATGTTTTGTTTTAGAGTTTGATTTTTCCTCCTTTAGTTCAACTCTATATTTTCAGGTTCCTTTGGTAGGACATATTTTTTGATAACATCCTTCACCTCTCTAAAAACCACATCTCAAATACAAAAAACCTTCCTTTTTTCTCGGTTCCAAATATTATAACCCTTTAAACCATCCTTATACCAAATAAATATGCACCTTTCAATTTTATTATCCAACTTGGTTCGTTTCTCCTATGGAACCTGTACATATGCATCACAACCAAATACCCTCATATGTGAAGGAGAGGGTTTATTACTAGTCCATACCTCAATTAGAGTCTTATCCCCCAACACTAATGAAGGTGATCTGTTAACCAGGTAACATGCAATACCTACTACCTTTTCTCAGAATTCCTGCCCTAATCCAATGCCATTAAGCATGCTTCTTGCCTTTTCCATCAATGTCCTATTCATTCTTTCTGCAACACCATTTTTCTAAGGTGTCTATGGAGTAGTAATTTTCTGTGTTATAGCACATTTCTTACATAACTCTTCAAATTCCTTCTTGCAAAACTCTCCACCATTATATATCCTCAACACCTTAATCTTCTTCTTTGTTTGATTTTCCACCAGAGCCTTAAATTTGAAAAACCTATCAAGGACTTCAGATTTCTTCTTGAGGAAATATAGCCATGTATTCCTTGAGAATTCATCTATAAAAGAGAAATAGTACACATACTTACCCAGTGATACAACCAACACATGTCCAAACACATCATTATTCACAATCTCTAATATCCATTTTTCCCTCTTAGCACTTGTTGGAGTGGGGTCCCCTGGGGTACATGTTTTAGTAACTTTTTGTATATTTTTGCATATACACGTTGCCTGGAAAGGTCAAGGGGCTTTGGGGTAGGTAAAAGTCCCTATTTTATCTAAAATGGTTTTAAGGGTAAACTATGGGCCTCAAACCATGTTTTTATACCATAGTATCTGCATGCTAAGATGGATATAAATACATAGATTGATCCTAATTAAGAGGTCATTCATGTTTTGGATCTAAGTGTTTATGCATCTGTGATAAACTTTTGTAAGTAAGGGTTTTTGGGTAGAAAGGCTCCTGCTTGCTGTGTGTGGACTCCACTGGCAGTGTGTGTAGAAGGGTAATTGTAAGGGAAAATTCTAATGTACTGAACAATTGGAATCTAATACAAGACTGGTTTTGGCGAAAGCACTGTGTTATCTAAGTTATATTATGTTATTGAATTGATATCAATTTACGTATGCTATACTTAATTGTATTTGCGCAAGTAGATCTGTTATTATGAATGAATACATATTGATGGTTGAATATATGGATAAATATGCTTAAGTTATTACGCATTAAATATATATGGTTCTATTATTATATATCTATAGTGAAGGGATCTGCGATTTGTTTCGGTCCCCGAACTAAGTTATATCTGGTTCTTTTCACAAAAATATTTTCTTTGCATGGTTACACTCGAGCTAAATTCATTCTTGAAAGATGTTTGGTATTTTGGATATGGTCTTTCAAACTTTCAATATTTGGTTCTTGCTTATATTCAAGATTCTATTGTAGATGATTCATCTCCTTGCAAGGCTATTGTACTTAACTTGGGTTTGGAATGTGTATCTCTAATAAAATCATGGAACTACAGAGTTAATCATTTCAAAATTTATCTCTGGTCGAAGGAATCATGTCTATTAGATGCATTTCAGAATAGACAACTCCTGGTTTTTCTTATGAATGTTATACTGTTAATATTTTTATTCATCACACCTAATATCCTCTTGATTTCTAACTAATGCATGATTTTTTGGTGAATCAAATTCTTATTAATTCATTGTATACTAACCCATTTCATATTTTTGCCACACTTGCATTCCTTTTCACTACTTTCAACGATTATGATGCTAGTGCAATGTAACCAGTTACAAGGAAATTGTTTGTTATATTTATCATGCAAGGGAGATGATTCTTTTATTCAAGGCTTTCGTAAATATGTTCAAACTTATCTATATTTATTATCTTATAACTGAGAAACTCATGCCACAAACGGCCCATCTAATCATAATATTAATTGTCATTCATTTTATCATTTTCCAACTAGTATATCTGATGACAGTTATTTCAAATTGCTTAATATTTATGGTTTATATCACTATTCAGATAGTTGTCTAGTAGTTGAGACACTTCAACCTTCGTTGATGGTTATGTCAGGCCCTCACTATCTTGACAAGCCTTTTGAATATGATCAAATTCATTTTCCCCTACAAGATTCTCATAATGATCTCATGATTTTAATTGAAAATCCACATTTTCAACGATTTAAGGATTCTTAAGAGGATTATTTTGAATTTCATCATCCAATCGTTGAATGGTTGGAGAAATATTACTTGGAAAGCTATGACACAAATAGCAGGTTTTAATATTTTCTCATTCTTTCTAAGGAGGGAAGTACATATGACTATGCATTCACAATAAGCTATTTAGCTTTGTTTAATTATGTTTTTTGCTAGTCATCAATATTTTTCACTTGTTTAGAAGACTAAATGCTTTTCTAGAAATCTCCTAAAAAAACAAATTTTCCCTTACCCCTCCTCTCTTGTCTGCTATGGTCGATCTATCATCCTATAAAGCCTCATCCTGGATTAATGTCCCTTACTCTATCTGGGATTGCTACTTCTATCTATAGCACTCTATCTCTGATACCTAAGCCCTCTTATTTCACAATTTGTTTGGCCAAAGTTAAACCAAGTCTTCTATCCTACTCACAAATGCCTCAAGCACTGTTGCTGTCAAATTTCTGTCTAGGGAGCTTTTAAAGTAAAAAAAGGATGTCTAGCTGTATAGGATGATGGTGCATGAGTAGAATGTCTACACCCTGTATCTTCATTCAAAACCTTGATTCAAAATTTCAGTAAAAAAACCCTTTTCTAAGACCTTGCCAATAAGCCAATTATGTTTTCCATAGGTCATGCACCATCATAATTCCCATACACCATCATTTCATAGAAAATCAAAGGTGAATTCAAGAAAACATAGAGCTGAGGTTTGTCATATTCTAAAGAGAACTTAAGCAACCTCCAAGGGTGCCCACCTGGACCAACAGTAAAATCTTCAAAGAACAAACTATTATATCCAAGCATATCTGCAGGAATGCCTTGAAGATTAGTCTATAGCAGAACAGATCCAAACAAGGACACCTAAGAGAGTTCATGAAATCATTGGCAATTGATAAAAGGTACAATGAGCTGGAGGCTACAGGGAAAATCAAGAGCCCATTATATAAATGGAAAAAGGACACCTAAGAAAGTTAAAAAGTCATTTATAGTTGATGAACGGTACACCAAGCTGAAGCCTACAGGGAAGCTTTTGATCTCATAAAAAAAAGTAAAGTACTGCTCATACAAAGCCCTATGAAAATCTCAAAAAGTCAGTAACATATGAAAAACATGGTGCATTTTAGAAAAAATATCATCATGGAGGTTTTGGCCCTCAAGCATGAAACTGGTAGAGGGACAACTGCCCTTTACCACACTCTTGCAAAGAGACAAAAATCTATCAAATGTTCCATGAAGAGAAGTGAAAAAACTAAGACCAGTATCAAAAAAATATAATCGCACTCATAAAGACAGGAATACGTGTATTTCTATTAAGAATGGAGAAACATGACTAGTTTGACTAAATAGTGGAGAAATAGTTGGCCTACAAAATCTAAAAGAATCCTCAAATAAATCAGTGGGAACTTTGTTGAAGCAGGAGTAATCAATTTAGAGGGATGATTTCTTTGAAAACTTAGAAGATAACTTTGTTTATCTCACTGAATATCCCAAAAAAACTAAAAATTTGGGATAATGAGCAAGTAGGCATGATAAGTGGAAATAAGCACCTCCTTCATCAACAGTAGAGGGTGTAAAAAGGAAATCCTAGACTATTTTCTAAGATTGGGTAAAGGAGCACAAACTTCACTGAATCAAAAGATGAAATCTGATTGTCAAAAAGGTCAAAGAATGAGGTGTCTGGCACTATAGACCACCTCACTCAAAGAAACAAAATATGCTCAAACATGGGTTTTCTCACATACAAGCAGTCAAAGCCATTTTAATAAGGCATAAAGAGGGTATATATAGCTTTAAATCATTCTGCACAGGGCCAAAGCAAAGATGAGTCATAAGGGATCTAGCACATTTCCCAAATACAAAAATATAGTGGTTAAAAGACACAAAATACAGTCAAAGAGAGGCAAATAAAAAGTGAAAATGAGACTTTAGGAAAATGGGTTTTAGAGTTTAATTATTTCAAATGAATGGTATAAATAACTTCAACAACTTTTCCCCCCTCATTCTGACTTTAGAAAAATGGAGTGCAAATTTTCTAGCTTCAAAAGGCATCCTCAAGAAAAATTTTACAAGTGTTGCGCGCCTGTAGGTGGACGCTGTGTGCCTTTAGTTGTCCCCTGTGTGTTTTTCTACCGGACGCTGCACGCCTGCAGAGTGACGCTGCGCTCTTCCAGTCCCACCTGGTGTGCAGGATTGGCCACCCCCGATGCCCGACTCCAATGTGCAAAGCCTGCCCGGGCCATTGACGCTATGCGCCTGCCACTGCCTCCATTGCCCGAATCGAATGTACAGATCCCGCCCGCCGACGACGCTATGTGTTCACAACTACTCCCATCACTAAGGTGCTATGCTCCTGGGGTAAAAGTGCAGCACTGCCCAGAAACTTGCAGAAGTACCATATTTTCCCAGAACAGCTCACAATTTTCATTTTTTGCTATGGAAGACAATTTCAAAGGTATTTTTCCTAAAAATACCATCTCCTCATGATTTTGCAAATGGTAAAAATTCCTAGTAAACTCTAAATGTATGTCAGAGAAAACTTGAAGCAAGATTGAAAGGGAGCTGAACCTAGTTTTCCAAGTCTCCTAATCCTGTTTAAAAGCCTCAATATCTCATTTAGCACTTCTCTTCGTCATTTCTCAAGAAAGAAAACTTTCTGTATAAAGAGTTGGAGGAAGGGGTAAAGTGAACACCATTTCTGAAGAGGAGAGTGTTGACTTGAACAAAGAGGCTCAAAGACCAAGAAGACAACATAAGAAGGGAGGGAATCCCAACAGGTTTTAACCCATAAGCACTGCATAAGTAACAACCTCCCCTTCTATTCTTTCCTGTTTCCAAGAGTTAGGGTGTTTTGAGTTCTGTAACAAAGTACAGGAAATCCAAATCCACCCTCTGTTGACCAAGTTATTTTCCCTAAGGCTTCACCGGAATAAAATACATCTAGCAGGGGTGAGGTTCGAGTTGACCCCCACTGTTATCTCTGAAGCCACTAGAATGCCTTCCATTGGAGAGAGGTGGTTTGAAAATAAACATCTTGACTTGACACATTATCATATGTTCCTAAAACCTAGTTGTCAAGCTGAATGTAAAGCCATTTTTCCTTTCTCACATCTACTGGAAAGGTATGCCCCCCTCATGAAGATCATCATGAAATACTTTACCTGTGAGGGTAGGTTCTCCAGAGTCTATTCCTATCATATTATACTCCTCATGCATTTCACTAGGACTAAGCTACTGAACATGCCCTACTATCTGTTAGCCCGCTATGAATTTTTTTGACAAGCAAACGGGGGGCTAAAATGTTGTTTGAGCCTTCAAGGAATGTATTTCCTCTAAAAACACATCATCCTTGAAGCCTCCTTATGCCTTATTCATTGAAAGACACTCATTGCTGTTACCAGTTAAAAGCCTCTCTGTTTGTGAAGAAAATGCCCAAAAGGCCTCCATTTCCTTTATTTTATCCCCTTTAATCCTCTGTCTTCATCCCTTTTTTCCCTTCTGCAAAGTCCTCAAAATTCCCCACTTACCCTTCAAATCATCCTAACTCCCCTTTTAAACCCTTCAAATACACTTGTATGGTTTAACAGTCCCTTTTTCCCTTTATCGAATCCCCCTTTTCAGCCTTAAAAACCCTTTTTTGGCTTGAAAACCCACTTTTTTAACATATGACAGGCTAAGCCCCTTTCGTCCAGCCCTAACCACTTCCCCTCCATATGCCCTGTACCCGAGACCAAGCGCTTAAGCCTCGGGTGCTTATCGGAATCAGAAGAAACATGGGGCGTATTCCTTTGTTACACTCATTTTTCTCTGATGCGAGGTCTTATACTATAGATCGTGGGCGAAATCTTGACCGTTGATCTTTAAAAGATCCGAAGGTCAGCGCTTATCCCACAGTGCACCCGTCTCCTCTCTCCTATCCCCTTCTGATTTCCTATGAGCTGTCGATCTGTTCTTAGATCTGATGGCTATCATGTAATCGCTCGTTGCCGATCACACCAATCACATTGTTGTTGAACCTCCTCGATTGGTGAGCTCCCATCCAATCATAGCCGTTGATCTGAAGTCGATCTGGCGGTCTTGAGCCAATCGCAACCATCGCCCATCGGAGTTTTGTCCTCCATCGCTCTCCCTCCGATTGTATCTCTTATGTCCAATCCTTTGAATCCAACGGCCTAGATTACCCCTCACTCCACCTCTGTGCCTCTCGATTTGTCATCCTCGATAGAATCGAAGTCGTCGATCCCCTAAGATCTGACAGTCAGGATCAAACCTGCCTTTGACTTTTCACCGTTTAAATGACCGTGCATCTCCCCTCATCGCACTCCATCCTCTACCGTCCGATCTCTCCGCTCTGGATCTAATGGCCCACATCAATATCGAGTTCATTTTGTGTTTGAAATTTAACAGCTTAGAGCTACGTAACATGGGCGGTTTTGGAATGCCATGTGTCGCTCAACGACATATATCATGTTTTTTCAGGCGGATTTCAAAACCACTTTTCCGCAGCATGATACCGGCGGTTTTCCTTCCTAAAACCACTTCCCCACTTCGTTGCCCGAAGCCTCATCTGCAGATCCAAACCGTTGATCTCTGCAGATCAACGGCCCTCATTGCATCTTGCACTTCATTCATATTTTTCCATCGCGCGACCTTAACACCTCATCGAGTCATCACAGCCGTCGATCTCCTCCTGAGATCCGACGGTCCTAATAAAATCACCCTCCGCCATTGCCGAGTCCCACCATACAAGCCTGTTTCATATGTCTTCATGCATTTTCCTTTTCTTTCCATCCGAAGGTTCAAACCTTATGGTTTTCATTAAACATTATTTCTCCACCTAACCGCATATTACATCTCCGTCAGCCAACCTCGACCGTTGATCACCGTTCCAGCATATGATCGGACGGTCTACTCCCTGTCTTACCCCAAACCTCCATTTCAATGCATTTTTCCATCTTTTTTCCCTACAGCCATTGTTTCCACAGCTGCACCACTATCCCTCCGGGCCTCCACAGCATCTCTTCTGTCGCCCTTGGATTTTATAGTTGGTTTGTTTTAATGTGCAAGGTATACAGAGTGATGAATTCACTCTATGTTCCGTAATCACAGCCACTATGATTTGGAACACAGAGAGGTTATTACAGCAGTGACAAAGAGTAACAGCAGAGATGGATTAAAGGTGTTAAAGCCCGTAATTGAATATTTGATGCTTTAATCCCGTGTTCAAAGAATTAAGGCGCAGTTTGAAGATTAAAAGAGCACATGAAACAAACCATCTCTGCTTTCATGTTAGTAGTACATTTTCTCAGACAGTACACCTCCGACAGAAGTCTTCATGCCTCCCTGAGCTCCCAAGGGCCATTTCTCTAATAGAAAATTTCCAAAGACTGTCAGGACAACAATAATGGAGGTATGGAAGCCCAGAAGACCTTTAGTCACCTTACTTGCTTCAAAAGATAGAACAAAGTGCTTTAAAGCTAGAAAGGACTCCAAAGAAACATCAGAGGTCAAATATCGACCTGAAAAAGACTCTAAACCAGACTACAAAGTACAAAAGAGAGCTATTAAGCAGAGTGGGCATGGATACTTCCTCCACTATGTCTTAATGGATCTATTCAATTCATATCTACTTCCATGATTATTCATTCTCCTATAAGAATTCCCGAGAACATTTTGTAAAGGTTGTTGTTGTTGTAGTTTCTGTTAGAGGGATTCATTTTTTACTATAAGAACAGTTTTGGGGAGAGTAGCTGGGTAGTTTGTAATGTAGTAGGCTGGGAGGAGAAAGTTTGGACTGCATTAGCCATTGAGCTCAGTGTGTGTGGCTGGTTTTTCACATCAATTAATCAAGCGAATTTCATAGGATCTTGGTCTATTATTACGGGTGATGTTTCTCTTATTACATTGTTTTATTACATTTTTCATGCTGTTCATTGGTCTTCTGGTACGCATAAGAAATCTGGCATAGGATATACCCTTGCATGGTACCCTATGATTCTGCTCTCCCTACCTTTGATGTTTTCTGCTGATAGTGAATCTAAGGGAAAATTCATGTAATTTAACCAATGTAGTAGCTTTTATTCACTGCTAGTTGATGTGTGAATCTGGGGTTTTCTGCTTAGTTGTTCTTATTGGGTTTGAGCTGCAAGAATTGGGATACCAGGGATTTAGTGTGAGCCCTATCCACTGGGGTCCTTTTCAAACAGATTGGCCTTTCTAAGATGTCGTGAGATAGTGTCAAAGAATTGAAGGTTAAAAGTCCTTATATGATCTCAGGCGTAGTTTTTTTTTTTTAAACTTAAGTGTTTTCCTTTGAGAGCATGCTGAAGCAGATCTGGAGTTAGATGACCTCTGGTCTGATCTTAAGCTGCCCTTTGTGTCTCTTCATTTCTCTCCTTACTGTTCCATTTCACCATCTATCTACAAGATCCTTTAGTATAGATGACTTGCCCTATGAAATCCTTGGATAGTTGTTTGCAAGTAATCTCCTTTCATGAATCCATAGCCCAATGGATGGCACATTCCTAACCTATCCTATTTTACCGAAACATCCTACTTATTTTCTCCTTTCCTTCCATCACCTTCTCATTTGATGATCTCCTGACCAACCCAACAACCAACCATATCATTTTAAACCCCCCTTTATGCTTCATACCTAGCCTAACACCTCATTTTGAGCTTTCAAAGATACACCATTCTTTGATTTATTGGAGAGATCCCTCTCTCGGTCCAGGAGGGCTAGATCCTAGGGCCCCAAAGCAGTTCTGATGTTGTCCGGTCTTTTGGTCTTGCCAATCTGGCCAGAACATTGGAACTCTAACATAATGGCAAATCCACTGAGGAGTTGAGTGAATTTTATCTAGACATCCTTAGGCACTCAAAAGACCCAAAATTTCTGGTTAGATTGGTATCTAATGCTGATGGTGGACAACAGTCTGTTTTGAACATCCAAATTCATCCACCTGGCGACTCCACACCCTATCATTTCTAAAAGACCAAATGACTCCACTGGTAGAAGACTCTGAACTGGTTGAGAAGATGCAGTGACCTTCTTTGCAAAAACATGGATCCAGACATGGATAGAGATGCAAAGCTAGAAGCTTTGGCGAACAAATTAAACAAGATAGAAAACATGTTTGGTGAAGTTCTGGAAATGTATATGGCTAATATAAATGCAAATATTGATTATTTAGAACAACCCATGCATTTTCCAGAGCAAGGGCCAACTCTAGACCTAGACGATGAGCAAGACATGTATGATGATCCGGGTCTGGAGTTTTCTCTTGCTCTAGAAAATTCTCAAGAAGAGGCTTAAGAATATATCTAGCCTCTAGATCAGTTCATACAAGAAACCGAGTATTGTTGTTCTTCTGTCTGTGTTAAAAAATAAATTCCTCCGTTGACAAAAGAAGAGATGGACCAAATATTGAACACGCAGTCCACCTCTAAACTCTTTTGCAGAACTGATATGCTTGCTCATACATCTGATGAGTTTGTAGACATAGATCTAGAAAACTCCTCTGCGGATCAAAATGAAGAAATACCTGCTGAGAATTCGATAGGTTTGATTGGTGACATTGCTCACGATTATGATTTTCCTAGTTCTGATCTATTTGATGATGATTGTTTCTAGAATAAATATGAGCTTGCAGGACCATCATCAATAGATTCATGGGAGGAAAATCAGGGCCCGCAACTTCAGAGAAACAATGAACCAAGTCGGCCTATCTATGACACTGATGAGGAAAGCTACAAAAGCCTAGTAATAGGTGAAGATTCATGGAATTTTCACTCTATTACACCTCAAATCATCAGTGATGATTTTCATGTGATCGGAGACCAGTAGTCTTCCTTTTCAGAGGATGAGGAAGAAATCAAAGAAGAGATTCTTGAGCATGATGAAATTAAGGAGCCTTCTCTTGAAAAAGAGGAAGCAATGGAACAAACCTCTGCTAATTCAGAGATATTTTCACAGAGCTCAGCCCATCATAGAAGAATATGTCAAAGATCTAGGAGGACACAGCTACAATATATGATGAGTCCTCCAGTTCAGAAAATGAAGAAGATAAAAGAGATTATCTTTCTCAAGAGAGTTTGGTCCTTGATCCGGTGGTAGAAGAAGAAATCCTGGTTGAAGCCTGCCTGCCAAATATTCACAACCAGGTATCATTTGATGATCCTTATGTTTATTTCCTACAAAAAATTGAAGAAGGATCAAAGGTATTTTTGAGCAGCATGTTGCAGACAACAAGAAATTTTTTAAAGGCTGCTATTGAGGAACAGAAAGAATGGGAGTGGCCCTGCCTATCCAGCCTGCTCAAGGAGTTGAACAAGAAAGACTAGTCATGGGATCACTTGACGGACTGGTTGCATTGGAAGACAATTTTTATAATCTAGTCTTGTAAATATTCCAGTTAGGGTAGGTAGGAAAAGCTCAATAAAGCTCAGTCTGTGAGCATTCAATTAGTAGTTTTGAATTTCTACAAATTTTTCAGTCCATGAGCAGTTTTTTTTTTATGCCATGGTGCACAGCAAGCCAGACAGTCTAATCCTGGATTGACTGTTTTTCAATTTTTGTCTTAGAATGTAGAGAAGAAATATGCTAGACAGTTTAATCCTAGGATATGTTAGATTAGGTAGAGAAACTATGAGGCCAACAGTTTAATCTGGTCTCATGGAGTGATAAGGGTAGAAATTGAGTAGGTGTGTTTTTCCGTCTGTAAAAAATTGATGATGTAAAGGGTCTGCAAGTCCAAATGCACCCAGAAGAAAAAATGTTAGGACTATAGTATTGGTAGGTAGTTGTTTGGGAGAATGTTTTTGCTGATATGATGTCTTCATGATTTGTGGCAGCTGATCCAAGAAAGAAAATGGATGTGTCAAGTACCAGGCCATCTGGCCTACACCAAAGATCATTCTCTAAATTCTTGACTCCTTCAAGAAGAAGCCATCCCCATGTGGAGCCACTGTTAGCCCCCTATGATTTTTTTTGACAAGCAAACAGGGGGCTAAAATATTGTTTGAGCTTTCAAGGAATGAATTTCCTCTGAAAACACATCATCCTTGAAGCCTCCTTGTGCCTTATCCATTGATAAATACTCATTGTTGTTACCAGTTAAAAGCCTCTCTGTTTGTAAAGAAAATTCCCAAAAAGCCTCCATTTCCTTTATTTTATCCCCTTTAATCCTCTGTCTTCATCCCTTTTTTCCCTTCTGCAAATTCCTCCAAATTCCCCACTTACCCTTCAAATCATCCTAACTCCCCTTTTAAGCCCTTCAAATACCCTTTTCTGATTTAATAGTCCCTTTTTACCTCTACCGAATCCCCCTTTTCATCCTTAAAAACCATTTTTTTGGCTTGAAACCCTGCTTTTTTAACATATGACAGGCTAATCACCTTTTGGCCAACCCTAACCACTTCCCCTCCATATACCCTACGCTCGAGACCAAGTACTTAAGCCCCGGGCGCTTATCGGAATCGGAAGAAACATGGGGTGTATTCCTTTGTTACACTCGTTTTTCCCCGATGCGAGGTTTTATACTATAGATCGCGGGCAAAATCTCGACCATTGATCTTTAAAAGATTCGACGGTCAGCGCTTATCCAACAGTGCGGCCATCTCCTCTCTCCTATCCCCTTCCGATTGCCTATGAGCTGTCAATCTGTTCTCAAATCCGATGGCTATCGTGTAATCGCTCACTGCCAATCGTACCAATCGCATTGCTGTTGACCCTCCCTGATTGGAAAGCTCTGATCCAATCATAGTCGTTGATTTGAAGCTGATCCGATGGTCCTGAGCCAATCGCAACCATCGCCCATCAGAGTTTTGTCCTCCATCGCTCCCCCTCCGATTGGATCTCCGCCGTCCAATCCTTTGAATCCAACGGCCCAGATTACCCCTCACTCCGCCTCTGTGCCTCTCGATTGGTCATCCCCGATCCAATCGGAGCCGTCGATCCCCTAAGATCTGACAGTCAGGACCAAACCTGCCTTTGAATTTTCACCATTTAAATGACTGCGCATCTCCCCTCATCGCGCTCCATCCTCTGTCGTCTGATCTCTCTGCTCCAGATCTAACGGCCCATAGAAATATCATGTTTGTTTTGCGTCTAAAGTTTAACGGCTTAGAGTTACGTGATATGGGTGCTTTCAGAATGCCATGTGTCGCTCAGCGACGTATATTACATTTTTTCGGGCGGATTTCAAAACCGTTTTTCCGTAGCGCGATACCGACGGTTTTTCTTCCTAAAACCACTTCCCCACTTCGTTTCCCTAAGCCTCATCTACAGATCCCAACCATTGATCTCTGCAGATCAATGACCCTCATTGCATCTCGCACTTCATTCATATTTTTCCATCGCGCGACCTTAACACCTCATCGGGTCATCACAGCCGTTGATCTCCTCCTGAGATCCGACGGTCCTAATCAATTCGCCCTCCGCCATTACCGAGTCCCACCATACAAGCCCGTTTCATATGTCTTCATGCATTTTCCTTTACTTTCCATCTGAAGGTTCAAACCTTATGGTTTTCATTAAACATTATTTCTTTGCCTAACCGCATATTACATCTCCGTCAGCCAACCTCGACTGTTGATCACTTTTCTAGCATATGATCAGACGGTCTACGCCCTGTCCTACCCCAAACCTCCATTTCATTTTAGTTTTTCATCTGTTTTCCCTACAGCCACTGTTTCCACAGCTGCGCCACTAACCCTCCGGGTCTCCACAACATCTCTTCTGCTGCCCCTGGATTTTATAATTGGTTTGTTTTACTGTGTAGGGTATACAGAGTGATTAATTCACTCTATGTTCCATAATCACAGCCACTGTGATTCGGAATGTAGAGAGGTTATTACAGTAGCGGAAGAGAGTAATAGCAGAGATGGATTAAAGGTGTTAAAGCCCGTAATTGAATATTTGATGCTTTAATCCCGTGTTCAAAGAATTAAGGCGCATTTTGAAGATTAAAAGAGCACATGAAACAAGCCATATTTGCTTTCATGTCATTAGTACATTTTCTCAAACAATACACCTCTAACAGAAGTCTTCATGCCTCCCCGAGCTCCCAAAGGCCATTTCTCTAACAGAAAACTTCCAAATACTGTCAAGACAACAATAATGGAGATATGGAAGCCCAGAAGGCCTTCAGTCACCTTACTTGCTTCAGAAGAAAAAACAGAGTGCCTTACAGCCAGAAAGGACTCCAAAGAAACATCAAAGGTCAAATATCAACCTGACAGAGACTCTGAACCAGACTACAGAGTACAGTGAAAAGCTATTAAGTAGAGTGGGCATGGATACTTCCTCCACTCTTTCTTAATGGATCTATTTAATTCATATCTACTTCCACGGTTATTCATTCTCCTATAAGAATTCCCAGGAACATTTTGTAAAGGTTGTTGTTGTTGTAGTTGCTGTTAGAGGGATTCATTTTTTGCTGTAAGAACAGTTTTGGGGAGAGTAGCTAGGTAGTTTGTAATGTAGTAGGCTGGGAGGAGAAATTTTGGACTGTATTAGCCATTGAGCTCAGTGTGTGTGACTGATTTTACACATCAATTAATCAAGCGAATTTCACAGGATCCTGGTCTATTATTACGGGTGATTTTTCTCTTATTACATTGTTTTATTACATTTTTCATGATGTTCATTGGTATTTTGGTACGCATAAGAAATCTGGCATAGGATATACCCTTGCATGGTACCCTATGTTTCTGCTCTCCCTACCATTGATGTTTTCTGCTGATAGTGAATCTAAGGGAAAATTCATGTAATTTAACCAGTGTAGTAGTTGTTATTCACTGCTAGCTGATGTGTGAATCTGGGGTTTGCTGCTTATTTGTTATTGTTGGGTTTGAGCTGCAATAATTGGGATACTGGGGATTTAGTGTGAGCCCTGTCCACTAGGGTCCTTTTCAAACGGATTGGCCTTTCTAATATCTCGTGAGCTAGTGGAAAAACATTGAAGGTTAAAAGTCCTTCTATGATCTCAGGCCTAGTTCTGTGTTTAAAACTTAAGTGTTTTCCTTTGAGAGCATGCTGAAGTAGATCTAGAGTTAGATGACCTCTGGTCTGATCTTAAGCTTCCTTTTGTGTCTCTTCATTTCTCTCCTTACTGTTCCATTTCACCATCTATCTACAAGATCCTTTAGTATAGATGACTTGCACTATGAAAGCCTTGGCTAGTTGTTTGCAAGTAATCTCCTTTCATGACTCCATAGCCGAATGGATGGCACATTCCTAACCTATCCTCTTTTACCGAAACATCCTACTACTTTGCTCCTTTCCTTCCATCACCTTCTCAATCGATGATCTCCTGACCAACCCAACAACCAACCAAATCATTTTAAACCCCCCTTTGTGCTTCATACCTAGCCTAACACCTCATTTTGAGCTTTCAAAGATACACCATTCTTTGATTTATTGGAGAGATCCCTCTTCGGGTCCGGGAGGGCTAGATCCTAGGGCCCCAAAGTGGTTCGGATGTTGTTCGGTCTTTTGGTCTTGCCAATCTGGCCAAAACACTGGAACTCCAACACTATCTCTACAAAAGCATTGAAAAAATGTCCTCCATCATGAAAAAGAGGCCTCCAGCCCAAAAACTTTCATGCTCGTTTCATCATTCTCTGATCAAGGTGATTATCTCATACTAATTAGGGCAACAAGGCATTCCTTGGGAGGTGTTTATCACCCATGATGATTTCACCACTTCACCCTCCATCCCTCTGCAAAGTTTGCCATCATCTTCTCAAAGTCCTCCTCATGCCCCTCCATCAACTTCCATTAACCTTGGTTCACCTTCTTCACATGAATCACCCTCCCAAACAAGCCTGCTTCATACACCTTCCCCTAAGAAAGATGATCAGGAAGAAAGCAGAGATGATCATGATGAGAGCACCGACGATCAGGAAAAAAACAGTGATGATCAAAATGAACAAAACTATGAGAGAGAGGATGATGAAAGTGAGGAAGAGTGTGATGAATATGAGGAAGAAAATAATAAAGATGAGGAAATCAATGATGATCATGAACAAATTAGTGAGAAAGAGTGTGATAAAGATAGGGAAGAAAATGATGCAGATGAAGAAGAAAATGAAGACGTAGGAAATGGCCAAGAGGAAAATAGTAAAAAAAGTAACAAGGATGAAGATGTAAACCAAGAAGAAAACAGAGTTACAAGCAGTCACACAAATGATGAGAAAGGAGGTCAAAGTGCTGGGTCTCAAAATGAAGAAAATGATGCTGAAAGCCCTACAAAAAACAGTGGCGAAGGAGAAATAAGCAGTCATGACAATGAAAAAATTAATGAAGATAGCCCAGAAATAGATTTTAAAATTGTTTTCAATAAACAAGGAGATGATGACAAATATCCAAAGAATGTTTGCAGTAAAAACAGCAGTGAAAAAGGTGAAGAGGTGGATAGCCCTAAAGGTGAAAGTGTGTCAAACATAAGCGCCTCTGATTGTGCAGAAACAAAATATGGTAGTTTTCAAGGTCCTCCTAGTGATTAGAGCATGAAAGAGGTTGAAATTAATAGTCAAAGGGACTGCCAACAGAAAATTAGCAAGGAGATACACATAGAAAACATTATTGAAGAGAAGGATAGTCCTAGGGTTGTAAATGATCAAATTGTGCAAGCTAAGTTTGTGACACCTTTCACCATCCCTTATCAGAGAGGTAGGAGGCATGTGTTTGCTGCCTCCAAAAGGTAAGGGGCCATGCACTCCTCCTTAAAACTAGTAAATGACAAGGTCACTCAAACAGTGAAGGTCAAGGTCACCAAATCATTGAGGAGCAAGGGTAAACTACAAATGAAAGTCAAGGGTAAGAAGCCCATGAAGGACAAAGGCAAGAAGACAATGAAAGAAGAGGAAAGAAGTCATGAAGAAGAGAGGGAATTTGAACTCATTCACTTGGACAGTGATGAGGAAAATTAAACAAGGATACTGAAGTCTCTCCAATAGGATCGGAGTGCAAAAATCAGAGATTTGGAGGTTGAGTTAGAAAGATCAAAAGATCTTATTCATTTAATACATATGAAAAAAAAGTGAGTGGCCAGCTGGCCATTTATGAAGCTCGGGTGCTCAAATAAAAAAGAGAGGCTCAGAAATCACAAGTACAGTTGGAGGAATACATGGGCGCCTATGAAGAAGATAATGAGGAAGAGGGGCAAGCTAGGAAGAGGCCTAAGACTATGGGTCTTAGGAAAGCTTTGGAAAAACATAGAGAGGAAGAATTATTCCAAGCACAACAATTTCCTCTCATTGAGCTCCCTGCCTTGGAAATTGAGCATGACAAAGATTCATGGCTTGAAAGGGAAAATATACATTTATAGGCTAAGTTAGTGAAGGAAAACAAAGATCTAGGCTTATAGAGAAAGATGTCTCAGCACTACAAAAAGAGAAATCAGTTTGCAAGGAAGAAGCTCAAAACTGCCCAAAGGAAGGGCCTGGTGCCAAATGATGGAAAAGACCAAGCTAGGCTTTCAATTTTAGCTCAAGGTTCACTACAGGTCTCCAAGAACCCTTGAGGGACTCACTCACTAATTTTGAGCAAAATTGAACACTTTTTGGTTTTTCACAATTTTTTAAGCCTAGGAGCGCAACACCTTGGGTGCTGCGCTTTTTCCTGGGGAACTTTCAGAGGATGAAGCTTAATTTTTTGGATTCCTTGGCATGAGGGGAGCATTCTCACAAAATTTCAGGCAAATTGGAGTTGTTTTGGTCCCTCAAAACGGCCAAAAACACTCAATTTTTCACCTTTCTGCCTCCGCTCCTAGGAACCTTCACTTTTTCTACTTTTTGGGAAACTTCTAGAGATAAAAATAGGTAAACAAAGTTATATTTGGAAATTGGAAATCCATAGCTTTCCTACGGGCCTGCACGGAGCCTTTTTTGACATCGGGAAGGCCTCCAAAACCTAGCTGGAAAAAGACCCTTTTTGGTGTTGCGCTCCTGGAAAATTTTCAAAATTAGAGACAGGGTACTGTGTTCCTGTGTGGTAATGGAGAAAATGTACATTAGGCAATTTTATTTAGGCATGTCAGGCCTAAAATTCAATGTTTTTGCTATTTTGGTCCGGAAAAGATATTTTGGAAGATATTTTGTGCCTTGGACCTTACAAGGCCTCAAGGACAAGTTATGATATTTATTTTTGGCCAATAGGCTTCTAGATGCTCTAGTGAGCTCTCTCCTCTCCTTATTTGTTATATAAGGCATGATTATGTATTGTAAATTTGGGACTTGATGTTTTATAGAGAAATACATGTTTTATGAGCTTGGAGAAGATATTTGGTTTCATGAAGTAAATTAATGACTTGTGTGGCTTGATGTCGGAGAAGCTTACCTGCAAGATTCCATAGCTTGGTGAATGGTGATGTTTTTCTAACTTGTTATACATTTGATTTTTTCTTGTTTTAGTTCATCTTAAGGAATTCTTGACTGCTCCTTAGGCCTAATAAACTTTTTCTTTGTTTCATAAATGATCAGTATGTTAGCTTATAAATATGATTCATGGTATGCCCTGCTAATTTAAAGTTTTCAAAAAACTTATTGTGAAGCTTTCTTATAGAATACTGATTGATTAGGATAATGCAAAGAGGCCTTGTTTCGATCTTGCCCTTTGCCCATGCTCATCAACTTGTTTCATAGTTCCCTATAGTTTGATATATGTTGTTTAGGATTTCCCTCTCCATATATTGAATTGTTTGTTCATCTTATATGTTTTTCTCAAAAAACTGAAGGTGGATTTCTAAAGTTAGGAGTTCTAATGCTTCTATGTACCACTAGATTGTTCATCTTGTATGTGTCTCAGTTTGAGTATTGTTCATAGAGATTAATGGTTTTCCCTACTTCATGAGTCATTTATTTTAGATTATATACATTTAAGACCTCTTAGTTTCTTCCCAAAACTTAATGTTTATTACACCTCATCATCACTTTAAGGATCCACTCACCTTGCTAAATCGGCCCTGAAATGCACTCTACTTTAGCATTTAGACACCTTAGACTTCATCTGATCCCATAGCCCTATTGATTTGATATTATCTCATTCTACATATCCTACTTAATCATCTTACCCCAACCCAAAATAAACAAACAAAACTGTACTTCAAAAACTAGCCTAAAATAAAATTACCCAAAACAAACAAGTTCACATCCTTCACACAATAGAGAGAGCCCTCTCTGAGTCCAGGAAGGCTAGGTCCTAGGACTCCAAAGACTGGTCTGATGTTACCCTGTCATTTGGTTGGCCAATCTACCAAATCACGGGACACTAACATAATGGCGATCACTGTGGGACCGAGTACATAGTAGCCTAAAAACTCTTATTGACTCTTTTAAACCCTTAGTTAAACTTTAAAATCATGTGGTTTGTAAATCACCTCATCACTTTCACCAAAAAAATGGTGATCATGATGCAACCTCTAATGTCAGTGACAATCTAAGTATCCCTTCAGGCTTCAGAAACCTTCGTCAAATCATAGAGAAACTTAACTGATATCCTAAGAGTAGAATCTAGCTTTTTCACCATCCTAGCAAAATGATGACTCAGCTATAGGACACTCTTACATACCTTAAGGCCTACATATAGAAAACTCAGAAAACCCCAAAACATTTCTAGATTGGCTTTTTGTTATTATTGGTGGTGGAACATAGACACTTATCTTCAAAACAACTAAAAATATCCACCTGGAAACTCCACTAGCCTCCTGTAAGCCTATTACCCCACTAGTTCTTATAAAATCCCCTGGGAATGCATTAAGAAATCCCAATCATGCTGATGGTGGACAGAAAAGTTCAAATCCTCCACCTCGCGACTCCACAACCCTCAATAGACCTAAAGACTCCATTGGTAGAGAACTCTAGACTGGTTGAAAAGATGCAGTGACCTCTTTCTGATAAACAAAGATGGATCCAAGTATTAACAGATAGGAAAAAATAGAGATATTGAGAGATACATTTAGCAAAATGATGCATCTACTTGACAGGCAAGAGGAAAGGTACAGGGTTAAGGTTGGTGTTTCTTATTCAAAACAACATATACTTCTTCCTCGGGAAAAGCAAACTAAATCACTACAAAACAAGAACAAAAAAAAAAATATGCATGATGAGAAAGAGCAAAGAAGAGAGTAAAGAAGGCTACCAAGTAGGTACTAGTTACTTTCCTACATCTTGTGCTTCATTATTAAGAGAGAATTATGAGCAAGTTGCAAATAAAAACAAAGAGGAGTGCCTTAAAGAAACAATCAGCCATCTTGAAATCACAAAATCTGAAATAGAGGAAGAGTCAAAACCTTTAAGGTCTCTATCCTTATGATTTAATTCTTTTCAGATTTTGAAAGGAAATTTGCATCCTGAAGATCTCTTAGCAACTATTCAGGAAACCCATGCTCAATATAACTCTCACATAAATCATGAAAAGTTGGTTAAGGATGAAATCAGATCTGAAATAAAGGAGGAGATAACACATTTAGATTCTCCACCCTTATGCTTCGATTCATTTCAGATTTTAAAAGGAAATTGGCACCCTGAGAACCTATCAGAGGAAACTTATGAATCTCATGCTCAAAGTAACTATCACAAAAATCAAGAAGAGTTGATAGAGGATGAAACCAATCAAAAAATGAAACGCTTGCAGGAACCCTCTAAAAATGCAGGTGATGATTCATCATCTCTTCTAAGTGAGACTCAAGAAGAAATTCAGCCTCTAAATCAACCTTCACAAGAGAAAGAGGACTGCTATAGTTATTTCCAAGGAAAAAGAAAAATTCCTCCTTTTTAACTGAATAAGAAATAAATCAGCTTGTAAACATGCAGACAACCTCTAATACTTCATATGACCAAAACTTTTCTGATCATTCTCCTGCTAATATTGCATACCATAAGTCAAAAAATAGATTTGTAAATCAATTCAAAGAGAAACAATCTTATAGTCCAATATGTATGGCTGGTGACATTACTTACATTAATGATTCTCCAAGGTTTGATCAATATATTGATGATTATGATATCCAAGCAGAAGCTAACCTTGCAGAGCCATCAACAGTTGATTTGTGGGATGAAGTTCACTATCATCAGATTGAAAGTAGTAATCAACTAAGACAGGTCACCTATGACACTGATGAAGAAAGCCTTGAAAGTTTAGAAGTAAGTGAAGAGTCTCTAACTCTTTGCTCTACCTCACTCTAGTCCATCATAAATAGTTTTCATGTGATTGGAAATCAACATTCTATCAATTTTTCTGATGAGGTTGGGAAAGCTAATGAGTTTCTTGAACCAGTTGTAAATAAGAAGCCTTCTCCTGAAATGGTTGAGGAAATAATTTATGACATAGAACTTTTCTCAGCTCTAGATAAGTAGTCACCAAGTTCATTTGGATTACAAATTGCAAATGAAGGCATGGAAATTGATGATCACAAGGAAGTTGTTGCACTTCTTTCTCAAGAAGATCTATTGCCAAAGAGTGCTCCTGCTCCTCAATATGATGGCATTCACACAGATTTCAGCCCACTCTATCAAAGCACATCAGGTTTTTTAGAGGATAACATTGCCACATATGATGAATCTACCAGTTCATATGATCATGAGGAAGAGTTGGAGTTTCTTTCCCAAAAGAGTCCCAAACATAGCCAAGTGGAAGAAGGAGTAGTCCTAGATGAAGCTTATGTCTCAAGTCCTCAAGATTAGGTATCATTCCAAGATCCATTTTCTGTTTTCCTTGAGAAATCTAAAAGAGAAGTGTTTTCTGCCAAGAACAGTTTGATGCAAGGTTTAAGGAGAATTTTAGGCACTAATGTTTAAGCACAAGTAAGGTGCAAGTGGCCTTTTGATTTCTTCGTCATACTCAAAGAGCTGAAACAAGATCACCCATGCAATCATCTACTTGACTGGTTATATTGGAAAAGAGAGTTCACCAAATAAATTTCTATGATTTATAGGTTAGATTAGGATAGATAGGCATGCAAAATAAGCTCAGCCCAATGAGCATATTTTTAGTTTCAAATTGTTTTGAGAAAAAATGAAAAACACAAAAAACACATAGAAATGGAAAAAGAGGGTAGATTCTAAAATAAAGGGTACAGCCCCATGCCTTAAAAAACAGTAATACTAAAAGTGTGCAAGTCCAAATGCCACTACTAGTGCAAAAATATTTCTTGTTCAGCTATCTATCCTAATCATAGCTGAACATGCTTTAAATTTATTGTCGATAAGTTAGTGAAAACAATGTTGGTCAAAATGTTCAAGCCTGACTTGTCAAAGAAAATAGATTAGGAAAGAAGATACTGGTTCCACATGCTGAAAACATAACCAAAGAGGAAAATAGGGATGAATAGCAAACTATGTATCCTAGCCCTAATTTTTCTAAATCTCGTTTTGTACAAAAATAAAATTTTGTGTGTAGCTTGTTGATATTCCACAAGCACATGATAAATCAGACTATCTAATCCTGATTTGGCCATGTTTTCAATTTCATGTTTTTATTCTAGTGAATGAAGTCCTGTCAAATAACTTAACCTTGACAGTTGAATAATATAGGTAGAGAATCAAAGGAGTTCATCAACTTAATCTGAACTCCCAGAAGATATAAGTGTAGAAGTAGATAGTTTTTCTCTTTCAAAATAAAATGTCAATGGGCTTGCCATTTAAAGTGCACCCGAAGAATAAAAAATGTTAGGAAAAGAAGTTTGGGTAGGTAAAGGTGAAGTTGAGCTAGTCATGCTTTTAGAGTTTCAAATCGCCATGTCAAGGAAGTAATAAATGAAAAAGAGAAAATTTCGCCCAATGGATGAGGCACTGGTCTTCACAAGCCAGAGATCTGCAATTCTGGACACCTTCTATAACGGAGCTGTCCTCCCTAAATGGAGCCACTGTTAGTCATCAACATTTTTCACTTGTTTAGATGACTAAATGCTTTATAAAGGTTTTCTAGAAACAAAATTCAAGGAATCATTGTGTCTTCTAGAAATCTCCCCAGAAACAAATTTTCCCCTACCCCTCCTCTCTTGTCTGCTGTGGTCGATATATCATTCTATAAAGCCTCATCCTTGATTAATGTCCCTTACTCTATCCAGGATTGCTACTTCTATCTATAGCACTCTATCTCTTATACCTAAGCCCTCTTATTTCACAATTTGTTTGGCCAAAGTTAAACCAAGTCTTCTATCCTACTCACAAATGCCTCAAGCACTGTTGCTGTCAAATTTATATATAGGGAGCTTTTAAAGTAAAACAAGGATGTCTAGCTATATAGGATGATGGTGCATGAGTAGAATGTCTACACCCTGTATCGTCATTCAAAGCATTGATTCAAAATTTCAGTAAAAAAATCCTTTTCTAAGACCTTGCCAATAAGTCAATTAGGTTTTCCATAGGTCACGCGCCATCATAATTCCCATACACCATCATTTCATAGAAAATTAAAGGTGAATTCAAGGAAAAACAGAGCTGAGGTTTGTCATATTCTAAAGAGCACTTAAGCAGCCTCCACGGGTGCGCACATGGACCAACAGTAAAATCTGCAAAGAATAGACTATTATATCCAAGAATTTCTGCAGGAATGCCTTGAAGATTAGTCTAAAGTAGAACAAAGCCAAACAAGGACACCTAAGAGAGTTCATGAAATCATTGGCAATTGATAAAAGGTACATTGAGATGGAGGCTACAGGGAAAATCAAGAGCTCATTATATAAATGGCAAAAGGACACCTAAGAAATTTAAAAAGTCATTTACAGTTGATGAAATGTACACCAAGATGAAGGCTACAGGGAAGGTTCTGATCTCATAAAAAGAAGTAAAATATTGCTCATACAAAGCCTTGTGAAAATCTCAAAAAGTCAGTAACATATGAAAAACATGGTGCATTTCAGCAAAGAAATCATCATGGACGTTTTGGTGCTCAAGCATGAAACTGGTAGAGGGACAGCTACCCTTTTCCACACTCCTTCAAAGAGACAAAAAGCTATCAAATGTGCCATGAAGAGAAGTGAAAAAACTAAGACCAGTATCAAAAAAAGACAATCACACTCATAAAGATAGGAACAAGTATATTTCTGTTAAGAATGGAGAAATAGTTGGGCTACAAAAGCTAAAAGAATCCTCAAATAAATCAGTGGGAAATTTGTTGAAGCAGGAGTAATAAATTTAGAAGGATGATTTATTTGAAAACTTAGAAGACAGCTTTGTTTATCTTACTAAATATCCTCAACAAACTCAAAAATTGGGATAATGAGAAAATAGGCATCATAAGTGGAAATAAACACCTCCTTCATCAACAGCAGAGGGTGTAAAAAGGAACTCCTAGACTATTTTCTAAGATTGGCTAAAAGAGCACAAACTTCACTAAATCAAAAGATGAAATCTGATTGCGAAAAAAGGTCAAAGAATGAGGTGCCTCGCACTATAGACCACCTCACTCAAAGAAACAAAATATGTCCAAACATGGGTTTTCTCACATACAAGCAGTCAACGCCCTTTTCACAAGGCCTAAAGAGGGTAGATATAGCTTTAAATCATTCGTCACGGGGCCACAACAAAGATGAGTCATCAAGGAACTAGCACATTGCCCAAATACAAAAGGATAGTGGTTAAAAGACTGAAAAGACAGTCAGAGAGAGGCAAATAAAAAGTGAAAATGAGACTTTAGGAAAAGGGGTTTTAGAGTTTAATTCTTTCAAAAGAATGGTATAAATAACTTCAATAGCTTTTTTCCCCTCATTTTGACTTTGGAAAAATGGAGTGAAAATTTTTCGGCTTCAGAAGGCATCCTCGGGAAAATTTTTACAGGTGCTGCACGCCTGTAGGTGGACATCATGTGCCTATCACTGTCCCCTATGTATTTTTCTACCAGATGTTGCGCGTCTGTAGAGTGATGATGTGCTCTTCCAGTCCTGCCCGGCATGCAGGATTGGCCGCCCCTCGACGCCCGACTCCAACGTGCAAAGCTCGCCCGGGCCATAGATGCTGCGCGCCTGCCACTTCCTCCATTTCCCGACTCAAACATGAAGCTCCTGCCTGTCGACAATGTTGCACGTTCACAACTACTCCCATCGCCAAGGTGCTGCGCTCCTGGCATAAAAGTGCAGCACCACCCAGAAACTTGCAGAAGTGCCAGATTTTCCTAGAACAACTCACAATTTGCATTTTTTTCTATGGAAGAAAATTTCAAAGGTATTTTTCCTAAAAATACCATCTCCTCATGATTTTGCAAATGGTAAAAGTGCCCAGTAAATTCTAAATGTATGTCAAAGAAAAATTTAAGCAAGATTGAAAGGGAGCCGAACCTACTTTTCCATGTCTCCTAATCCTATTTAAAAGCCTCAATATCTCATTTAGCACTTCTCTTCGTCATTTCTCAAGAAAGAAACCTTTCTATATAAAGAGTTGGAGGAAGGGGTAAATTGAGCACCATGTCTGAAGAGGAAAGTGTTGACCTATACAAAGAGGCTCAAAGACCAAGAAGACAACATAAGAAGGGAGGGAAGCCCAATAGGTTTGAACCCATAAGCACTGCAGAACTATCAGGCTCCCCTTCTATTCTTTCCTGTTTCCAAGAGTTAGGATGTTTTGAGTTTTGTAACAAAGTACAAGAAATCCAAAGCCACCCTCAGTTGACCAAGTTATTTGCCCTAAGGCTTCACTGGCATAAAATACATATAACAGGGGTGAGGTTCGAGTTGACCCCCAATATTATCTTTGAAGCCACTAGAATGCCTTCCATTGGAGAGAGGTGGTTTAAACAAAAACATCTTGACTTGACACATTATCATCTGTTCCTAAAACCTAGTTTTCAAGCTGAATGTAAAGCCATTTTTCCTTTCTCACATCTACTAGACAAGTATGCCCCACTCATGAAGATCATCATGAGATACTTTACCTATGAGGGTATGTTCTCTAGAGTCTATTCATATCATATTAGAATCCTCATGCATTTCACCAAGACTAAGCTACTGAACATGCCCTACTATCTCTGCAAAAGCATTGAAAAAATGTCCTCCATCATGAAAAACAGGCCTCCAACCCAGCAACTGTCAAGCATGTTTCATCATTCTCTGATCAAGGTGATTATCTCATACCAATTAGGGTAACAAGGCATTCCTTGGGAGGTCTTTATCACCCATGATGATTTCACCACTTCACCCTCCATCCCTTTGCAAAGTTTTCCATCATCTTCTAAAAGTCCTCCTCATAACCCTCCGTCGCCCTCCAGTAACCTCGGTTCACCTTCTTCACATGAATCACCCTCCCAAACAAGCCTGCTTCATACACCTTCCCCTAAGAAAGATGATCAGGAAGAAAGCAGTGATGATCAAAATGAACAAAACAGTGAGAGAGAGGATGATGAAAGTGAGGAAGAGTGTGATGAAGATGAGGAAGAGAGTGATGAAGATGAGGAATAAAATAATAAAGATGATGAAGGCCCTGAGGAAAGTAGTGTTGATCATGAAAAAAATAGTGAGAAAGAGTGTGATGAAGATAGGGAATGAAATGATGCAGATGAAGAAGAAAATGAAGACGTAGGAAATGGCCAAGAGGAAAATAGTCAGAACAACAGCAAGGATGAAGATGTAAACCAAGAATAAAATAGAGTTACAAGCAGTGACACAAATTATGAGAAAGGAGGTCAAAGTGCTGGGTCTAAAAATGAAGAAAATGACGCTGAAATCCCTACAACAGACAGTGGCAAAGGAGAAATAAGCAGTCATGACAATCACAAAATTAATGAAGATAGCCCAGAAACATATTCCAAAATTTTTTCAATAAACAAGGAGATGATGGAAAAGATCCAAATAATGTTGGCAGTAAAAACAGCAGTGAAAAAGGTGAAGAGGTGGATAGCCCTAAAGGTGAAAGTGTGTCAAACATAGGTGTCTCTGACAGTGCAGAAACAAAATATGGTAGTTTTGAAGGTCCTCCTAGTGATGAGAGCATGAAAGAGGTTGAAATTAATAGTCAAAGGGACTTCCAACAACAAAGTAGCAAGGAGATAAACACAGAAAACATTCTTGAAGAGAAGGACAGTCCTAGGTCTATAAATGATCAAATTGTGCAAGATAAGTTTGTGACACCTTTCACCATCCCTTATCAGAGAGGTAGGAGGCATGTGTTTGTTGCCTCCAAAAGGAAAGGGGCCATTCACTCCTCCTCAAAACCAGTAAAGGAAACGGTCACTCAAACAATGAAGGTCAAGGTCACCAAATCATTAAAGAGCAAGGGTAAACTGCAAATGAAAGACAAGGGTAAGAAGCCCATGAAGGACAAAGGAAAGAAGAAAATGAAAGAAGAGGAAAGCAGTCATGAAGAAGAGAGGGAATTTGAACTCATTCACTTGGACAGTGATGAGGAAAATGAAACAAGGATACTGAATTCTCTACTACAAGATCGGAGTGCACAAATCAAAGATTTGGAGGTTGAGTTAGAAAGATCAAAAGATCTTATTCATTTCCTACATATGCAAAACAAGAAAATGAGTGGCCAGCTGGCCATTTATGAAGCCCAGGCACTCAAATACAAAAGAGAGGCTCATAAATCACAAGTAGAGCTGGAGGAATAGATGGGCGCCTATGAAGACAATAATGAGGAAGAGGGGAAAGCTAGGAAGAGGCCTAAGACTATGGGTCTTAGGAAAGCTTTGGAAAAACAGAGAGAGGAAGAATCAGCCCAAGCACAAAAATTTCCTCTCACTGAGCTCCTCACCTTGGAAATTGAGCATGACGAATATTCATGGCTTGAAAGGGAAAATATACATTTAGAGGCTAAGTTATAGAAGACAAACAAAGATATGGGCTTACAGAGAAAGATGACTGAGAACTACAAAAGAGAAATCAGTTTACAAGGAAGAAGCTCAAAACTGCCCAAAGGGCGGGCCCGGTGCCAAATGATGGAAAATACCAAGCTAGGCTTGGAATTTTATCTCAAGCTTCACTACAAGTCTCCAATAACCCTTGAGGGACTCACTCACCAATT
The DNA here is from genome assembly GCA_034641835.2 of Pinus albicaulis. Classification (NCBI taxonomy): domain Eukaryota; kingdom Viridiplantae; phylum Streptophyta; class Pinopsida; order Pinales; family Pinaceae; genus Pinus; species Pinus albicaulis. The sequence continues at coordinate 949,226,462 of CM076583.1, forward strand.
TTGAGAAAAATTCAACACTTTTTGGCTTTTTACAAATTTTTAAGCCTAGGAGCGCAACACCCTAGGTGCTGCGCTTTTTCCTGGGGAAATTTTAGAGGATGAAGTTTACTTTTTTGGATTCCTTTGCATGAGAGGAGAATTCTCACAAAATTTCAGCCAAATTGGAGTTGTTTTGGTCCCTCAAAAGGGCCAAAAACACTCATTTTTTCACCTTTCTGCCTCCTTTTCTGAACAGGTGCTGCGCTCCTGGGAACCTTCACTTTTTTTACTTTTTGGGAAACTTTAAGAGATAACATTGAGGAAACAAAGGTATATTTGGAAATTATACATCCACATCTTTCCAATGGGCTGTCACAGAGCCTTTTTTGAACATCGGGAAGGCCTCCAAAACCTAGCTGCAAAAAGACCCTTTTTGGTGCTGCGCTCCTCCAAAATTTTCAAAATCAGAGAGAGGATGCTACTTTCCTGTGTGGTAATGGAGAAAATGTGCGTTAGGCAAGTTTCTTTAGACATATCAGGCCTAAAAGTCAATTTTTTTTCTATTTTGGTCCAGAAAAGATATTTTTAAAGATATTTTGTGCCTTGGACCTTGCAAGGCGTCAAGGACAAGTTAGGATATTTATTTTTGGCTAATAGGCTTCTAGATGCTCTAGTGAGCTCTCTCCTCTCCTTATTTGTTATATAAGGCATGAGTATGTATTGTAAAGTTGGGACTTGATGTGTTATAGAGCAATACATGGTTTATGAGCTTGGAGAAGATATATGGTTTCATGAAGTAAATGAATGACTTGTGTGGCTTGATGTTGGAGAAGCTTGCTTATAGGATTCCACAGCTTGGTGAATGGTGATGTTTTTCTAACTTTTTAGTGTTTTCTTGTCCTGATTTTGTTTCATTCTTCTTGCTTGCTATAGATAAAAAAATTATAGGTTGAGATATGCTCATGGAAACACTTCAATCCTCCTACATGCTATAGCTTTTATGTTTTCTTATTTTAGTTCATCTTAAGGAATTATTGACTACTCCTGAGGCCTACTAAACTTGTTCTTTGTTTCATAAATGATCAGTATGTTAGCTTATAAATATGATTCATGGTATGCCCTGCTTATTTAAAGTTTTCAAAAAACTCATTATGAAGCTTTCCTATGGAATACTGATTGATTAGGATAATGCAAAGAGGCCTTGTTTCGATCTTTCCCTTTTCCCGTGCTCATCAACTTGTTTCACAGTTCTTGATAGTTTGATATATGTTGTTTAGGACTTCCCTCTCCATATATGAAATTTTTTTTTATCTTATGTGTTTTTCTCAAAAAACTGAAGGTGGATTTCTAAAGTTAGGAGTTCTAATGCTTCTATGTACCACTAGATTGTTCATCTTGTATGTTTATCAATTTGAGTATTGTTCATAGAGATTAATGGTTTGCCCTACCTCATGAGTCATTTCTTTTAGATTATATACATTTAAGACCTCTTATTTTCTTCCCAAATCTTAATGTTCATTACACCTCATCATCACTTTAAGGATCCACTCACCTTGCTAAATCCGCCCTGCAATACACTCTGCTTCAGCATTTAGACACCTTAGAATTCATCTAACCCCATAGCCCTATTGATTTGACATTCTCTCATTCCACATATCCTAATTAGTCATCTTACCCCAACCCAAAAAAAAAAACAAAATTGTACTTAAACAACTAGCCTAAAATAAAATAACCCAAAAAAAACAAGTTTACATCCTTCGCACAATAGAGAGCCCTCTCTAAGTCCAAGAAGGCTAGGTCCTAGGACTCCAAAGACTGGTCTGATGTTACCCTGTCATTTGGTTGGCCAATCTGCCAAATCAGGGGACACTAACAGTTTTCATAAAAAATGTAAGAATGTGAGCTGGGTATAAGTAGTAGCTATGAAATATATTTTTTCTGAGAGGAAATACCTTCAATTTTTGTGTAATTTATTCAAGCGCTTGTATTTTCTATCACACATTGTTTTATATATGTTTTAATTTATTACATATTTTTGTATGTAGGTTGGGAGTAGTTATGGTGGCCACATTGAAAATTTCATTATACTTGGCCCTGGCCTTCTAACTGGTTAGGCTAGGAATAGGTCTAGTTGCATGCTAGTCTCCCTTGCATACTCATCCTGCACTCACTCACTGTAGTCTTTCTTGTTTTTTCTTACTTTTGGCTCACATATCGTTTTCATTTTAGCCCCCATTTTCTTTTTCCTTTTGATTTTGTTTCCTTGTTGAGTCTTGTCTCTTCTTTTGTATTTTTCTCGATAATACTTTGCATGAAGGATGTTTCCTTCAACTCGAAAGACAATGTGGGAAAATAGAAAATGGATTTGTGACACTACAACATTTGGCTAACCTTTAGTCCTTCTTTGCCTTGGTTCGCACCTTTTGGTCAATGATCTTTTGATGGAAAATTCGATCCTTGAATAAGGAAATATTTATGTCGAACCATGACATCCGTGTCTATTTTGGAAACCACATGTCTACACTTAGTTATTTATGTGTTGGTGTTTTCCATGATGATCTAATCAAGTAGAGAAGGACAAGGGAAAAATCTAAATAATAATATCAATATCAAAGGTTTTATACATGCTTTTCTAAAGGAAAAACCTCTTCTTCTCTTAATAAGTCAGGATCCCTCTTCCACCCCATAACATGAAAAAGTGTCAATGCATAGTCCTATATAAAATAAATAAATAAAGCGTGAAAGAAGAGAAAGGGTTCCTATGAAAGGAGGTGAAGAAAGAAACTCCGCCAAGGTACTGTTCAAGCTCGCTAGAACTGAAACAATGTTTGTGTTCCTGAAGTGACTCTGTCGAGGTATTGTCCAGGCCTGCTGCTAACAGAGCAACATCAAAGATGAAAAAATATACTTTGAGTATCTTAAGCTCGCAAATAACAATAACCTTATCCTGATTCGTAACATTTTTATATGGTTATTTTTATGATTGTTTTCAACCGATAAATAATGAAGAGGAATATGTTATACATGGGGTAAGTGTTGAAACTAGAGTAATAAGAATGATGAATCAATACTCCTTGAGGAATTACACCCTATTTTGTATCCTAAATTGACTCAGCTAAAAGTCAAGAGAGGTTACGAGAAATTCAATGTTATTGAGGAACAATTGTTAAAATTTCAAGAAGAACTGTAATATGCTCTTATAGGTCAAGTAAGAAACAAATCATGAATTCTAGATTCAAAGATGTAATACAAAATGGTGGTCTCTATTCCAGATTGAAATAGTGAGTAAGGTGTGCATCAAGTGTGATAACCCCAAGTTGGAGTGAATAAAAAACAAGAGAACAAGCTCAGGATAGATCAACACTTTTAAATATTGAATAAAGCTTAGGAAGGAAAGTAGAGTTGCAGAGTGGCGATGATAGAAAGTAGAGAAATCAACTAATACAGAAACACTTAGAAGATTCCAAAGGAGGCGATCGTACTGCAAGGATCAAATCACAGATCTAAAGGGGAAGAGACTGACGGCTGAGATGAAATCGCAAGTTAGAAAATATATCTTATGATGTAATGAGGAGAAGGGCCACGTGTTGGCATAGAGAGATTTTTAATTGGCGATTATTGAGTTTATGTGTTAAGGACTTCGCAAGTTAAACAAAATAACTTGCGATGCGGTAAGGATAGAAACTTACGATGCGATAAAGGGAGGAGCCATGTGTTGGCACAACGATCCAGCGCATATCACACATCAGCGTGTTTAGATTTTAGCATTAAGACTCTACAAGGTAAATCATTTTGGTTGCGATGCGACAAGGATGAGAGATGGCAGTGTGAGACGGTACAATGGGGTTGTTAGATCTGGCGAAGATCTACGATGGAGATTACGTTGCAACTTTGCATCACCTTTTGTATTATTTACCATTTAAGTTATATGTTAAGTTCGTCGATGTGTGATGCACCGTGATTGGTCACCATATTGTGGGACCCTACAACCACTATTCCACTTATATGTAAGTGGTTTGAGTTATGTGCGATCTGTTTTAAAGTAAATCAATGTCAATTGCTCGCTTATGTATGTTGAATAAACTCTAGTATTGTAGTCCACTGCATATGTAAATGGAGTTTATGTGGGCCATAACCAAAAGGTCCACGGTAATGTTTAAAATGCAGTTTCATGATGCACTGGGGCCTAATCGCAAAGCACACATCGCAAGTTTTAAAAGATAAGTGCTAAGGAAAAGTTAAAGACAACAAAATGCGAAGTGAGATTTTGGCACGGATACAATGTGGTTCCAAGATAAGGATTTCAAGTCTGGGATTATGAGGTTTGTGTGCCATTTTATGAAGAAATAGACCAAACACAACAGGCACACACAGAAGAGGCAGAGTCGGGTAGCAGGTGACATGATGACAACGTTTGTAACACAAAAGCATGGGTAGATTCGGGTGGATATTCATTTATGCAGACTGTTAGGACATCAAATCAAAAATGGAAGGAGACACATCAACAACAAATAAGACTTAACAAAAGGATTATATTCCAAGTGTGTTTTGTTTTCTGTGTTAAGATCGAAGCTACAATGGTGTCCTCGATTGCAATGTAATAAGTAGTTTAATGGTTTAGCCAGTTTAGGAGTTTCAAGAAGCTGGAGCAGTTACAAATTGATGTTGTTTTTATTTAAGGAAGGAGAAAGAGGGAAGGAGGTGTCCAAGTTCAATACCTCTTGGGGGACTACATTATGTACTTATTTTTCTGATGGGTAAATGAAAGAAGCAGTAAGTTTCCTGCAACTGTTGATGGTGATTCATGTTTCTTGTGCCATTTTGTGTCCTTTCTTCTTTGAATGAAGTGAATTAATGTAACATCCGGTCTCTTAATTACATCTCTAAGTAAGAGCTAAATATCCTTAATTTGCGCCCATTCACTCCATCTATTCTCCCTTCAGAAATTCTCTCTGAAACTTAAAAGTAATAGATTCTTTGTTTATAACATATTATTTTGAGTTTCCCCTCTCTTCACAAAATTCTGATGAAAATTTAAAGTAATAGATTATGTGTTTACATCGTATTGTTTCGAGTTTCCTCTCTCTACATGAATTTTCTCTGAAACTTAAAAGTGGTAGTTTCTGTGTTTTCAGAATATTACTTTGAGTTTCCCCTACAGTTCTTCTTTTCATTTAGATATCAGCAATGAATCGCATTATGTAATCTTTTATTATTTCAGATCATTAAGGGTTTTGTAAAACTAGTCTCCAGAGGGATAGAAAAAATACCTCATGATAAAATCATTTATGTGACACACTTTTAAAATGTCTTAATCACTGATTCCTTTCACAACCAAGGGATTGTCTCTTAAGATACACCATTTTTTGGTGTCGTTGTCAAGGACGAAGGCACGAAGTTATTTTTCCCTCAGTATTGAAATCTATTTCTTGATGGTGAACAAGATTTAGATACAAATTTGGTTGTGTATTATTCACCTTGAAACTCCACTGATGAAGGTTTCATTAGATGAGGAATTCTATGGGCAAGAAAATGAGAAAGCACTGTCGAAAATATAGATATCATAGTTTGAGTCTTTTAAAGGAAGTTTTATTTTTCACTATCAGTTTGGTGGTCTATTTTCCCTTACATATCAATAATATTGTTTGCTGCTTTATTTTCTCAGAAGATTATAAGGCCCAAAATGTACATTCTTTATTGGAGAAAGAAGAATTTTCTTCCAATTGTATTACCAATATTGACACAAATTTATCTCCTAAACATGAAAGGAGAGACGACTATTGCATTACTATTCCTGAAGGTAGTCTGTCACAGTATGGGCATAAGGTGAGGATTCATCATCTTTTGGTGATAACATTCTACCTCATAAGAAATCCACTTCTTTCCAGCTTGGAGCCAAGGTGATTTTCAAACGCTTGGTGCTGCCCACAATCCTCCATCAATATCCTTCAAAAGGATTCAAATTTTTACCAAGTTTTTTTGAAGAGTAGGAAGATATTTCAACTGAACAACATATATTGGAATTTCAGTACTTTCTAGACAAATTTCAAATTAATGAAGACGTGGCTTTAAGGATGTTTTGTCATTCATTAAAGAAAGGTGCCCAGCAATTGTTCCAGTGTTTGGAAGCAAGTTCAATTATTTCTTGGATATTGGGGCGATTGTAAGTCATATGAAAAAAAAAATTGGAATTATATTCTATCCAGAGGTAGGGCAATGAATCAATCGATGAGTTTAATAGGAGGCTTCAAAAAAATTATTTTAGCATGCCAAAAGAGATTCGGCCGCCTAAAGCTCTAGCTATGGTTTACTATTTGAGGGCTCTTTCTTTTGTCTTGGATTTTTATCTCAAGGAGAGAAATCCTTGCACTCTAGAGCTGATGTTACTTAATGCACAGGAAATCGAAGATAATGTGTGGGCTTGTAGAAATTTCTCCTGTCATGTTGAAAGAACAATTTTGTTGAAGACAAGTGGGCCTGTCATGAAAACATTGGAATTTCTTTACGAGAGAATGCAAATTCAGAGATGAATAAGGATTTTGAAAAGGGGTCAGGGGGTTCTTGTATTGCTGAAACACAAGAATTCAAGCATTTTTTAGGATTATGGTAAGAATTTCGTTGCAACAACTGAACTACACGTGGAAAGCCTAGAATATCATTACAAATTTCATAATTTTAATTATTTTGTGAATATAGGAGAAACTAATGGAGATTCTCAGGTGTGTTTGCAGGAGGGGGAATATTTTTGTCAATAATTGGAATTATTTGAAGAAAATCATCATTTATGAGGAACAAACCTTAGATTTATATTTTTGGCCTAAACGGTTATCAGCAGAAAACAACAATCAATCTTCTCACATACAACCTCAAATTCAGGAGTCAAACAGTGAAGGAATTTTCCCTGTTCAAAGAATTCTACATCAGCAAGATGTTCAAGAAAAGAAGGCAGCTGAAAATTTGTCTCATCAATTCTATGATCCAGTGGTTGGCTATATGACAACTTTCTTTTGTCAGAAACAAGCATTTATGCAAGGGTATGTGCAAAGCTCTGTATCTGGAAAATTTTCATTGTACATCCCTATTTTTATTTTCAAATTTCTACAGTATGGGGCATTAAATCTAACACACAGATGTTGGATTGGTTCCATTGGAAGGATGACTTCACTTGATTGAGTTCAGCCATGTATATAGATAGGAGTTTTGCATAAATAAGCTCAGAAGTTGAGCATTTTTAGTTGTAGTATTTTCATTTCGGTATTTTAGTTTAAGAATAAATGAAGGAGTCCAAAGTGTAGTAGGTTTCTGGAGGTTTTCATACTAGATAATCTCCCATTCGGGATTGACTCCATGCCCAATAAAATTTTTTAATCAAAAAGTGCTCTTTGACTCCTTGCCCAATAAAGGCTACTGATCTACAAGTGCTCCTTGACTCCATGCCTAATAAAGGCTACTGATCTACAAGTTCTCAACACTTTTCTACCAAAGTGGTGTCCCAATTGGAGCCATATTTTGTAGCCTAATTAAACTCAGCTAAAAGTCAAGAGAGGTTCTGAGAAATTCAAGGTTATTGAGGAACGGTTGTTAAAATTTCAAGAATACCTATAATATGATCTTACAGGTCAAGTAAGAAACAAATCACGAATTCTAGGTTCAGAGATGTAGTACAGAATGGTGGTCTGTATTCTAGATTGAAATAGTGAGTAACGCGTGCAGCAAACGTGATAATCCCAAGTTGGAGTGAATAAAAAACATGAGAACAAGATCAGGAGATAACAACACTTTTAAATACTGAATAAAGCTCAGGAAGGATAGTGGAGTTGCAGAGCGGCGACGATAGAAAGCAGAGAAATCGACTAAGACAGAAACACTTAGAAGATTTCCAAAGGAGGCGATTGGATGGCGAGGATCAAATCGCAGATCTGAAGGGGAAGAGACCGACGACTGAGATGACATCACAAGTTACAAAATATATCTTGCGATGCGATGAGGAGAAGGGACACGTGTCGGCATAGCACAATTTCGCATCGGCGATTATTTAGTTTATGTGTTAAGGACTTCACAAGTTAAACAAAATAACATGCGAAGTGGTAAGAATTGAAACTTGCGATGTGATAAATGGAGGAGCCACGTGTTGACACAACGATCCAGCGCATATCGCACATCGACGGATTTAGAGTTTAGCATTAAGACTACGCAAGGTAAATTATTTTGGTTAAGATGCGATAAGGACATGAGATGGTAGTGTGAGATGGTACATCGGGGTCGTTAGATCTGGCGAAGATCTACGATAGAGATATGTCACAAATTCACATCGACGTTTGTATTGTTTACCATTTAAGTTATATGTTAAGTTCACTGACATGTGATGCACCGTGATTTGTCACCATATTGTGGGACCCTACAATGACTATTTCGCGTATATGTAAGTGGTTTGAGTTATGTGTGATATGTTTTAAAGTAAATCGTTGTTAATTGTGCATGTATGTATGTTGAATAAACTCCAGTATTGTAGTCCACTGCATATGTAAAGGAATTTTATTTGGGCCAGAACCCACAAGTCCACGGTAATGTTTAAAATTCAGTGTCATGATGCGGTGGGGCCCAATCGCAAAGTGCACATCACAAGTTTTAAAAGATAAGTGCTAAGGAAAAGTTAAAGACAACAAAATGAAAAGTGTGATGTTGGAATGGACGCAATGTGGTTCCAAGATGAAATCTAAAGGATTTCAAGTCCGGAATTATGAGTTTTGTTTGCTATTTTTTGAAGAAATAGAAAAAACATAGCAGGTACATGTAGAAGAGGCAGAGTCGGGTAGCAGGTGACATGATGACAGTGTTCGAAACGCAAAATCATGGGTAGAGTTGGGTGGAGATGTGTTTATGTAGAATGTTAGGAAATCACAGCCGAAACAGAAGGAGACATGTCAGTAACAAATGAGACCCAGCAAAAGGATTATATTCCAAGTGTATTTTTTTTTCTTTGTTAAGATCGAAGCTACAATGGTGTCCTTGATTGCAATGTAATAAGTAGTTTAACAATTTAGGCAGTTTAGGAGTTTCAAGAAGCTGGAGAAGTACAAATTGTTTTTGTTTGTATTTAAGGAAGGGGAAAGAGGGAAGGAGGGGCTGCGTTCTGGACCTCTTGGGGGACTACATTCTGTATTTCTTTTTCTGTTGGGTAAATGAAGAAGCAGTAAGTTTCTTGCAACTGTTGATGGTGATTCGTGTTTCTTGTGCCATTTTGTGTCCTTTCTTCCTTGAATGAATTGAAGTAATGTAGCAGCAACTCTCTTAATTACACATGTGAGCAAGATTTAAATATCCTTAACTTGTGCTCCCCCACTCCATCTCTTCTCTGTAATATTCCCAATTTTCCACAAGATAATTGGAATATTAAAGTTCTTAATTTTCATAATTAATTAAGTAAATAAGAGTGTGGGACGGCCCACAAATGCAAAATATAAATAAAATCAACTTTTGATGTGTGTATGTGGATATTTTAGATCTATATCTACATAAAGGAGTATTGGAGAAACTATTTAATGTGAAAGGAGTGGAGATCATGTCGAGAAAGATCATGGAGGTTGAAGCAGTCAATTAAGATCATGGAAGGAATAAAATGTAAGATCATAGAGCATTCATGATGAGATGATGGAGGAAGTGGTGCATTAATTCTCACATGATGGAGAGGGTGATCATTACATCAAACATGATGGAGATCATGGAGAGACAATGCAGTCAACATGGATACCTATGTCCACATGTACAGCGCAGTTATGAGGTGGGACAAGGAATGGGAAGGTTCACAAACTATATAATGAAGATGAAGGAAACATTAGAGGCAAGCTTTAGATTATTATTGATGTGTGATCTGTTTAGATCTAGATTTTTCATTTGACATTCCAAGCATGCTTGAGCTGTTTAGCGAAGTCTGCAGTGTTGTTTAGCACAGGGTGTTTTCAAAAGGAAGTCTCACCCTTACCCACAGGGGACTTGTGTGCCTACTCTGGGAAGGTATTATGAGATTCTATTTCATCATCAAGAAGTGGTGCCATATTTTTTATACTCTTTGCAGAACATCTACATTCAAGAATTTTTCTATTTCTGAAGATCATATTGGGAGGAGAAGGTTTTCCTCAGTGTTTTAGATGGAGAATCGGTGAATGATTATTCCTATCACCTTGGACTTGAAGATCAGCATTCCTAGAGCCTCATTTAAGATTTGGAATCAAGCCAAAATTTATTTACCTCCTATCAGCAGCAGTCCCATCAAGGATTGCGTAGGCCATCATTGCAGATCCAGAGGAGGAAGGAATTTTCTAGCATTTCTGCTAGGAATCTTGTGAGGGATCATCCCCTCACCTTTTCATCACCATTTCCATTATTTTGGAGCTTATTTGCTGCACTTTACATCAGGCTTAAGTCTCTCCCTCTAGTATAGTTTAGTTTTCCCAACAGTTGCATCTTCAGTTGCTGCAATTTGAGGAGGAGGAAGAAGAGACAATATCTCAAGCTTCAGGCTTGGAGATCTGAAGGATGGATCAACCCTCAAAGCTTAGATCTAGTTGTAAATCATATTGCAGCCATCATATGATCATATCTAGCTTCAGATCTACGTAACCCAGTAGACCAGGGATCAAAACCCAAGAGGGTAAATTTCTAATCTCATAGATCTGGAATTTCCTTTCTGGGTTATCTCGGGCTTCCATCATAGAGCCTAGATCTAGAATCTTGGCATCATCAGAGATCCTGAGATCCATATATATGAATTTCCATTTTCAGAAACTATATGTACATCATTAGCAAAAGGGACAGCATAATATTGCTTCATGCAGCTCTCCAGTTACACAATGCTTGTTGTAGCAGGCTTTTAGGGTCATTCTAGGCCATCTCTTTGGCTAGAGTACCTCATATTTTTCTCATTGTTGTAACTGAATCATCTCCACCCAATAAAATGGCTCATCTACTATGTTTATATCTGTGTTGATCATACTTTTACATGTACATTTTCTGTGTATCAAATATTGTGTTTGTGTATCAATGCATTATTCCATTTTGGTATATTACAGTGGTATCAGAGCATGATATTTGGCTCAGCTTGTGGAAATTATTGACAACATAATAAAAGAAGATAATAGAGATCTACTATGGAGGGATTAATTTTTTCCTAATATTTCCTTAGAGATATGAAGGATCTCTTCAAATAGATCAATGAAACAATAAGAGAAATGAAAAGAGAAACCTCAAGAAGGTTTCAAAAAGAAGCAAAGAACTTCACATTATTCCACTAGATCCACTTTATTTGATGATAAAGAGGACTGGTCTGAATATGATGAAGGTTTGGGGCATGGGACCCTAAGTAAATATCTGTCTGAATACAAATCACAACCAAGAGCATCGAAGTAAATATTTCTCTCCAATAGTTTCTGCAACTCAAAGAGGATAGGAGATCCAGAAACAACAATAGAAGAAAGAGGAATAGATTCTTCTTGCCTACACTTAATGGATCTTACACAAGAACATTGAGGGATTAGAGAGAAGAATTATTTACCTTCTTTCTGAAATATCCTATGTCGGAAAGAGAGGTTGTGGAGTTTGCAGCGCTGCACCTAGATGGTGAAGCAAGAGATTGGTGGTTCAATCACTTGCCACACATGAAAGTGTCTGCTTATGCAGATTTTATTCAAAGACTGAAGAAGGGATATGGTAGAAAGAAAACAGATACATCTCACATAGTGACATCTCCCATCATTAAGGATATAGTACATGAATATCTGAAAGAAGATGTCCTCATTACCACTCAAGAGGAGGAGCCTCTACCACCACTAGCTGCAAATGTGATTTCATCAAGAGGAGGATCACTTTCATCTTTTCAAGATGGCCTTGAGTTCTTGACATTTGGAGCCCCATGTATGATTGATGAGATGCATGATGAGGAGGAGACAAATATCAATGCTGGTACATTTGTAGAGATGGAGCCATCATCACTACCAGTAGTTAGAGACACCATTGTCCTGATTGGAGGAACTCTTGTAGCCTTGCAAGAGGTGCCCACACATCAGTTGATCCAAGGTATGCAAACACTTTCATCTCATATTGTTTTAGTACCTCTTATTGAAATTTATGGGGACATTGCATCAGGGCCAATGCATAACCAAGGGTTAGAACAACATGCTGATTTGGAGCAGCATCATATCACTATGCAGAGGACCCTTGATCTAATCAAGGAAGAGATGAAGAACCATCCTATTTTTTCATTGATGAAATAAATTCGACCCTTTGAGTTGAAGTGTACATTTTCGGAAGATGGGATGAGTATGATCCTATGTACAATGGTTGGCTATGAGGTCAGCGTTGTACTTTTCTTTGAAACAACACATGTATCACCTTGTAGATCTGCAGCGCTGTTAATGACCAGAAATGAGAAGAAGAGGACGCATTCCTTATGGGAGCAATCAAATGGTAGCTTCATTCATGAAGAAATGGAGAAGAAGATGATAGATGGTAGACATCTTGAGATGGGAAAAATTTCCCCCTTTCAAGATGACTCTTTCTCAATGAGCATCTCACAACTCAAAGAGAAAATTCTATCTGCAGTAGATCCAGAACCTTATTGGTTTTGGAGGGCCATTGATGAGAAGAAGATCTCATGGAGAGGTCTCATTGAAGGTGCACTTCAACATATCATGGAGTGAAAATTTATTCAACATCTTGAGAAGGTTGGTGTCCTACAATTAGAGGATACCAAGTTTTTACAGAATGAGATCCATCATTGTCATTGGGATGAATGGTTGATGATTTGGAGCAAGGGGTTTCCAAACCACTTTCAGATCTATGAGATAGGCCAGCAAGAAGCATGGTTGCACTGGTTTCTCTTGGGTGAGTATGGTTACCACCCAATGGGTCATATTTTTCTGATTCATCCCTTGCACATCACTTGAAGAATGCAGAAGAAAAAGGCATGGTTACTTTGGTTGTTGATGAGAGAGTTTGGACATCTCATGATATATCTTATGTACATGTATTTACTCTTGTTTGGGATATGTCTCATGTCTTTACATGTTTTTCTATTTGGGATGTATCTCATGTTCATGTATGTACTTGGCTTTGGGAGAAAGTATAAATCTCACATTTTGTGGCATAAGGGAGCTTGTTTGTATTATGTTGATGAGACATTTCACATGTCCATTGCTATATTGTTGCTCCATGACTTGCATCATGATGATGTAAGGAGACAACAAGAATCCTTGTTGCTATGGTTACTATTGGGAGAGTATGGACTAAATTCTTCCCATACATTTCATGAAATTGATGGAGGATGACAACAGGAGGCCTTACAACATTGAATTCTATTGGGAAATTATGTTCATTGTACATGGTATGATGATGATGTGATGGGGCATCAATATTCCTTGTTAAGGTGGCTTCTCTTGAGAGAATATCCCCACTAAATTTGGTACAATGATGATGTGGTATGGCAGCAAGAGGCATTGTTGCGGTGGCTTGTGTTGAGAGAGTATGGCTCTCACATTTATATTGATGCATATTTGGCATGGAAACAAGAAGAATTGTTGTGGTGGCTTCTTTTGAGAGAGTGTGGCTCTCTTGTTTGTTTTAATGATGATCTAGCAAGGCAGTAAAAGGATGTGTTGTGTTGGTTTTTATTAGGAGAATATGGTTTGACATTGTTCATGTTTTCCCATATGTATCTACTTCTTGTTTTTCACTATGTTGATGTGATGTTTGCCTCCTACATGGCCAATAGGGCTAATGATGAGAGCATTGACAGATGCAATCTACTCTATGTATCATGGGTTGGAGAGATAGTTCAAGAGGTGGGACTTTCCACTTTGGGAATGAACCACTTCATTTTATGTATCTCATGTGTAGAGGAGATCTTTTGTCATCATATGGTTTCCACTTCGAGATTCATTGAGGTGGGAGGGTATCTAACTTTTCAATTGGTGGCCATTCTAGACATTCTATAGAGGCAGCTTTGAAACTGGACATGCATGACACATTGTGATAGATGGGGAGGCCTTCCATATGAGGATGCCATTTGGAGGGGGGATGTTTGCTGTAGCATCCACTTTTGAAGTTGCTTGAGGACAAGCAACATTTTTCTAGGCAGGACTATGATATTCCCAATTTTCGACAAGATAATTGGAATATTAAAGTTCTTAATTTTCATAATTAATTAAGTAAATAAGAGGGTGGAGGGTCCCACAAACCCCAAAGATCAATAAAATCCACTTTTGATGTGTGTATGTGGATATTTTGGATCTAGATATAGATAATGGAGTATTGGATCAGTTACTTAATGTGAAAGGAGTGGAGATCATGTCTCATTAATGAGAAAGATCGTGGAGGTTGAAGCAGTCAACTAAGACCATGAAAGAAATAAAATGTAAGATCAAAGAGCATTCATGATGAGATGATGGAGGAAGCCATGCATTAATGCACACATGATGGAGAGGGTGATCATTAAATTCACACATGATGGAGATCATGGAGAGACAATGCGGTCAACATGGAGACCTATGTCGACATGTATAGTGAAGTTATAAGGTGGGCCAAGGCACGGGAAGGTTCAAAAACTATATAATGAAGATGAAAGAAACATTAGAGGCAGGCTTTATATTATCATTGATGTGTGATCTGTTTAGATCTAGATTTTTCATTTGACATTCCAAGCATGCTTGAGTTGTTTAACTAAGTCTACAATGTTGTTTAGCACAAGGTGTTTCCGAGCGAAAATCCCACCCTTACCCACAGGGGATTTGTGTGCCTACTCTGGGAAGGTATTCTGAGCTACTATTTCATTATCAGGTAGTGGTGCCATATTTTTTCTACTCTCTGCAGAACATCTACATTTAGGAATTGTGTTATTTCTGAAGATCGATTTGGGAGGACAAGGTTGTCTTTAGTGTTTCAGATGGAGAACTAGTGAAGGATTATTCCTATCACCTTGGACTCTAAGATCAACATTCCTGGAGCCTCATTTTATATTTGGTATTAGGCCAAAATTTATTGACCTCCTATCAGCATCAGTCCCATCAAGGACTATGCAGTCCATCATTGTAGATCTAGAGGAGGAAGTAAGTTTCTAGAATTTCAGCTAGGAATCCTGTGAGGGATCATCCCCTCACCTTGCCATCACCATTTCCATTAGCTTGGAGCATATTTTCTACACTTCACACTAGACTTGATTCTATCGCTTTGCTATAGGAAATTTTTCCCAGCAGTTGCATCTTCAGTTGCTGCACTTTGAGGAGGAGGAAGAAGAGACGAGATCTCAAGCTTCAAGCATAGAGATTTGAAGGAGAGATCAACCCTCAAAGCTTAGATCTGGTTGTACATCATATGATCAGATCTAGCTTAAAATATACATAACCTAGCAGACCACAGATCAAACCCCAAGTGGGTAAATTTCCAATCTCATAGATCTGGAATTTCCTTTCCAGGTTATCTTGGGTTTCCATCATAGAGCCCAGATCTAGAATCTTGGCATCATCAGAGCTCCTGAGCTCCATAGATCTGAATTTCCATTTTCAGCATCTATATGTACATCATTAGCAAAAGGGACAGTGCAGTATTGCTTCCTCTATCTCTCCAGTTACATAGTGCTTGTTGTAGTAGGATTTCAGGGTCATTCTAGGCCATCTCTTTTGGCTAGACTACCTCATATTTTTCTCACTATTGTAACTGAATCATCTCCACATAATAAAATGGCTCATCTATTTTGTGTATATCTGTGTTTATCATACTTTTACATGTACATTTTCTGTGTATCAAATATTGTGTTTTTGTATCAATGCATTATTCCATTTTGGGATATTACATTCTCCCTTAAAAAATTCTCTCTAAAAATTAAAAGTAATAGATTATGTTCTTACAATATATTATTTTGAGTTTCCCTTCTCTTCACAAACTCCTGATGAAACTTTAAAGTAATAGATTCTGTTTTTACAACATTATATTTCGAGTTTCCTCTCTCTCAATGAATTTCCTCTTAAACTTAAAAGTGGTAGATTCTGTGTTTTCAACATATTACTTTGAGTTTCCCCTACAGTTCTTCTTTTCATTCAGATATCAACAATGAATGGAATTATGTAATATTTTATTATTCTAAATCATTAAGGGTTTTAGAAAACTAGCCTCTAGAGGGATAGAACAAAGACCTCATGATAAAATCATTTCTGTGAAACACTTTTAAAATGTCTTAAGGACTGATTCCTTTCACAATCGAGGGATTGTCTCTTAAGACACAAATTCCTACAAAAAATATTTGACCAAGATAGAGAAGTTGTAGTTCTATCAGTGTATCACCAAGTGTTGTCGATATGACAAACACCCTCCAAAATTTTGTTTACATTTGAATTTTGGAGCCTATTGTGGATCATGTGATTTTTTGTTCCATTGTCACTTTATGGTCGATCGATTTGTTTTTTAAGTATTCCATTATTTTTCGCAATTTGTATGTGTCAAATTCACCTACTCATGCATGCTTAGTTTGCATTAATTTCATGAGAACAATATTTTATGCAAGCTTAAATAGGCATAGAACAAGTCCATAAAGATCTTTCCTGTTCAATGTTCAACCTGTTTTGATAGTCAGTGTGCACTTTCATCAATAGTCTCTCACTTTTGGTTGTTAATGTTCTTCTATTTTTGGTGAGTTTTTCCAACTGTCATTTTTGCACACCTTTTCTCTCGCAAGTGTCAATTTCATGTTTAAAATTGTATTTTTAGATTTATTTCACTTTAATTTGTTTCATTTTAATGCTATATTCATTTTGGCATGTGTCTCTTTCAATTTCATTCATATTCTACAAGTGTCGTTTTCACTTTGCTCTTATTGTCGCAAGTTTCATCTTTTAGCATGGCAAGTGTTTCATATCGGACATATGTATTTTTGGCTTGTTTTAAGGGTAACCTTGGTGTTAATGAGTCATTCTTACCATGTAGAAATTTATCATACCCATTCCCAAAGTTTCAAGCACTTTTGCACAAGTGTCTTCACTGTCTTCCCAAATGGTACCTTTAATGTCGCAGTTGGGAAAGGTTATTGTAATGTCATCGCATTGAGGGAACTATGTTGTTCATGTGTTATGAGTGATCAATGTTGTATATTAAACTATTATAAGTGTGTGAATGATACTTAAGCTTTTTCATTGTTCACTTTGGCCTCACTAATCCCATACTTAGATAAATCCATAAAAGTTCCTTCCCAAGCAACTTGACCTCACTCAGCCTTCCTGAATTGCTCACTTTGTTGTCTTAGTCCTCGAGCTTCAACCTATATGTTTTAACCCTGTACATAAATTACCTGTAAAAGAATTCTTAAAATAGAAGAATATACAATGGAGAGAACATAAAACAAATATACAGAAATATTTTCCCCTGGATCCCAAAATCAGTACTAACAGATTATTTTTTCATTATTTTCCTTTCATTGTTACAATAAATATATAAATCTAGAAGCATTCATAAACCCAAATCCGTAACCTTGGATTAGAACATAACAACAGTTCCCTTGACTGGATCTACAAAATACCACGGGAAAAAAACTATCATGCCCAAAACCATGTGCAAAAATCATGCACAAAACCATAGGTATAGGGCATACAACTAAGACTTGAATGGGTCCACATGGTCATTCACACATTGGGGAAATTACCTCCTAATTGGTATTTGGAGATAGAGCTATGCCGAGGTACTACTGAATGGTCAGTGCTGATGGAGAGTTTCATTCTAACATTTAGATTTGAGAGTGGGTTTGATAATATTGGTAAATATTTGCATAACATTCAAGAAGTTATCTTTGATACCTTGAAGCCAATGATAGAATTTTCTTCGCGTGCATGGGATGAAAAGATGCAAGATATTGTGAATTGTAGAAATATGACAGATGAAGAGAATGAAGAAGACCCAAGGAATATTATGATTCTGAAGTCTGAGGGACAAAGTGTAGTTTCTGGGCCTTTGATCACTTCATTATATGTGACAAAACCTTTAAATATTTGGCAGGTGAATATTGGATTTGAAGAGAAACCGAAGCTGGCAAAGATTGGAGACTATTGGGATGATGACACAGTTGGAAAATTTGCTAAGCCGCTGACAAAATATCAGGACTTATTCCCTACAAAGTTCTTAGAATTGAAAGGAATAATTGGAGAGCTTGGAGTTATGAAGATCACTTTAAAGCCTGATGTGCACCCGATGAAGCAATGCCCATACAATTTGAATTGTAAATATAAGGAGAAGGTAAAAGAAGAGTTGGATAAGATGGTTGTTTCAGGCATAATAAATCGAGTAGAAGAATTTTATTGGGTGTGACCCATGGTAGTGCAAGATAAGAAGACAAAATGAGAAATCAAGATCTATGTAGACCTGCACAAGTTGAATGATTCTTGTGTGCATGATCCATTCCTAACTCCATCCTCCGATGAAATCCTGGAAAATTTCAGAGGACAAGAAGCTTACTCGTTCACAAATGGTTTCTCGGGATATCATCATATTAGGATTGCTCTAGAAGATCACAACAAGAATACCTTTGCATCAGAATGGGGATATTTCCAATATACAGTCATGCTATTTGGCTTGAAGCATGCACCTGTCATCTTCTCATGCGTAGTAGTAGCTGCCTTCAAGGAGTTTATCCATAAGTTCCTAGAATTTTACTTTGATGATTGAACTGTTTTTGGGCTATTGAAAAAGCATGTCTCCAATCTATGCATAATGTTGGATACCTATAGAAAGTATCAGATCTCATTTAACTTGAAGAAATGTATATTTTGTGTACCATTCGGGATATTGCTCGGATACATTTTCTGCCAGAAAGGGTTGATGGTAGATCCCACAAAGACCGCAGTAATAGTTAATCTGGAGATTCTTGAGAATTTCAAACAACTGCACTCCATATTGGGACATATTGAGTACTATCCAAAGTTCATTAAGGGAATATGCGATGATAAGCTGCTCCCATGGAGAAGCTTCTTCGTAGGATGAGACATTCATACACGGGATAACGGGGATAAGGAATGTCAAAATATTTTTAAACTATTGAAGGAAAATATGGCCACTTTGCGCCCATTGGTGGAGCGAGGGTCTCCTTCGCAATTTTGATATATTTTTGTAATATTTTGTAATATTTTAGTCTAGCGCAGGGGATTTGGGGTGAGTCAAAGCCCCTAATGAATTTTAATGGGTCAAAGGGTAGACCAAGGGGCCGTAAACCACAGTTTGTAGACCATAGAGTAGTGCAGGGTAAAATAGTACAAATATATGAATAGATCGAGTCTAGAAGTAAGTTTTTGGGAAAAAAGTCTGAATGAGAATATTCGATCTGTGATACTTTTGTGCAGACTTGTCTGGGTAAGGGCTCCTGCTGGTTGTGTGCACAGAGACCCTAGTCCTGATGTGTGCGGACCCCCTTAGCTGTGTGCGCGGGTAGGTAAAAGAGTCTGTAAGTGGAATCTGAAGTATTAATGAATGAGAAGACATTTTGATGATATTGGGATATGTCTGTGTTATGTTATGGGTTGCACTACATGTTGATTTCATGCTGTCATTTTGATATAATGCTTGTTTATTATAGATTAAGTGTGTATTTGTAATAAATTATTATAAGAAAATGAATTCATAGATCTCGATTATATTTCCCCTATTAAGTAATTATCACCTATTAAGTAATTATCGCATGATTTGCGGGAGTTACAAGCTACTTTGTTGCGCAGCATTTTAAGGGCTTTTGGTTAAGCCTTCCCTCGGTATAGCTTGTTTAGATACGAAGGTGCCCACTTCATTAAATCTCTCTCTCTCTCTCTTTGGGTGAAGAAACCTGGTTCCGGCACCCTCCCATACTACTTCGGTGAGACCTTGACTGCACGGAACCATTTTCGAAGGAGCCCCGAACTACGGGGGTTTTTTGGTTAAACTTAAGTACGCACAGGTAAGGACCCCTCAAACAGCAAATGGTTTTGTTTCGGGGACCAGTGTTGGAAATACTAAGAGGGGGGTGAATCAATATTTATTTTCAATTGTTAATTTTACCAGTTAGATCACCTATATTTAGAACACAAAATAAACAATAAGAATAAATTCTTTTATTAATTTATTCTTTACAATAAATCAAGTACAATATATGTAGGGCTCCAACCCTAGATGAAGACACCAATATTCAATCTCCTAGGCTCCAACTTGTATTTTCCAAGCACCGACTTGAACTTCCAAGGCTCCAACCTTGCCCATTCTGAGGCACCAACCTCAAGGGCTCCAATCCTATATCTGGTACAGGCTCCAACTTGGTCCCTTGAGGACTCCTATCCTCTAGGGCTCCAACCCTATCTTCCAAGGCACCAACCTTGTCAATTATGAGGCACCAACCTCAAGGGCTCCAACCCTATCTCTGGTACAGGCTCCAACCTGGTCTCTTGAGGACTCCTATCCTCTAGGACTCCAACCCTATCTTCCAAGGCACCAACCTTGTCACTTTGAGGCTCCAACCTCCTACTTCAATTCGTCAAGATATATTTGGTTATACTTCACAGCTCCCAATGTCTTCTTCAATG